>OW240914.1:170219391-170238964 GCA_933207985.1 Pelobates cultripes
AAACGTTCCACAAAGTAATAGCAATCCGATCGGGAACAACCTGCACGTTTTGGTAAATTTTTGTCTATGTAGTGTAAAAACTGTGGGAGGAGTTAGGGTGGCAAATCTGGCTATAATAAGAATAATAATATATATGTGAGATAACAATAAGTGGTCTTGCTATGCAAGAACACTTAACTACACAAGGTCCTGGGGTAGAGAGAAATTCAGTACCGCCCAAGCCTGGAAAACTAGATATGGGCCATGTGAGTAAAAGCAGAAAACAGTACTTTCCTCTTGAGTTAGGTCTCCCCACCATCAAGAACAGAATGAGAATATATGCACACTCTGAGACTGTGCCACATATCTCGAATTCAGTTCCTATACTCCATCACAACCCACACTCAGAGGCCATTATAACTCATTTAGCTTCAGATAACATGCATAGTGCCAGGGCAAGATTTGCTTTCTTTGACATTAGCTGGCCCATTGGAAACATCATTGTCAGAGCAACATATGTGACCAGGACCATATAGCTCTTTACAGACAGGGTATAATTCAAAAGTAAATAGTGTGTGGCAGGCACTCCAAAACAAATTCCAAATTTTTGCGCCGGTGCTAGAAGGTGGGGTATCTGTTCATCTGAATTCACAGTAATACACAAACCAAAAAAATGACCCTCAGCACTAAAGGAGGTGGAGGTCCAGGAGGTGGTAGGGTCTGGGAGGGAGGGTCTGCTGCTGATTGGCTGGAATGTGTCTGCTGACTGTGAGGTACAGGGTCAAAGTTTACCGCATACGTTCGCCGTCCGTGGCGAACCGTTTGGCGAACCGTTCGGGACATCACTAATTGTGACATTACCATCAATAAAAGCTTAACTGGGCTCTACTTTTTGACATTTTTATTTATAATTCAGATTTATGAACAATTTAATTTATAACATATAATATATATATATATATATACATAAAAAATATATATATTTTTTCTAATTACAGCATGGTATTTCATGTTCCATTTCTTCTTTTCAAACCCAGATTCACATGCGAGCAATTAGAGACAACTGACTCATGTTTCACAGATTGCTAAAGGACTGCATTTAAAAAAAACGCAATCTAATCTATGAAATGCATATTTTTCCCTCTGTGCCCAGTGGGGAACATAGATGACAGATCAAGAATATAATTATATAGACTGATTGCAGTGGGACACATTTTTTCATTAGTGCTCAATTTTCCTACTTAAATACCCGAGTGCAAGCAAGATGAAGGCCCTTCAGATTTATCAAAGGCTTGCAGGCAACACATAAAAAGCACTTTATCCAGATATTCGGCATTTTCTGTATGTAGGGCTATTATTTTTTATACAAAAGAAAAGGAAATTGGTACCATTGTTCTTAGTACTAGATCCAAATATACACAAAAGATACCATTTCACGTATTCAACACAGATAGTAATCTTGACTGTAAGTACACACATTTTACAGAAAAGGATATTCCAAGGTTGAAACAAATTGTGTTATATAAGATCTACTTCTATCAATACTTGCCAGAAAGCAAGTCTATACTGAGGTAAGGTTTCATGGATTAACATTCACAAATGTAGGATCACTTCAGACCCAGAGTCATCATGGAACTCTAACTAGACATGGTTTGGACTCTTGTGACATTCTTGGATTGGATGTACTCACCCACCACTAGACACATGCATATTACACAGGCATGACATAAATTGTACCTACATATGCATCCTGCATCGGAACATATTTGAAGAACCTATGCTAATTTCTTAGTTACTGGAAAAGGTAAACTTTTGAGGGCCTGCGAGATGTTACATATAAGAGTGGTGATAAGTGCTCTGCATGTGTGACATGATATAAGTGCTGGTAACCCCTCCAGTACTGTGACCTGAATGTGGACTTTCTGTCCTGATGTGAGCACCATCACATTAATAAAATATAATTTTATCCATATGGCAAAGACATGGGGAAGAAGTTAAAAAGATTGGCAACATCTAAAATATACCAGGTACAAACACACTCACACTTATACGTTCTTGAAATGTAGGTTGCCAGCACCACCATGTTTTCTTCAATAGAAAACAATTCTTGTTACTGATAATTAGTAGATGTAAAATGCTGCCTTTTGGTATTAAGCATTCATAGGCTACAGGAGGGAAACTAGTTATCTGATCACGAAAGTCCATTCCCTCTTGATAATCCAGTAGCTTCTGCAACACTTTTCTTTTAAAAAATAATTATTGTGATTTTCTCAAGGTGATACAAAACAATATCATAAACAAAGAGATAATCAAATATGAGACAGCAAAGAAAGCCCCATGGACAACATTACGCTGAGTAAAGTTATATCCTGGGGCCTTTGAAGGGAATGCTTCCACCTTTTTCAGGTATCTGTCTTCTAAATCTTCGCCTCCCCTTTTTAATATTTCCTCCTACTCACAGGGCCGGACTGGGAATAAAAAGCAGCCCTGGAAAAATGTTATACCAGCCCAATCATTTATTGTGCCAGCTGTGACATATACAGTTACAATTATTTAACCAACAAGAAGGGGCGCACTCTTAAATAAACTTAAAATAAAAAAGAGCTGTTTTATTCTAATCAGATGTGCAACATCTTACTTCAACGTTTCATCCTTATAATTTTGAAAGGTCCAGTAATGGGAATGAAACATTGACTGAATGCTGCTACATGTCTGATTTAAATAAATGTTATTTTGTTTAGTCCTCAGAGTGCACTCTTCGTTGTATGTAGTTTGATACCAGGGAATAAAAGATTGAGAGATAGGCAGGGTTATCCACTAAACTAATTATTTTTGTGAATGAAAATGTAAATTGTAAAATGTAGGCTACAATAGTCAAGCTGTCACTATACCCAAGTTGAAATTTTGTTTCAAATCCGCTATTTTGGTTTAAATTATGAAATTTAGATTTTCACTTTTTAAAATTAAAAATATTAGTAAAAACCCTTTGGCAAATGTCAAACCCTTCTTACATTTTATATATATATATATATATATATATATATATATATAAAAAAGAGATGAACTTGGCACTCACCCTTTAATGCAAATAAATATAGAAATATTGCCTGGGTGCAAACCTCAGCGTTAATGTAGATACAAAATATGAAAATAAGGTGCACTCTCAGGTCTTAATTTATTTCAATTGCAAATTACATGTGCAAAAAAATCATCCAGTGATCGACGTTTCGACCCCTATAGGGCCTTTTCAAGATATCTATAGGGCCTTTTTCAAGATATCTTGAAAAAGGCCCTATAGGGGTAGAAACGTCGATCACTGGATGATTTTTTTGCACATGTAATTTGCAATTGAAATAAATTAAGCACTTTTTAAGACCTGAGAGTGCACCTTATTTGCATATTATATATATATATATATATATATATATATATATATATGTGTGTGTAATTTCCAAGTGTATTTTGCATGAATATACAATATATTTTATAAACATAATAATTCAAGGATCACTATAGGGTCAGGAACACAAACATGTATTCCTGACCACATAGTGTTAAAACCACCATCTAGCCCCCCCTGGGCCCCTCATGCCTCCATAAATATAGAAAAAATCTTACTGTATTCAAGCCGGAAGCTGTAACTCTGCATGCTGTCTCAGAAAAAACAAGCTGTCTGCTGACATCACCAGAAGTGGTGGCCTGATTCAATAGGATTGGCTGAGACTGACAAAGAGGCAGATCAGATGCAGAGCCAGCATGATTCAAACACAGCCTTGGCCAATCAGCATCTCCTCATAGAGATGAATTGAATCAAGGAATCTCTAGGAGGAAAGTTCAGTGTCTGCATGCAGAGGGAGGAGACACTGAATATTTGGATGCATTCTAGGCAGCCATGACCCAGGAAGGATCTCTAACAGCCATCTAAGGAGTGGCCAATGAAGTTATCACTATATGTGTGACATGTCATGATTCCCTTTTATTCCAGAAGTTTGGTCCTTAAGGGGTTAATAAAATTATGCTTGTGATATATATACATGTATATATTTGTTGACTGTATTAAATCTTTGATTATTCATTTTTGCCCTCTTTATTTACAGGCCTACCGTATCGTCGGTATCGGCACACCACAACCGACTTGCTCCCTTTACACTATCCTAAGCTTATGCTGGATCCTTACTCCATATACGGCTATTTTGCCCCTTACACAAGTATTAAGGCAGTTTTGCCTGTATTTGTGGGAGGGGCTTAAATTAATTCACTCCCCTATATAAGGGACACCCCTTACCTGACTCATATCGCTTGAGGTCAGCATCAGAATGACCCTCCCACCCACTCCTCATTTCAACACTTTCTCTTTTCTTTCCATTTACTTTACTTTCTTACTCCTTGGTGGGCCCTCTTTTTTTACAGGCCTACCGTATCGTCGGTATCGGCACACCACAACCGACTTGCTCCCTTTACACTATCCTAAGCTTATGCTGGATCCTTACTCCATATATACGGTTATTTTGCCCCTTACACAAATATATATATATATATATATATATATATATATATAGTGATATAATACCATGTGTGCATATGTAAGCATAATACTTCCACAAATGAAGCAAAGCTATTTTTTTTTTTTATAATTGACAATTTTTATTTTCATATTTTGTAGAAAGATAAACATTGTGAGGGATACAGAATAATAAAGGGGTAGGGATAATATTGCATATTGTTATACTTAACAAACTTTCCAATGGTTTATACAGCTTTAGTGTTACACCTGTTTGTACGTGGAGTTTCATTTCTTTGGTTGGTTTTGTGAGCGAGGTATGCAATACTACCCAAGAAGTTAGGCAAGGGGTGGAGTATGTACAGAGACAATAAAAAAAAAACATAAACCTATATACAACCTATGGTATACTTTTGTTGTCGTAACTGGGCTAAGACTCTGTCAGGGCTTCTCAGACGGGTTTACATTATATAGCTGTATTGTTCCTCGCTACTGGGTTTGTAGTGGTCTTACTTGGTGTGTCACACCGGCAACATTCTCAACATATTTTACCCTGGTGGTCCCATACTCTACGTCGGGTCCTGGTTTTGTGTCTTGTCTTGTGTGTGAGATTTATCTATGTATTCTGTCCACATGGTGTGCGTCAATACATTTGTTCGGCCTGTATAACCTTGTGAACCTGCAAACCTCTCATATGCCACATTTGTGGATATTAGGTTTAGTATCTCTTGTTTGGGGGGGATCGAGGTCGATCTCCAGTTTCTGGCTATGAGAGTTGTCGCTGCTATAATAATTAGATATATTAGTTTTCGAGTAGGTTTCGTTAGGTTCTGTGGCATGATGTGGAGTAGGAATGTTTCCACAGATAATGGAATCCGTGACCCTGTGCTATTTTTAAGTATGTCTCCAACTGATTCCCAGAGTGGGCGTATCTTTGGGCATGTCCACCATATATGTAGTGTGTCTCCCGGTGTTCTCTGGCATCTCCAACATTTATTGTCTGTTGTTTTATACATTCTGGCAAGCATGTCGGGTGTGAGGTACCACCTATACAATAGTTTTCTAGAGGTTTCTAGATGGGAGGCACATCTCGTTGCACCTTTTTGGGCTGTGAATGCCGTGTACCATTCTTGGGGTGATAAGGACCTCCCTAAGTCTCTGTGCCAAGTTGTGTTTGTGGTTCTCCCAAAAGGGTATTGTATAGGGTATTGTATTGTAGCAGAATGAGAGAGTTTTTTTCTGTGGTCTCATTTTTATGCATTTGTTTTCGAATTGTGTCATGCAAGCCTCCTCCCCGTTTGTCTTTGTGTGTTTGCCATCTGTTTGGATGGTGGGTTTTAGTTGCATGTATGAGAATTGGGCCCTGAATGGCACTTTAAATTGAGTCTGCAGATCTTTAAAGCTCTTGAGGGAGCCTTGGTGTAGCAGTTGGTGTAAGTGGGTTATGCCGTGCTCTGCCCAGATTTTGTAGTTGAACGAGGAGTTTAGTATGTGCAGTGTTCTTAGTGGGGTCGCTGGGGACCACTTGTGCACCAACTTCATCCTGTGTCTGTTTTTGTCCCACACGGAAAGCATTAGTCTGGTGGTCGGCAGCATTTTGGCGGTTCGGGGTCTCATTTCCTTCGGGGACCATTGGAGGTGTGTTAGGAGTCTCCCTCCTAGTCTACTGGTTTCCGGGCTACCCATTGGGGGGTCTGTGCATTCGAGTGACATCCCAGTACATTGGCCATTTGTGTATCTCTGTGGTATTCTCTTACATTGGGGAAACCCAATCCTCCCTCTCTTTCTGCTCGCGATAGGAGTCTCCATGGTACCCTAGGTTTTTTATTCTGCCACCCAAATCTTAAAAGTGTTGACTGAAGGGTCTTTAGGTATTTAGAGGGAACGTTTATTTGTAGTGTGCGGAATAAGTATAGGATTTTTAGCAGTATCATCATTTTGATAGCCGCACATCGGCCCACCCAAGAAAGGTATTTGCCCTCCCATGACTTTAATGTGTTCTTTATTTCTTGTATAGTTTTTGGTAGTTCATTGTGAAGAGCGAGTTATATGTTTTGTCAGTTTGATTCCTAGTAAGGTAAGGTAATCTTCTCTCCAGTCATAGTTGAATGCCGATTTGAGTCTGTCCATGGTGTCGCCCTCTATGCCTATTCCCATTGCTTGCGTTTTTGTGGTGTTGAGCTTGTAATAGGATTGTGCGCTGTAGTTTTGTGGTTCTTTTTGCAAGTTAGGGAGTGATATGGACGGTTGGGAAAGTGTTAGCAGGACGTCGTCGGCGAATAGGTTAATTTTATATTCTTGTTCCCCTATTGTTATGCCATGGATATCGGGGTTACGTCTAATGGCTTTTGCTAACGGTTCAAGGGCCATTACATATAGGAGGGGCGATAGGGGGCATCCTTGCCTGGTGCCATTGGTGATGACAAATGGTTATGATTGGGATCCTGCGGACAATACCGCTGCATTTGGGTGACTGTACAGGGCTTTAATGGCCGATAGGTAGGTATTGGGAAAGTCAAATTTTGTGGGGACAGCCTGTAGAAATCGCCAATTCAGTCTGTCGAAGGCTTTTTCAGCGTCTAGGGAGATTATTAGTCCTTGTGTCCGGTCCATGTGTATCGTCTGTAAAATGTCTACCACCTTTTCGAGTGTTGTCCGGTCCTTGTCTCCCGTGTACAAAGCCTACTTGATTTTCTGCTATAAGGGAAGGGAGGATGGATTTAAGTCTGTTAGCTAACACTTTTGCATATAACTTGGTGTCTGACTTAAGTAATGATATTGGGCGGAGGTTTTGGCAATGTGTTGGTGGTTTGCCTGGTTTTGGAAGGGTAATTACTTTAGGTGCTAGAAACTCTGAGGGGAAGTTTCCCGTGTGTCCATACTAACACATACACATACATTGATACATACTGACACATTAACACACAGTAATCCATACTGACATATACATTGATACATACATTGATCCATACTGACAGATACATTGATCCATACTGACACTCACACACAGTAATTCATACTGACACATACATTGATCCATACTGACACTCACACACAGTAATCCATACTGATACATACATTGATCCATACTGACACAAACATTGATCCATACTAACACATACATTGATCCATACTGATACATACATTGATCCATACTGACACAAACATTGATCCTTACTAACACATACATTGATCCATACTGACACTCACACACAATAATTCATACTGTAATCCATACTGACACATACATTGCTCCATACATTAATCCATACTGACACACACACAGTAATCCATACTGATACATTATTCCATACTTTGATCTATGCTGACACTCACACACAGTAATCCATACTGACACATACATTGATCCATACTGACACTCACACACAGTAATCCGCACTCACAAATACATTGATCCATACTGATACATACATTGATCCATACTGACACAAACATTGATCCTTACTAACACATACATTGATCCATACTGACACTCACACACAATAATTCATACTGTAATCCATACTGACACATACATTGCTCCATACATTAATCCATACTGACACACACACAGTAATCCATACTGATACATTAATCCACAGAAAAATAGGGGACAATCTGCTAAATACAAATAAAAAACATAGCATATAACTGTGTGGAGACTGGTTTTGATGTGTGATCACAAATGGTCACTCACAATTTTGAAGATTTAAGATAGCCTTGAATGATGTCTTTATGGAATTAGAGCAGCTTTAAATGGTGTTATTCAATATCCAGTATGTTGTCTCTCCTCACATATTCATCAGCGAAATGGATATGTGTGTCTCAAAAAGAGAAAATGTACAAAAATGTAGTGCACTTCCAGAATATGTTAAAAAATATATTTAATGACTTACATTTAGGTATAAAACAAACAGCATGTCACCATACACGTCCTACGCGTTTCGTCCTGAAATTGGACTTCCTCAGGGACTTGGTGTAATAAAGTGCAATCAGAAATAGCAGCAATAATAACAATATCCCCCCCACAGTCCTTTATATACACCCCCATTTAATCTTTAAGTTCTTTCAGCTGGTGTTCAAAAAATCTAAAAAATGTATTAGCACCAAGTTACGCTTTAAAAATTCCATATAAGGGTGTGACCCCAAACATCAGTGGTTTCAACCCTTGCAATTCTTGCAAGGCTTGTAAAAATCAAAAATTCATTCAAAAAAAAGAATTTATGAGTTTCACTACAAAGGAGAAATTCAAAATCAAATCTAATATAAATTGCAATACGAGAAACGTGGTATACATGTTACAATGCCCGTGTGGGAAACAGTACGTGGGGAGAACATGTAGAAAGTTAAAAGAGAGAATTTTAGAACATCAAAATAATATAAGAAAAAAATCAGTTAAACATATAGTACCATTACATTGCAATACTTGCAATAAATTTGATTGGCAAAGTTTTATTTTTTTGGGCATTGAACATGTGGACCCACATTGGAGAGGAGGAAATTTAACCAAAAAGCTCTCTCAAAGAGAGACTTTTTGGATCAACAAACTAAAAACACTCCAACCTTTTGGTTTAAATTTAGACATTGATTTATGGAGTTTCTTTGAAGATTGAGAGAACTACCGAATTTACATTCTGATGTTTGGGAAAACACTGCACCTTTCTCTCATTCAATTAATAATAAATAAAAATCCTATTTTTTATTTTTTATTTTTTATTATTAATTATTAATTATTTTATTATTATTCATTTTATATATTTTTCATTATTATTATTTTTTATTATACTCATTTATTTTTGTTTTGAGTTGTAAATTTATTTTATTTATCTTTAAGAATGGGATAAAGAGTGCAATATAAATAGGTTATATTACTCATATTAATGTCTATATATCATATATGTACGTATATGGTTTGTTATATATTTTATAATCATTTAAAAATGTTAGACTATCATATTATTATTCATGCAGTTTATGAAATAAGATGTTATTTCCATATAAATCATAAGAAGGAAATGTGTGTGGCAAATATGTGAAAAAATGTTTTATAAAACTTGTACCCAATGAAAATGGGATATATATATGTATATACACATGTATCCATAATTTTAGATTTCATGGAGAATGTACATTTTTTATTTCGATTTGTAGTGCCATCCAGAGTATATTCTTTTAATTGCTTGTCCCTCCCCTCTCCGTTTTATCCACCTGCCTATATATTCTCTGAGCTAATGCATTAGAACAGGAGAAAGTAACAGACGATCGCGACCCACTTCCGGGTTTGCGGAACGCAAGGTGGAACGCACGCGACCCACTTCTGGGTCTGTGGAACGCAAGGTGGAACGCACGCGACGCACGCGATGACGTCACTCGGTTCCATACCGCCGAAAAGAAAATTGAACACCAGCTGAAAGAACTTAAAGATTAAATGGGGGTGTATATAAAGGACTGTGGGGGGGATATTGTTATTATTGCTGCTATTTCTGATTGCACTTTATTACACCAAGTCCCTGAGGAAGTCCAATTTCAGGACGAAACGCGTAGGACGTGTATGGTGACATGCTGTTTGTTTTATACCTAAATGTAAGTCATTAAATATATTTTTTAACATATTCTGGAAGTGCACTACATTTTTGTACATTTTCTCTTTTTGAGACACACATATCTATTTCGCTGATGAATATGTGAGGAGAGACAACATACTGGATATTGAATAACACCATATAAAGCTGCTCTAATTCCATAAAGACATCATTCAAGGCTATCTTAAATCTTCAAAATTGTGAGTGACCATTTGTGATCACACATCAAAACCAGTCTCCACACAGTTATATGCTATGTTTTTTATTTGTATTTAGCAGATTGTCCCCTATTTTTCTGTGTATATCTATTGAAGACAAGAGGAAGTCTTCGGGGATTCATCCGGATACTTCACCTTAAGATAAGGGAAGTTTTGGTTTGCTCCTATATTTTATTATTTTTCACTGGGGTTGTGTTCACATATATTGTTGTTTTTTTGTATATTCTAATCCTCACCTTTGTGACACACCTATTATGGCAACTCATTCATTTTCAAATATACAAAGAGGTAGAAACGTAAGATTTGAAAAAATGTTCTCACAAAATACAGATAATATCCCTTTAAGAGATTCTGACAACTATTATTTCACTAAATTGGAACGTTTAATGGTAAAAGAAACAAAAAAAAATGGTGGGAAGTGTCCTATTTGGAAGGTTATCTTAAAGAAGGATTAATCCCTAGAGGATTAAGAGTGGAAAAGATTCCAGCATGTGGTGTAGATAATGAAGAATTCCTAAAAAAATGGGATTCAATTCTAGACACATGTTCACAAAATCTTATGAAATTAATAATTGAATTTGAAAAACAAGAAAGAGAACAAATAGAGATAGATCTAAAAACCTTAGAATCTGAAGGAAGTCAAAATATAGAATCTAATAAATATAAAGAAAAAGAACAAGAAATTTGCAATACAATTAAGATCTTAGAGGAAAGGATTGCGGAGACTAAAAATAATAAAATGAAGAGAGATAGAAGAGATAAAACTTTTAATACTTTCTCCACTAGCAATAAAATCAAAAATAAACAAAAACGAAATTTTGATAGAAATAATAGGAACTTTGAGGGGCCATACAGGAACACTTTTTTTAGAAAATCTGATATCTATAAAAGAAACACTTCACCTATGCAAGCAAGAAATTTTTCAATTAATCACACACGAAATTCACCTGTTAAAAATAGAAGATATTCTAATAACCACACACAAAGTCCACTTATCACGAGACGAAAAATATTCACTTCAAATAATACCGCACAAACCCAAAATTCTTTCCAACCAAAAGGTAGGAGAGAACTGATTTCCCCAAATCGATGTGACTCCCCCCCTAGGAGATCGTATGCTCAAGCAACAAAAACTAGCCTGGAACATCCAGAAGAAAGAGAAAATCTTTTTTTAGAGGGAGGGTCCCATCACAGAGATGGGAGAATAACCCAATTTTTCAAACCACGTCACAACCACCAGGAAACCATACTAGATATTCACGCAACTCCCCCCAAAAGAAAAAGAATAGAGGAGAACCCAAGGAGAGAGGACTCCCTGAGACAAAGATATTAGAGAAACAATATGGAATCTACAATTTAACAGATATAGAGTTGAGCCATACTGATTTAAAAGCCTTAAGTAAGGGTTTAAAATTTGCCCCGAATGAAAAAATGAATTTTTTTAATACATATATTGATGTCCAGAAATATATTCGTAAAATGACATTAAAAAGGTTTTTCTTAAAAAGAGAGATAGAAGAAAATACATTCCCAAAAAACATAGATCACACCACCTTAGAACAAAAACAATTTAAAAAGAAATCACAATTCTATCCAGTAGGGGATAGAGGCCCTTTTTTAGAAACTTTCAACAATATGGTGTGCCATGATTTAGAAAAATTGGAAAAAGAAAAAAACTTAGGAGAAAATAAATATAATATGAGTAAAGAAGAATCAGAAAGCATAACTAAATTACAAAAGATGGACACCATAGTAATAAAGGAAGCCGATAAAGGAGGAGCGATAGTCATTATGACAAAAGAATATTATATGAAGGAGGCGTATAGAATTTTGGGAGATATAGAAACTTATATTAAACTTACAGGAGATCCAACAAAAAAATTTAACATCATTTTGGGATCCCTATTAAATCAAGCTTATAAAAATGATATAATTTCTAAAAACAATAAAGAATATCTTTTTAATAATTTTCCAATAATACCTATTTTCTACTTTCTCCCTAAGTTACATAAAAATTCAATAACCCCCCCAGGTAGGCCAATAATCAGTGGCATTAACTCTGTATCCGCCCATTTATCTGAATTTGTGGACCACCATCTCCAAAAATATGCACAAGAAGCATCTTCTTATTTGAAAGACACTGCACACATTTTAAGAATTTTGGAGGGTGTAACTTGGGAATCTGACTATATCTGGGCAACCATAGACGTTACGTCATTATACACAATAATAAAACATAACAAAGGTTTAGCAGCAGTGGAACAGATTATGGAGAAAGATGAAAGTATATCATCAAATTTCAGGAATTTTATCTTAAATAGTATCCATTACATCCTCAAACATAATTATTTTTATTTTGATGATTCATTTTATCTTCAAACCACAGGTACAGCCATGGGGACCAGGTTCGCCCCCAGCTATGCAAACATATACATGCGGGATTGGGAGTCTAATCATGTGTGGGGTGGGCATGGCTGGGTAGCGAACCTGGTCCTATGGAAACGTTTTATTGACGATATAATTTTGATTTGGCGAGGTACACATGAAGATTTATTATCATTTATTGATTACATCCATCAAAATGATTATGGTTTAAAATTTACACATGAAATAAATACTACCACTATCAATTTTCTTGATCTAAGCCTCTCCATTGAAAATAATCAGATCCAATCCAAATGTTTTTTCAAAAAAACAGAGGGTAACAGCTTCATCCATAGAAAAAGTTGCCACAAAGATAAGTGGTTGGAAACTATACCAAAAAGCCAACTAATACGAGTGAGAAGAAATTGTACGAAGGACTCAGACTATAGAGAACAGGCTGAATTTTTAAAAAATAAATTTGTGGCAAAGAAATATAAAACAACATTGTTAGATAAAGAAATTAAAGAAATAGGAAAAAGAAATAGAAGAGACCTAATAACATCTAACCCCAAAAAACATTCTAAGGATAATTATAATTTTTCTTTTATGACTCAGTATAACATCCAACACTGGAAAATAAAAAAGGTTCTTAATAAACACTGGAACATTTTATGTCAGGATCCGATTTTGGGCAAAGTATTACCAAAAAAAATACCAATCATTTTCAGGAGAACAAAAAATCAAAAAAATGTATTAGCACCAAGTTACGCTTTAAAAATTCCATATAAGGGTGTGACCCCAAACATCAGTGGTTTCAACCCTTGCAATTCTTGCAAGGCTTGTAAAAATCAAAAATTCATTCAAAAAAAAGAATTTATGAGTTTCACTACAAAGGAGAAATTCAAAATCAAATCTAATATAAATTGCAATACGAGAAACGTGGTATACATGTTACAATGCCCGTGTGGGAAACAGTACGTGGGGAGAACATGTAGAAAGTTAAAAGAGAGAATTTTAGAACATCAAAATAATATAAGAAAAAAATCAGTTAAACATATAGTACCATTACATTGCAATACTTGCAATAAATTTGATTGGCAAAGTTTTATTTTTTTGGGCATTGAACATGTGGACCCACATTGGAGAGGAGGAAATTTAACCAAAAAGCTCTCTCAAAGAGAGACTTTTTGGATCAACAAACTAAAAACACTCCAACCTTTTGGTTTAAATTTAGACATTGATTTATGGAGTTTCTTTGAAGATTGAGAGAACTACCGAATTTACATTCTGATGTTTGGGAAAACACTGCACCTTTCTCTCATTCAATTAATAATAAATAAAAATCCTATTTTTTATTTTTTATTTTTTATTATTAATTATTAATTATTTTATTATTATTCATTTTATATATTTTTCATTATTATTATTTTTTATTATACTCATTTATTTTTGTTTTGAGTTGTAAATTTATTTTATTTATCTTTAAGAATGGGATAAAGAGTGCAATATAAATAGGTTATATTACTCATATTAATGTCTATATATCATATATGTACGTATATGGTTTGTTATATATTTTATAATCATTTAAAAATGTTAGACTATCATATTATTATTCATGCAGTTTATGAAATAAGATGTTATTTCCATATAAATCATAAGAAGGAAATGTGTGTGGCAAATATGTGAAAAAATGTTTTATAAAACTTGTACCCAATGAAAATGGGATATATATATGTATATACACATGTATCCATAATTTTAGATTTCATGGAGAATGTACATTTTTTATTTCGATTTGTAGTGCCATCCAGAGTATATTCTTTTAATTGCTTGTCCCTCCCCTCTCCGTTTTATCCACCTGCCTATATATTCTCTGAGCTAATGCATTAGAACAGGAGAAAGTAACAGACGATCGCGACCCACTTCCGGGTTTGCGGAACGCAAGGTGGAACGCACGCGACCCACTTCTGGGTCTGTGGAACGCAAGGTGGAACGCACGCGACGCACGCGATGACGTCACTCGGTTCCATACCGCCGAAAAGAAAATTGAACACCAGCTGAAAGAACTTAAAGATTAAATGGGGGTGTATATAAAGGACTGTGGGGGGGATATTGTTATTATTGCTGCTATTTCTGATTGCACTTTATTACACCAAGTCCCTGAGGAAGTCCAATTTCAGGACGAAACGCGTAGGACATGTATGGTGACATGCTGTTTGTTTTATACCTAAATGTAAGTCATTAAATATATTTTTTAACATATTCTGGAAGTGCACTACATTTTTGTACATTTTCTCTTTTTGAGACACACATATCTATTTCGCTGATGAATATGTGAGGAGAGACAACATACTGGATATTGAATAACACCATATAAAGCTGCTCTAATTCCATAAAGACATCATTCAAGGCTATCTTAAATCTTCAAAATTGTGAGTGACCATTTGTGATCACACATCAAAACCAGTCTCCACACAGTTATATGCTATGTTTTTTATTTGTATTTAGCAGATTGTCCCCTATTTTTCTGTGTATATCTATTGAAGACAAGAGGAAGTCTTCGGGGATTCATCCGGATACTTCACCTTAAGATAAGGGAAGTTTTGGTTTGCTCCTATATTTTATTATTTTTCACTGGGGTTGTGTTCACATATATTGTTGTTTTTTTTTTGATACATTAATCCATACTGACACACACACACACAGTGATAAATACATTTATCCATACTGACATATACATTGATCTATACTGACACTCACACACACAGTAATCCATACTGACACATACATTGATCCATACATTGATCCATACTGACACTCATACACAGTAATCCATACTGATTCATACATTGATTCATACTGACACACGCACAGTAATCCATACTGATACATTAATCCATACTGACACTCACACACAGTAATCCATACATTGATCCATACTGACACATTCATTGATCCATACTGATACATACATTGATCCATACTGACACTCACACAAAGTAATTCATACTTACACATATGTTGATCCATACTGCCACAGACATTGATCCATACTGACACACACACAGTAATCCATACTGATACATTAATCCATACTGACACTCACACACAGTAATCCATACATTGATCCATACTGACACATACATTGATCCATACTGATACATACATTTATCCATACTGACACTAACACAAAGTAATTCATACTGACACATACATTGACCCATACTGACACTCACACACAGTAATCCATACTGACACATACATTGATCCATACTGACACACACAGCAATCCATACTGACCCAAACATTGACCCATCATGGCACACACACACACAGACTAATCCATACTGACACACTCACACACACACACACACACACACTAATCAATACTGACACACACATAATACCTTCATACCTCCCACACACAATTACACACTCAAATATACACACACCCTAAGAATCTTGGAAATGAACATAAAATATCTGGGTGCCACTGCTTACTGAGCCCACATTGCTTCTTGATCTGTACTCAGCTCCTGTCTGAGAAGCAGCCTGCCTGCAGCTCTGTCTGGCCCCCTGCTCACTCCTCTCTCTGTCTGCCAGCACTTTACACACAAGAAGCAAAACGTCAGAGGACCCGCGTGGGCTGCTCTGCCTGATTGCCAGGTTACATGCTTCCTGTGTGTGAAGGCTGTCAGGCAGGCACAGGACTACCTCCCTCCCCTGCTCCTTATTTCTCACTTGCGAGCAGCATTGACAGTTCACTTTGGTGCTTGTGAGTGGATAAAGTACAGTACCGATCTAGAGCTGGAAGGGGACTTTCACTCCTCAGCTCATCAAGCCCCCAACATGACTGTGTGTACTGGGTGGGGGGAGGAGAAGATTCTGCACTGTGCGGCCCCAAGTGCACCGGCCTACCGGGAAATTTCCCGGCATCCCGGTGGGCCAGTCCGGCCCTGCCTACTCATTTGTTTTAGTGTCTCTCTCTAATACCCCGTCCTCTTTTTAGTATCTCTCGCTGCCTCCTTTATTAGTGTTTCCTTACATGTTCAGTACCTTTCTCAACTCCCCTTTTTACTGTATCTCCCCTAATAACACCCTCTCCCCTTTTTGGTGCTTATCTAACACATCCAACCTTTTTGCACCTTCTTACCCTATTTACCTTTTTAAAGCTCACTGTCTAATATTCTGTGTCTCTCGACCTATGGGGTTTTTATACTTTTTTACATTAATACTTGTGAGTGTACATTATTTTACTTAATTAATTGTTACTTAATAAATAATTAACATCGACTTAACCCTTTGAACTCAAAACAATTGATTGCCAGAGCTTATTCCTTAAAACCATGTCTATATATTATACAATGGACACTTCTCCAAGAAACAAATTTGGACATTCGCCGGTAGCAGCTCAGTTGTTATAGCTTGGAAGAATTATGATTGCTGCAGGTTCTTGCGCCTTAAGTAATAGCTATCCATCAATTCATAAAGACATTAGTGAGCTAATGATGGACAAGTATACAGGTGACATGATGTACTTATCTTGTACACTTTCAATACAAGTGTGTTCTGTCTCCACAAATTGACAAAACCTATTATGTGCTGTTAAATAAACTTCTTTCCTTGTCATAGGGATCTATTTATAAACCCCAGACTGACAATCAGCACAGAAAGCAGGGAAGTCTAACTGCATTTCAACAATTGTCAATGAACTACAAGTCTCAGCATCTTCACAAAGTATATCCAAGGATTATGGAAATTTTGGTTTGCCAGTAGCCAGGAGACGGTGTTTAATCATTACTAATAAAATAACTACACGTGTAAACCAAAGTTGTTTTTTAAGTACAATTCAATAAAGAACAGGTTAGATAAAATATATATTTAGCTAGATTTGACTTAGTCCCTTTTTTCTAGGACTTGTACAGCCAGTGGGCAGAGAAGATTTTGTAATAAATAAAAGGCTTCATTGTTTCTACTTGAGAAATCACACTTAGCATAGTTTACTAAGAAGACTTTGTTTCCATAGGGAATAATGTCTCATATCTCTATGTATTGGTTTTCCATTAGAACACCTGTGTTTCCACAGGGTACAAGTATTCACATCATTAAATAAGAGATGTACTTTGGGCATGGATTTGAGAGATGCAATGCTTTTCCTAACTAGGCCATTCCCTAAACACTCGTGGTGCATGTTTTTATGGGTAAGGCAAACAATGACAGTATGATAGAATAAATACAAGCATTACAGCTAATACACACATAAAGTATTGCTTATGGTATAATAGATCGCAATAGATCATGTCATTGCTACTGGGGCTACAAGAAAAGTTTGTTTGCCAAACATTCTGTTGCACACATGGGCGTCCGCAGGAATCTTTCCGGGGGGGGGGCATAATTGTAATAACATCCATGCTTGGTCCCTTTTTGACAGTGTCATGAAGGGGAGAAGCATAGTCATTATCACATAAAGCCAGGGTGAATAGCATTTTCACAACTATGGTGTCAGGAATACATGTTTGTATTCCTGACACTATAGTGTTCCTTTAAGCAAATTAAAGGAACATTCTGGTCACCATAACAACTTCATCTAAATGAAAATGCTATGATGTCAGGAAGCCCCTGGGTGCTCTCTTTCCTTTAATGGGTTAAACCGCTCTCAAATGGTTTAACCCCAAAGGCTTCCTCCAGGTCCAGATTTCCAGGTCGCTCAGTGGTATTCGGCTTCTGAAACGGAGTGTCAGGAAGTGCAGATTGACATCAGGCATGGGTGCTACAGATTGGCTAGAGTGGTCAGTTGACGCTCTAAGCCAATCGCTAGTTCTCGGTTCATAAAAATGTTTGACTTTTTATGAATGGGGAGCTACTGATTGGTTTAGAGTGCCAGCTGACCGCTCTAGCCAATCAGCGACACCCCTACCCAGTGGCCCTCTGTGCTTCCTGACACTCAGTAAATAAAAGTGAACACATTAACACTGATATTTTTTTTACCTGGGGAGATGAGAAGGTCCAAAGTTTTCCTGCCAGGCCCAGGTACCAAAGCCTTATAAAGTGGAGGGTTCACTTCACTTGTCCGTCCTGCTCCAATCTCCTTTTCTTCTCCTTCATTTGACACAGTCTTCTTTTTCTTCTGACGCTGTCTTCTCTCCTCCTTGGCTCTTTCTGCTCCTTTACCTTTCTGCTTATTGTGCTCCCCCTTCTGCTCCTGTCTCTGTCTGATCTTTCTGCTCCTTGCAGACCCTTTCTGCTCCTTCTCCTTCTTTACCTTTGTGCTCCTTGCTGTCCCTTTCTGCTCCTTGCTACCCTTTTCTACTCCTTCTCCTACTACCTTTGTGCTCCTTCTGATTCTTTCTGCTCTTTTACCTTTGTGCTCCTTCTGTCCCTTTCTGCTCTTTGCAGACCCTTCCTTCTCCTTGCAGACCCTTCCTACTCCTTGCTGCCCCTTGCAGACCCTTCCTTCTCCTTGCAAACCCTTCCTGCTCATTTCTGTTCCTTCACCTACTTCACCTTTGTGCTCCTTCTGTCCCTTCCTGCTCCTTGCTGCTATTTTCAGCTCCTACCTGACCCTTTCTGCTACTTCTACTTTACCTTTGTGCTGCTTTACCTTCCAGCTCCTTGCTGACCCTTCCTGCTCCTTGCAGACCCTTCCTTCTCCTTGTTGACCCTTTGTGCTCCTTGCAGACCATTCCTGCTCCTTGCTGCCCTTTCCTGCTCATTTGTGTTCCTTTGTGCTCCTTCTCCTACTTTACCTGTTGTGCTTCTTGCTGTCCCTTCCAGATCCTTTCTGCCCCTTTCTGCTCATTTCTATTCCTTCTCCTTTCTGCTCCTTCCTTCTCCTTCTCTTACTTTACCTCCCCCATCCCATACTTACCTGATCTATAGGCTTTCTCCCCCCCCCATGCCTCACTTTGATGATCTGTAGGCTGTCT
>OW240914.1:170239064-170453548 GCA_933207985.1 Pelobates cultripes
TGTTATGGCCTCTTTAATCTTAGAGCAGTAGCGAGACAAACATATCATAGTCTGTCCAAGATTAATGGGAGTCACACTCTTTGGTGGCAGCTGCTATTTGCATTGACTTTATACCTGTCTTCCCCCATCACACAATTTGCTAACAAGAGAAAGCAAAATTAAAAGGACAGTAGCTGGGGTGGGTGCATAAAAAACAGGGCACCATAATCTTGGCTCCCTTTTAGTTATTATAAATATCCTGCCCTTGAATGCACTAAATGAAAGAGTCTCTGTTCCTCATTTGCTTTGTGTGCCTTGGCTGTGCCTTGGCTGCGCCTTGACTGAACGGGATTGGGATGCCACTTGCTAATTCTTTAATATATATTTTAAAAGAAAACAGAGAATAACAGGGGAAAAAAAAGGTTAGCGCAAGGCATAGGTCACTTTCAACATTTTATTCAGTGCTTTGATTTCCAGAGAAGCTACAGTTTCTATCTAAAAGGTCATAAACAAAAAATGTAGATAGAACAGGATGGTCCAGGAACTCAATGTGTGTCCACAAGGCAACGTTTCGACCTCCATTGGGCCAGAATTCAGTTAATTTACTTCCTAAATTGAGCCTTTGCTCAAAGGCTATGCTTAAAATTGCAGCTTGATACTAAGGGAAGGTATAGATAGATAGCACGAAATCTATTGGAGTATCAATGCTGTATCTGCTAATTTGCATTGATTGGATGTGCTTTGTACAGAAATCCTATCACTGAAAGACGCACTGTATAGGGCCCAGACACGGGACTTCAATATTCTTATCATATGTTGGTAGCCATATTACTATATTATTTTTAATGTATATTTTGCCATTTTCCTGGGGAATTATTGGATATTGTTAGAAATGAAATTTCACGTGGAATTTGAGGTGGAATCTAATAAAGAAGAGATATGGAGCTGGTAAATGTGTGTTCTGCTTGTAATGTGGGAACAATAACAAACCCTACAGATTTCTGCTATTGTTCCTTGTGTTGTGAGCTGTAAATTATTGATTAGTGAGCTGCTGCCATTAATCCCTGGCCGGTGGCACTAGGCATTGATTGCCCTCCCTGCTTATTGTGGTCACACTCTGTATATTAAAGACCTTGATAAATTGGGTATGGGTAAATCTATTGTCATACATTATTAGATTAGAAAGCCATGCTTGTGAGAAAAAAAAAATGAGAAAGTTAATCCTTAACGTCCTTAAAGCTGAGAAAATTGCGAATCAATCCTTGTAGAGATACATCTGGTCACTTCTCACTATGATAAGCATAAGAGAATTGGTCTTTCCACAATTGGCTCTATTTCCAAAGATACTATGTGGATGTATCAAAAATCCGATAGATTCCATTCAGTGTGCCAAGTGGCCGAAAGTGCTTTGGGAGATAGAGAATCCACTCATCGCAAGAGTCCCAGTAATGTATTAAGAAACTCCTGCAGTAGTGATAAGGTTAATGAAATATAATACAATCACCCAGGAAGACTCAGAAATCATTAATATATATTCCTAACATGCAGGAGCAGTGTACAGAGTCGAGTAATCACGGCCGGACAGTGGCGTTGTGAATTCATTGTGTATTCCTTTGTTTCGACCTTACCTAAATCTATGTTCTCAGCTGCTGGCTGTGTTTCCTAAGCAGTTATTTCGAGTCATGTGCCGTCTCTATAGACACCGCCTGTTCCAAATAAACGTGCGTTAGCTATGTGACATTAGCACAAATTGATCTTTTAAATAGTCTTTTCCATAACTGTAAAAACATGCACCGAATGGGCAGAACTAAAGTAAAAATAAGGCATGTGTTTTTAATTTTTTTTATTACAAACATTTTGCTACTACCACTAATTATTAATTGTTTTTTTTTTTAATATTGTCTGCCAATTGTAAGACTAATTGGTATTAGGTTTTATTTTTTTTAGATACAAAATCAGGACATGAAGAATAGGTATTCTTGATGGTAGTACTAAAACTATGTCTTTGGTTACACATGTACATATGTGTATCTATAGATAGGGTTACTAGATTCACCAAGTTTTAGGGACACATCATTTTTATATGTGTATAATTTTATGAAAACGTGTGAATAAGATTGCCCTATGGTATGTATAATGGATATTCTGCAGGATTGTTCATTGCCTAATTGCTAAATCTTATACACCTTCGGAATTCTACATACTGCAGGGCAACCTTTTTCATGTGCTACACAATATGTATACGTGATTTTTGTGATGAAAACATGGTGGATCTAGTAACCCTAACTATAGATAAAGATTGGGTTTTTCTATTGCTATAATAGTAGTATTGTATCTATTTGTGACTATTTTTTTATACACACAGTAGAAAGAAAGAGTATAAAGCCATTGTGAGGGATACGGGACAGGAACAGATTTTACATAAACAGAGAAAACACCTTCCCAGTGCTTAACTGCGCACCTATCTATTATTTAATAAGACACACCCATTTTCATTAAGACACACCCATTGTGATAAGCACCGCCCACATCGGTCTGTAATATAGCTGTTTTCTCATTTGTTCCACTTTTTGTACACTCAGACCTCACACTAAAACCATTGAGTTACAGGTTTTTTTTTTTTACTGTTCTAAGGTGAGTAGCCTATGGTTGCAAAGTAGATGAAATGTAAAGCAAGACCTGGGTAGGCAGTGTCTAGTGTTCTCCAGTTGCTGTTAAAGGGATACTATAGTCACCCAGACCACTTCAGCTCAATGAAGTGGTCGGGGTGCCAGGTCCCTCAGGTTTTAACCCTTCACATGTAAACAGAGCAGTTTCAGAGAAACTGCTATTTTTACATTGAGGGTTAATCCCACCTCTGTGTTTTCCTGACAGCCGCTAGAGGCACTTCTGCGACGCAGGATGCGAAATTCGGATCCAGCGTGCAGAAGAACCATAGGAAAGCATTGAGAAATGCTTTCCTATGGACTGTTAGAATGCGCGAGCGGCTCTTGCCGCGTATGCGCATTCTGCTCCACTCGGGAGCTGACGTCGGCAGGGAAGGAGAGGTCACCAGCACCGAGGGAGCCTGGCGCTGGATAAAGGTAAACTGCTAAAGGGGCTTTAATCCCTTCAGCACCACGGGAGGGGGACCCTGAGGGTGAGGGTCCCCCCAAGGATGACATAGTGTCAGAAAACGGGTTTGTTTTCCTGACACTATAGTGATCCTTTAACTACAACTCCCACTTTGCTCAAGGAACATATACACTTGCGGAGCATTATAGAAGTTGTATGATCATGGCTGACTGAGAATCAGAAGAGTCTTTGTCCACAGCATTGCCAGATGTTACCTCTTCTCTTTCGATACCAGTTATTGTGGGGCCCTGGTGCTCATGGACTATCACTCTTACCATCACCGCTAATGGCCACTACATGATGTTGGCCAGTGGCGTGACTAGATTTACCTAAGCCTCCATAAAGTTGTTCCTGGCAATTTAATTCCAAATCAGTTGGGGTTTTGGACTATTTGAATGTCTGAGGCGAAACTGTGTTTATTTTTGAAGACGGCAGAAAAGGGCGTGGTTTGAATAAAAAGTAAAGCACTGGCACCAAAAGTGGATGAAAAAAGTTGGGCAATATGAGGCAATACTCAAAAACCATGTGACGTGACTGCTTGTGACGGATCTGTGAAGGAGCTGAAGGAGACACATTTTCCCAGCCTTGCAGTTACCTTCCATACCACACCATGATTAATAAGCTTCAGTATTCTTGTCATGGCAATAGACTGAAAACTTTTGTTTTTTTACTACAGACCTCTAGATAACTGTAAGGCAGACACATGGAATGCACACACAGAGCAATGAGACATAACCATTGTCTACAGTACTGACAAATCCTCTAAGAGAGGAAGAACAGATAAATGCACACTATATTGGCACACAGAGGGTAAACTTGGTGTTAACCCCTATATTAGCATATGCAACTTCCTCCAAATACATCATGTACATTATTCTTACAAATAGTGGTCTTAAAGGAATAAAGTGGACTGGGTGCAGTGGTCCTGTAAATTTAATAATTTAAGGTGAAAAATTACAATTTGGTCGAAACGGCAATGCTTTACCTTGAAGGTTTAACCACGCCTCCAGTAGCTTTTACACTGACAGGCAATGGACATACTTAGTAAAACTCGGTCACGTGACAAGCAAGCCCGGTAGGAAAGCATTGATTCAGCGCTCTCCTATGGGGAAGCTGGGATGCATGCGCAGGTCTCCTCTGAGCAGCATTGGATTGGACAACACCGAGGGAGGCCATGCCTCCATCATGAAGTCGCGGGATGAGGAGAAGTAGCACTGAGCGAGTCTCTCCTCCTCCCGTGACTCCATCGTGAAGTGGAAAAAGGTTAGTAAAAGCTTTATTTTATTATTTTTGTGTGACATGCGTGAGTGCAGGAGACCCTACATTATTTTTATTATTATTATTATTGTTACATATAAAGCACCAACAATTTCTGCAGTGCTGTACAATCTAAATAAGGACAGGGACACAGTTTGTATTCCTAACGCTTCAGAGTTCCTCTTTAAAGTGGTTTAATATATACATTTATTTATTTATTTTTCATGAACCCTTCCTCCTACTATCACAGAATTGAGAATTATAGACTGCGCGTGTATAATATATTACGTTGCATTGTGAGGAATCTTTCCTTCCATGGACATTTGGTTGTTTATCAGATACTGGCTGGATGAATGGGGTTTGCAGTCCAATTCCCAGCTGGGCTGCCAAGCTCTGATAGCCCTGATCCTAAGGGATGCTGACAGTGCACAGACAACCTTTGGCACAAAAGGACTCTGTACCCAGCCTATTGTTAATTATTACGGCATATTTCTAAATCTGATTGACTTAACAAGTGCTTCTCACCCCAGGCTTGGATAACATTGCAGTATGTAGAGCAAGGCTTTCCAGAATTTCTTGAACATCTCGTGGTATCATTCCCAGTGTTTGCAAGCTGGACTTATCCTATTTGACTCCAGTTTCCTTTCGTCTGTGTCTTTTTCATTTCTTGAGGCAGTGAATTTCTGCCTTGAAAACTGCTTGCCCTAAGTCTAGTCTCTCGCTCGCCTTGATAGCATTGTTCCAATGCTCATTCCTTATGTATGTCACATCCAAACACTAACCTCCCCATCTCCACCCCTCCCCTTCTTTACTACCCTCCCCCCTTCTTCAGCATATGCTTCCCCAATCCTTAGATCACATTTTTTTTTTCATTTGCACATGAACAAGGTGAATCCAACTTTCAAACTGCTGATCACTTGCAAGTTGTGGTCATGTTGGTGGAATACAGCTTTTGGGATATTTTTGGTTGATATTTTTGAATTTTATTTCTCAGTTTAAGTAAAATGTTCTTTAAAAAAAGCCCTAAGTAAGCTTGGTAGAATCTTTCAGTGGTTTCCTTGGTAGCATATATTTTTCTGTGTTAGGAGAATAGAAGAGGCAGGCTGAAATACTGTGTGCTTTTAGAAACAAAGTGAAGCCCACATAGACAATGGCTCCAACAATTATTGTCTTTGAGTTAATTAAGTGGACTTTCACTCTCTTAAACTAATGCAAAGGTAAGGCTTCTGTGTTTGTGATTGTTTGGACTGACATAACTATTTGTGACTGACAATGTTACCCTTTCATTCGAAATGTACCATCCTAAATGTATCATTCTGTATGAAACTGTTTTAACTCGTTAACTACTAAGAGAAGTGGGCAAAGGACCTGTTTTGCCAACCCCCAGTGCCACTATTAACCCTTTGAGTGGCATTGGGACGAGGAGGTAACACAGGGTTCTGCCCATCTCTCTATTTAAATAATTACATCATTATATACAGTTATTTTTGCATTCGTTCAATTAAATAAATTAAATGCAGATTCATTATTTTTTTTAAACTTTTTAAATTAATTTATTTGTTCCCTAAAATGTTATTGCATCAAGCAACTGTTTCTATCTTGTGATTTTGTGAATTAAGTTTACAAGGTTGTCTTTATGTAACAAATGTTTATTTTTTAGTCAATTAGTGTTATATACATATTATATATTAATGCTATATATTGTTAAAAGGAAATCAGTGGGCATCCTTAAAAGGTGTAGTTTTCTGCTCCTAAAGACTGTGGTTAAAGGGTTAAATGCTGTACTTAATTGCTGGGTTGCATTAAGGGATTATATAGAATATATTTTCAGGAAACAATACAAATGTTAAATGAAAGAGCCTTGCGAACCCTTTCACTACAGAATAGTTTTGCAGTGTGTTGTAGGACTCTTGTGCTGAAGGGGTTAAATCAATTCTGCTTTAGGCATGAAATGATTACTAAAGGATTTTTCAAACCTTGTTCAATTCTATTTATGGTACAAGTACTAAGACTTTATTTGTGTACTTTTTTATGTATTTTGTGTGGAATGGCATCTTGCCTCCCAAAATAAAATTCAAGTTAATAACATGTTAGTTCAGCTGATTGCATCTTACGGTAGTTTTAGAATATTACAAGGATTACTTTACAGACGTAGGAAAGCTATTAGCACCCTCCACTGGGACCGGTATAATTGGAAGGTTGTTTGTGGTCTTTCCATCTTCCTCTGTGAAACCAATATACATCTGGCAGGTGTAGAGTTCTGGATTATATTCACACATTTATAGGGTTACTCTCTGATTCCAACAAAACTCACACACACTGTCCTTTGCGAACAATGCACACCTTCATTAGCCCCTTCAGTCCCAGGAGATTGGTCAATACTTACATTTTATGGCTTTCTATGGAAGAAACACCACCAGCCACCACCGTGGTCCAATAATATTGTCCAGGGCTAAGGGACTAAATTTTTGCAGATCAATGTTTTTTTTCCAATGTGGCACTGAAAGGGTTAACATTGTATTGCACCATTATCTATATTGTATTTCTTTTTTTTTTTTTACACAGCACTTAGTATTGAACCCATCCCTGCAGTGGTGGAATTAATGTAGAGAGGGCAATGGTGTAAGAAATATATTTGGGCCCCCCTCTTGCAAAAGAATGGCCAAAAAGTAGATCATCAACTGTTGTGCAACTAACACAATGCTTTGACAGCTGGGGATCTACCATTTTCCCAACCTAGCAGAGTTGTATATGTGAGGAGTGTTTGTACGTTTGAATGTTAGCATGTTTTTTGTATGAAGTATGTATTTGTGAATGAATTTGAATGCAGTAGTGTGTTGTATGTAGTGTTGGCGATCAAATGCAGGTGTACATTTGTATGTAGTGTTGGTGTTTGAAATCAAGAGTGCATTTGTGTATTGTGTTGGTATTTAAATACTGGGATGTATGAGCATATATACATGCACAGTGCACCACACACAGATACACACCACATACTGATATATACATAGATACAAAAAACTACTGACACAGATACACACATACTGGCACAGATACACATACACACTGACAAACATACATTCACAAATACACATACATACTGGCACATGTACACATACACATTGTTACACACACAGACACACACACACTTATATTGACATAAATACACACACATAGATACACACACACACCCATATTGACACTGATACAGATGCACACTGAAACACACATACTGATACAATTACACATACAAACTGTCACACACAGATACACACTGACACACCCACATACTGACACAAATACACACTGACACACACACATACTGACACAGCTACACACTGACACACACACAGATAAACACATACTGGCACAGTACTGCCCTCACCCTAGTGTTATAATTTAAAGATAGCATTTGTTGAGTGTGAATGTAACCCTTTAATGCCAGAGTGTGAGGTGGAAAACATATATTCTGGTAATTATGCAAATCGACTTATTGTGGAGGTAGCTTGTTTTATATGTTGTCAGCATGATGGAGATTTATTTGATTTTATTAACTACATATCCTTATGTGATGAGATTTTTATGAGCATTTAATTAGTACTGAAAAGTCTCATTATTTACGATATAAAACAAATAGATAATTTTTTTGTAATAACGTATATACAAAATAAATAGCGCAGTGTTGCCGGTTAATTAATACAATTATGGTAGATATTGTTTGCTTTTATATTCAGTATTTTTTTAGTTGTAATGTAATTTCACTGGATTGCTTTGCACAACCCAGAACTAGTCATGAATTATATATGCACCTTACCAAAATCTGTATTCTACACTCATACATGTGCAAACAATGGGACCTTTAACTGGTACATGCAAAATTAAAGAACACTTATGCATTGCTTATTGTATTTATATTTCTTAGTATGTATTGGATTCTACATAGAGTAGTTAATTTCATAAGGATTTTTAGTTATTCATTTTAAAGTGAGTGCATATTCCATAGCTTTGTCTACTATGCTTGAGGGAATTTGACAGACAATTATTATTCCTTGAAGAGAAAGGTAAAGAGCTTGCAGTCTAATTGTGATATTTATTTAAAATGTAGCTAGCCCTTTAATTGGACTAACACTGTTCTTTTCCAGTTGCTACTGGCCACCAATTATCTTGATGTTGTGAGGAAATACATAGCTAAACATATTGCCTGGGGCTGTATGTAGCAATGTTAATTGGTTTATTGCATCTTAATTAAAGTCATGTTAAATCTGTGGCAGGCCTGTGACCCAGGGTTAGCTAATTTCGGGACTCGCCCATGTCTCATTGTAGTTAGAAATATACAGTATCTTTCAAAAGGGTCAGTACAAAAACAGAAGTGTGCTCTTTTAGATGTTTGTGTTTAGATGAGAACATCTGGTATAACAGGGCAATGTCAACATTATTTATGGACTCCTTGTGTTCACAGACTGTGTTTGGGGAATTTAGTGCCCAAAGCTCTATATACAGTCCCATACACAATAAATAAAATACTCATAAACGGCATGAGGACATACCTTGAAACTTAATGTTGACCACCCCAGGACCCTGATTTAGGGGTTGCCATTGGGGGAAACAATGTGCTAGTAGCTTGCCATTCTTTAATAATCACTTAAAAGTGACTGGGTTTTACAATAAAAATTATTGGGTCGTTAAATACCAACAATCTTTCAATGTTCTATACGAAGGTTTTGTTAGGGTGGGCCGGAATATAAATAGTACTATACAATAACGTCAGCTTCCTACCAGCTAGGGTGGCATCACCAAATACTGTGTAATTAAATAAATATTATTATGTATTGGTATATATCCATCAAACGCTACAGCGCTGTGTGTGTTGATTAAAGGTATTGCAAGAATATTTAGTTGGACAGAAACAAATAGCTATAGTAGGATTTTAGGTGTGGAAGCTTTGATTTGAAAATATTAAAATACACAGTAAAATGAATAAAAGGCTTACGGGGGAACGTGAACATTATTTGCATCTAATTTCCCTTATTTGCAAATTTACCATCGAAAATCAGTGTAGAAAATATAATTATGCGCTTGTGATTAAGTAGTGAATAAAAATGTGCACAGTGAATGTAGTGTACTAAAAGATCAGATTATTGTATATTTGATACCAGGTGGTCAGCCAAGGTGCTAACAAAGCTACTATTTGTGAATATATTTGTGCAATCATGAAATATATTAAAAACCTCACAATGTGATTAGTAAAATTCTATTATTGGTAAATAGAAGTTGTGACGGTAGTGATTTGTAGTACTGTCTGTAATTCCTTTTCCCAATCTCAGAATATCGCCCAGAATCCACAGGAACAAATATCACTAGTATCGCCGAATAATCCACACATGAACTAAAGCTTAATGCTGGGACACAGGGCACACAATTTACAATACAAAACTCCTCCTCAGGGCCAGGCAGATAATTAGGTTTGACACAGAAAAATAGGGGACAATCTGCTAAATACAAATAAAAAACATAGCATATAACTGTGTGGAGACTGGTTTTGATGTGTGATCACAAATGGTCACTCACAATTTTGAAGATTTAAGATAGCCTTGAATGATGTCTTTATGGAATTAGAGCAGCTTTATATGGTGTTATTCAATATCCAGTATGTTGTCTCTCCTCACATATTCATCAGCGAAATAGATATGTGTGTCTCAAAAAGAGAAAATGTACAAAAATGTAGTGCACTTCCAGAATATGTTAAAAAATATATTTAATGACTTACATTTAGGTATAAAACAAACAGCATGTCACCATACACGTCCTACGCGTTTCGTCCTGAAATTGGACTTCCTCAGGGACTTGGTGTGATAAAGTGCAATCAGAAATAGCAGCAATAATAACAATATCCCCCCCACAGTCCTTTATATACACCCCCATTTAATCTTTAAGTTCTTTCAGCTGGTGTTCAATTTTCTTTTCGGCGGTATGGAACCGAGTGACGTCATTGCGTGCGTCGCGTGCGTTCCGCCTTGCGTTCCACAGACCCGGAAGTGGGTCGCGTGCGTTCCACCTTGCGTTCCGCAAACCCGGAAGTGGGTCGCGATCGTCTGTTACTTTCTCCTGTTCTAATGCATTAGCTCAGAGAATATATAGGCAGGTGGATAAAACGGAGAGGGGAGGGACAAGCGATTAAAAGAATATACTCTGGAAGGCACTACAAATCGAAATAAAAAATGTACATTCTCCATGAAATCTAAAATTATGGATACATGTGTATATACATATATATATCCCATTTTCATTGGGTACAGGTTTTATATAACATTTTTTTCACATATTTGCCACACACATTTCCTTCTTATGATTTATATGGAAATAACATCTTATTTCATAAACTACATGAATAATAATATAATAGTCTAACATTTTTAAATGATTATAAAATATATAACAAACCATATACGTACATATATGATATATAGACATTAATATGAGTAATATAACCTATTTATATTGCACTCTTTATCCCATTCTTAAAGATAAATAAAATAAATTTACAACTCGAAACAAAAATAAATGAGTATAATAAAAAATAATAATAATGAAAAATATATAAAATAAGTAATAATAAAATGATTAATAATTAATAATAAAAAATAAAAAATAAAAAATAGGATTTTTATTTATTATTAATTGAATGAGAGAAAGGTGCAGTGTTTTCCCAAACATCAGAATGTAAATTCGGTAGTTCTCTCAATCTTCAAAGAAACTCCATAAATCAATGTCTAAATTTAAACCAAAAGGTTGGAGTGTTTTTAGTTTGTTAATCCAAAAAGTCTCTCTTTGGGAGAGCTTTTTGGTTAAATTTCCTCCTCTCCAATGTGGGTCCACATGTTCTATGCCCAAAAAAATAAAACTTTGCCAATCAAATTTATTGCAAGTATTGCAATGTAATGGTACTATATGTTTAACTGATTTTTTTCTTATATTGTTTTGATGTTCTAAAATTCTCTCTTTTAACTTTCTACATGTTCTCCCCACGTACTGTTTCCCACACGGGCATTGTAACATGTATACCACGTTTCTCGTATTGCAATTTATATTAGATTTGATTTTGAATTTCTCCTTTGTAGTGAAACTCATAAATTCTTTTTTTTGAACAAATTTTTGATTTTTACAAGCCTTGCAAGAATTGCAAGGGTTGAAACCACTGATGTTTGGGGTCACACCCTTATATGGAATTTTTAAAGCGTAACTTGGTGCTAATACATTTTTTAGATTTTTTGTTCTCCTGAAAATGATTGGTATTTTTTTTGGTAATACTTTGCCCAAAATCGGATCCTGACATAAAATGTTCCAGTGTTTATTAAGAACCTTTTTTATTTTCCAGTGTTGGATGTTATACTGAGTCATAAAAGAAAAATTATAATTATCCTTAGAATGTTTTTTGGGGTTAGATGTTATTAGATCTCTTCTATTTCTTTTTCCTATTTCTTTAATTTCTTTATCTAACAATGTTGTTTTATATTTCTTTGCCACAAATTTATTTTTTAGAAATTCAGCCTGTTCTCTATAGTCTGAATCCTTCGTACAATTTCTTCTCACTCGTATTAGTTGGCTTTTTGGTATAGTTTCCAACCACTTATCTTTGTGGCAACTTTTTCTATGGATGAAGCTGTTACCCTCTGTTTTTTTGAAAAAACATTTGGATTGGATCTGATTATTTTCAATGGAGAGGCTTAGATCAAGAAAATTGATAGTGGTAGTATTTATTTCATGTGTAAATTTTAAACCATAATCATTTTGATGGATGTAATCAATAAATGATAATAAATCTTCATGTGTACCTCGCCAAATCAAAATTATATCGTCAATAAAACGTTTCCATAGGACCAGGTTCGCTACCCAGCCATGCCCACCCCACACATGATTAGACTCCCAATCCCGCATGTATATGTTTGCATAGCTGGGGGCGAACCTGGTCCCCATGGCTGTACCTGTGGTTTGAAGATAAAATGAATCATCAAAATAAAAATAATTATGTTTGAGGATGTAATGGATACTATTTAAGATAAAATTCCTGAAATTTGATGATATACTTTCATCTTTCTCCATAATCTGTTCCACTGCTGCTAAACCTTTGTTATGTTTTATTATTGTGTATAATGACGTAACGTCTATGGTTGCCCAGATATAGTCAGATTCCCAAGTTACACCCTCCAAAATTCTTAAAATGTGTGCAGTGTCTTTCAAATAAGAAGATGCTTCTTGTGCATATTTTTGGAGATGGTGGTCCACAAATTCAGATAAATGGGCGGATACAGAGTTAATGCCACTGATTATTGGCCTACCTGGGGGGGTTATTGAATTTTTATGTAACTTAGGGAGAAAGTAGAAAATAGGTATTATTGGAAAATTATTAAAAAGATATTCTTTATTGTTTTTAGAAATTATATCATTTTTATAAGCTTGATTTAATAGGGATCCCAAAATGATGTTAAATTTTTTTGTTGGATCTCCTGTAAGTTTAATATAAGTTTCTATATCTCCCAAAATTCTATACGCCTCCTTCATATAATATTCTTTTGTCATAATGACTATCGCTCCTCCTTTATCGGCTTCCTTTATTACTATGGTGTCCATCTTTTGTAATTTAGTTATGCTTTCTGATTCTTCTTTACTCATATTATATTTATTTTCTCCTAAGTTTTTTTCTTTTTCCAATTTTTCTAAATCATGGCACACCATATTGTTGAAAGTTTCTAAAAAAGGGCCTCTATCCCCTACTGGATAGAATTGTGATTTCTTTTTAAATTGTTTTTGTTCTAAGGTGGTATGATCTATGTTTTTTGGGAATGTATTTTCTTCTATCTCTCTTTTTAAGAAAAACCTTTTTAATGTCATTTTACGAATATATTTCTGGACATCAATATATGTATTAAAAAAATTCATTTTTTGATTCGGGGCAAATTTTAAACCCTTACTTAAGGCTTTTAAATCAGTATGGCTCAACTCTATATCTGTTAAATTGTAGATTCCATATTGTTTCTCTAATATCTTTGTCTCAGGGAGTCCTCTCTCCTTGGGTTCTCCTCTATTCTTTTTCTTTTGGGGGGAGTTGCGTGAATATCTAGTATGGTTTCCTGGTGGTTGTGACGTGGTTTGAAAAATTGGGTTATTCTCCCATCTCTGTGATGGGACCCTCCCTCTAAAAAAAGATTTTCTCTTTCTTCTGGATGTTCCAGGCTAGTTTTTGTTGCTTGAGCATACGATCTCCTAGGGGGGGAGTCACATCGATTTGGGGAAATCAGTTCTCTCCTACCTTTTGGTTGGAAAGAATTTTGGGTTTGTGCAGTATTATTTGAAGTGAATATTTTTCGTCTCGTGATAAGTGGACTTTGTGTGTGGTTATTAGAATATCTTCTATTTTTAACAGGTGAATTTCGTGTGTGATTAATTGAAAAATTTCTTGCTTGCATAGGTGAAGTGTTTCTTTTATAGATATCAGATTTTCTAAAAAAAGTGTTCCTGTATGGCCCCTCGAAGTTCCTATTATTTCTATCAAAATTTCGTTTTTGTTTATTTTTGATTTTATTGCTAGTGGAGAAAGTATTAAAAGTTTTATCTCTTCTATCTCTCTTCATTTTATTATTTTTAGTCTCCGCAATCCTTTCCTCTAAGATCTTAATTGTATTGCAAATTTCTTGTTCTTTTTCTTTATATTTATTAGATTCTATATTTTGACTTCCTTCAGATTCTAAGGTTTTTAGATCTATCTCTATTTGTTCTCTTTCTTGTTTTTCAAATTCAATTATTAATTTCATAAGATTTTGTGAACATGTGTCTAGAATTGAATCCCATTTTTTTAGGAATTCTTCATTATCTACACCACATGCTGGAATCTTTTCCACTCTTAATCCTCTAGGGATTAATCCTTCTTTAAGATAACCTTCCAAATAGGACACTTCCCACCATTTTTTTGTTTCTTTTACCATTAAACGTTCCAATTTAGTAAAATAATAGTTGTCAGAATCTCTTAAAGGGATATTATCTGTATTTTGTGAGAACATTTTTTCAAATCTTACGTTTCTACCTCTTTGTATATTTGAAAATGAATGAGTTGCCATAATAGGTGTGTCACAAAGGTGAGGATTAGAATATACAAAAAAACAACAATATATGTGAACACAACCCCAGTGAAAAATAATAAAATATAGGAGCAAACCAAAACTTCCCTTATCTTAAGGTGAAGTATCCGGATGAATCCCCGAAGACTTCCTCTTGTCTTCAATAGATATACACAGAAAAATAGGGGACAATCTGCTAAATACAAATAAAAAACATAGCATATAACTGTGTGGAGACTGGTTTTGATGTGTGATCACAAATGGTCACTCACAATTTTGAAGATTTAAGATAGCCTTGAATGATGTCTTTATGGAATTAGAGCAGCTTTATATGGTGTTATTCAATATCCAGTATGTTGTCTCTCCTCACATATTCATCAGCGAAATAGATATGTGTGTCTCAAAAAGAGAAAATGTACAAAAATGTAGTGCACTTCCAGAATATGTTAAAAAATATATTTAATGACTTACATTTAGGTATAAAACAAACAGCATGTCACCATACATGTCCTACGCGTTTCGTCCTGAAATTGGACTTCCTCAGGGACTTGGTGTAATAAAGTGCAATCAGAAATAGCAGCAATAATAACAATATCCCCCCCACAGTCCTTTATATACACCCCCATTTAATCTTTAAGTTCTTTCAGCTGGTGTTCAATTTTCTTTTCGGCGGTATGGAACCGAGTGACGTCATCGCGTGCGTCGCGTGCGTTCCACCTTGCGTTCCACAGACCCAGAAGTGGGTCGCGTGCGTTCCACCTTGCGTTCCGCAAACCCGGAAGTGGGTCGCGATCGTCTGTTACTTTCTCCTGTTCTAATGCATTAGCTCAGAGAATATATAGGCAGGTGGATAAAACGGAGAGGGGAGGGACAAGCAATTAAAAGAATATACTCTGGATGGCACTACAAATCGAAATAAAAAATGTACATTCTCCATGAAATCTAAAATTATGGATACATGTGTATATACATATATATATCCCATTTTCATTGGGTACAAGTTTTATAAAACATTTTTTCACATATTTGCCACACACATTTCCTTCTTATGATTTATATGGAAATAACATCTTATTTCATAAACTGCATGAATAATAATATGATAGTCTAACATTTTTAAATGATTATAAAATATATAACAAACCATATACGTACATATATGATATATAGACATTAATATGAGTAATATAACCTATTTATATTGCACTCTTTATCCCATTCTTAAAGATAAATAAAATAAATTTACAACTCAAAACAAAAATAAATGAGTATAATAAAAAATAATAATAATGAAAAATATATAAAATGAATAATAATAAAATAATTAATAATTAATAATAAAAAATAAAAAATAAAAAATAGGATTTTTATTTATTATTAATTGAATGAGAGAAAGGTGCAGTGTTTTCCCAAACATCAGAATGTAAATTCGGTAGTTCTCTCAATCTTCAAAGAAACTCCATAAATCAATGTCTAAATTTAAACCAAAAGGTTGGAGTGTTTTTAGTTTGTTGATCCAAAAAGTCTCTCTTTGAGAGAGCTTTTTGGTTAAATTTCCTCCTCTCCAATGTGGGTCCACATGTTCAATGCCCAAAAAAATAAAACTTTGCCAATCAAATTTATTGCAAGTATTGCAATGTAATGGTACTATATGTTTAACTGATTTTTTTCTTATATTATTTTGATGTTCTAAAATTCTCTCTTTTAACTTTCTACATGTTCTCCCCACGTACTGTTTCCCACACGGGCATTGTAACATGTATACCACGTTTCTCGTATTGCAATTTATATTAGATTTGATTTTGAATTTCTCCTTTGTAGTGAAACTCATAAATTCTTTTTTTTGAATGAATTTTTGATTTTTACAAGCCTTGCAAGAATTGCAAGGGTTGAAACCACTGATGTTTGGGGTCACACCCTTATATGGAATTTTTAAAGCGTAACTTGGTGCTAATACATTTTTTAGATTTTTTGAACACCAGCTGAAAGAACTTAAAGATTAAATGGGGGTGTATATAAAGGACTGTGGGGGGGATATTGTTATTATTGCTGCTATTTCTGATTGCACTTTATTACACCAAGTCCCTGAGGAAGTCCAATTTCAGGACGAAACGCGTAGGACGTGTATGGTGACATGCTGTTTGTTTTATACCTAAATGTAAGTCATTAAATATATTTTTTAACATATTCTGGAAGTGCACTACATTTTTGTACATTTTCTCTTTTTGAGACACACATATCCATTTCGCTGATGAATATGTGAGGAGAGACAACATACTGGATATTGAATAACACCATTTAAAGCTGCTCTAATTCCATAAAGACATCATTCAAGGCTATCTTAAATCTTCAAAATTGTGAGTGACCATTTGTGATCACACATCAAAACCAGTCTCCACACAGTTATATGCTATGTTTTTTATTTGTATTTAGCAGATTGTCCCCTATTTTTCTGTGGATTAATGTATCAGTATGGATTACTGTGTGTGTGTCAGTATGGATCAATGTATGTATCAGTATGGATTACTGTATGTGAGTGTCAGTATGGATCAATGTATGTGTCAGTATGAATTATTGTGTGTGAGTGTCAGTATGGATCAATGTATGTGTTAGTAAGGATCAATGTTTGTGTCAGTATGGATCAATGTATGTATCAGTATGGATCAATGTATTTGTGAGTGCGGATTACTGTGTGTGAGTGTCAGTATGGATCAATGTATGTGTCAGTATGGATTACTGTGTGTGAGTGTCAGCATAGATCAAAGTATGGAATAATGTATCAGTATGGATTACTGTGTGTGTGTCAGTATGGATTAATGTATGGAGCAATGTATGTGTCAGTATGGATTACAGTATGAATTATTGTGTGTGAGTGTCAGTATGGATCAATGTATGTGTTAGTAAGGATCAATGTTTGTGTCAGTATGGATCAATGTATGTATCAGTATGGATCAATGTATTTGTGAGTGCGGATTACTGTGTGTGAGTGTCAGTATGGATCAATGTATGTGTCAGTATGGATTACTGTGTGTGAGTGTCAGCATAGATCAAAGTATGGAATAATGTATCAGTATGGATTACTGTGTGTGTGTCAGTATGGATTAATGTATGGAGCAATGTATGTGTCAGTATGGATTACAGTATGAATTATTGTGTGTGAGTGTCAGTATGGATCAATGTATGTGTTAGTAAGGATCAATGTTTGTGTCAGTATGGATCAATGTATGTATCAGTATGGATCAATGTATGTGTTAGTATGGATCAATGTTTGTGTCAGTATGGATCAATGTATGTATCAGTATGGATTACTGTGTGTGAGTGTCAGTATGGATCAATGTATGTGTCAGTATGAATTACTGTGTGTGAGTGTCAGTATGGATCAATGTATCTGTCAGTATGGATCAATGTATGTATCAATGTATATGTCAGTATGGATTACTGTGTGTTAATGTGTCAGTATGTATCAATGTATGTGTATGTGTTAGTATGGACACACGGGAAACTTCCCCTCAGAGTTTCTAGCACCTAAAGTAATTACCCTTCCAAAACCAGGCAAACCACCAACACATTGCCAAAACCTCCGCCCAATATCATTACTTAAGTCAGACACCAAGTTATATGCAAAAGTGTTAGCTAACAGACTTAAATCCATCCTCCCTTCCCTTATAGCAGAAAATCAAGTAGGCTTTGTACACGGGAGACAAGGACCGGACAACACTCGAAAAGGTGGTAGACATTTTACAGACGATACACATGGACCGGACACAAGGACTAATAATCTCCCTAGACGCTGAAAAAGCCTTCGACAGACTGAATTGGCGATTTCTACAGGCTGTCCCCACAAAATTTGACTTTCCCAATACCTACCTATCGGCCATTAAAGCCCTGTACAGTCACCCAAATGCAGCGGTATTGTCCGCAGGATCCCAATCATAACCATTTGTCATCACCAATGGCACCAGGCAAGGATGCCCCCTATCGCCCCTCCTATATGTAATGGCCCTTGAACCGTTAGCAAAAGCCATTAGACGTAACCCCGATATCCATGGCATAACAATAGGGGAACAAGAATATAAAATTAACCTATTCGCCGACGACGTCCTGCTAACACTTTCCCAACCGTCCATATCACTCCCTAACTTGCAAAAAGAACCACAAAACTACAGCGCACAATCCTATTACAAGCTCAACACCACAAAAACGCAAGCAATGGGAATAGGCATAGAGGGCGACACCATGGACAGACTCAAATCGGCATTCAACTATGACTGGAGAGAAGATTACCTTACCTTACTAGGAATCAAACTGACAAAACATATAACTCGCTCTTCACAATGAACTACCAAAAACTATACAAGAAATAAAGAACACATTAAAGTCATGGGAGGGCAAATACCTTTCTTGGGTGGGCCGATGTGCGGCTATCAAAATGATGATACTGCTAAAAATCCTATACTTATTCCGCACACTACAAATAAACGTTCCCTCTAAATACCTAAAGACCCTTCAGTCAACACTTTTAAGATTTGGGTGGCAGAATAAAAAACCTAGGGTACCATGGAGACTCCTATCGCGAGCAGAAAGAGAGGGAGGATTGGGTTTCCCCAATGTAAGAGAATACCACAGAGATACACAAATGGCCAATGTACTGGGATGTCACTCGAATGCACAGACCCCCCAATGGGTAGCCCGGAAACCAGTAGACTAGGAGGGAGACTCCTAACACACCTCCAATGGTCCCCGAAGGAAATGAGACCCCGAACCGCCAAAATGCTGCCGACCACCAGACTAATGCTTTCCGTGTGGGACAAAAACAGACACAGGATGAAGTTGGTGCACAAGTGGTCCCCAGCGACCCCACTAAGAACACTGCACATACTAAACTCCTCGTTCAACTACAAAATCTGGGCAGAGCACGGCATAACCCACTTACACCAACTGCTACACCAAGGCTCCCTCAAGAGCTTTAAAGATCTGCAGACTCAATTTAAAGTGCCATTCAGGGCCCAATTCTCATACATGCAACTAAAACCCACCATCCAAACAGATGGCAAACACACAAAGACAAACGGGGAGGAGGCTTGCATGACACAATTCGAAAACAAATGCATAAAAATGAGACCACAGAAAAAAACTCTCTCATTCTGCTACAATACAATACCCTATACAATACCCTTTTGGGAGAACCACAAACACAACTTGGCACAGAGACTTAGGGAGGTCCTTATCACCCCAAGAATGGTACACGGCATTCACAGCCCAAAAAGGTGCAACGAGATGTGCCTCCCATCTAGAAACCTCTAGAAAACTATTGTATAGGTGGTACCTCACACCCGACATGCTTGCCAGAATGTATAAAACAACAGACAATAAATGTTGGAGATGCCAGAGAACACCGGGAGACACACTACATATATGGTGGACATGCCCAAAGATACGCCCACTCTGGGAATCAGTTGGAGACATACTTAAAAATAGCACAGGGTCACGGATTCCATTATCTGTGGAAACATTCCTACTCCACATCATGCCACAGAACCTAACGAAACCTACTCGAAAACTAATATATCTAATTATTATAGCAGCGACAACTCTCATAGCCAGAAACTGGAGATCGACCTCGATCCCCCCCAAACAAGAGATACTAAACCTAATATCCACAAATGTGGCATATGAGAGGTTTGCAGGTTCACAAGGTTATACAGGCCGAACAAATGTATTGACGCACACCATGTGGACAGAATACATAGATAAATCTCACACACAAGACAAGACACAAAACCAGGACCCGACGTAGAGTATGGGACCACCAGGGTAAAATATGTTGAGAATGTTGCCGGTGTGACACACCAAGTAAGACCACTACAAACCCAGTAGCGAGGAACAATACAGCTATATAATGTAAACCCGTCTGAGAAGCCCTGACAGAGTCTTAGCCCAGTTACGACAACAAAAGTATACCATAGGTTGTATATAGGTTTATGTTTTTTTTTTATTGTCTCTGTACATACTCCACCCCTTGCCTAACTTCTTGGGTAGTATTGCATACCTCGCTCACAAAACCAACCAAAGAAATGAAACTCCACGTACAAACAGGTGTAACACTAAAGCTGTATAAACCATTGGAAAGTTTGTTAAGTATAACAATATGCAATATTATCCCTACCCCTTTATTATTCTGTATCCCTCACAATGTTTATCTTTCTACAAAATATGAAAATAAAAATTGTCAATTATAAAAAAAAAAAATAGCTTTGCTTCATTTGTGGAAGTATTATGCTTACATATGCACACATGGTATTATATCACTATATATATATATATATATATATATATATATATATTTGTGTAAGGGGCAAAATAACCGTATATATGGAGTAAGGATCCAGCATAAGCTTAGGATAGTGTAAAGGGAGCAAGTCGGTTGTGGTGTGCCGATACCGACGATACGGTAGGCCTGTAAAAAAAGAGGGCCCACCAAGGAGTAAGAAAGTAAAGTAAATGGAAAGAAAAGAGAAAGTGTTGAAATGAGGAGTGGGTGGGAGGGTCATTCTGATGCTGACCTCAAGCGATATGAGTCAGGTAAGGGGTGTCCCTTATATAGGGGAGTGAATTAATTTAAGCCCCTCCCACAAATACAGGCAAAACTGCCTTAATACTTGTGTAAGGGGCAAAATAGCCATATATGGAGTAAGGATCCAGCATAAGCTTAGGATAGTGTAAAGGGAGCAAGTCGGTTGTGGTGTGCCGATACCGACGATACGGTAGGCCTGTAAATAAAGAGGGCAAAAATGAATAATCAAAGATTTAATACAGTCAACAAATATATACATGTATATATATCACAAGCATAATTTTATTAACCCCTTAAGGACCAAACTTCTGGAATAAAAGGGAATCATGACATGTCACACATATAGTGATAACTTCATTGGCCACTCCTTAGATGGCTGTTAGAGATCCTTCCTGGGTCATGGCTGCCTAGAATGCATCCAAATATTCAGTGTCTCCTCCCTCTGCATGCAGACACTGAACTTTCCTCCTAGAGATTCCTTGATTCAATTCATCTCTATGAGGAGATGCTGATTGGCCAAGGCTGTGTTTGAATCATGCTGGCTCTGCATCTGATCTGCCTCTTTGTCAGTCTCAGCCAATCCTATTGAATCAGGCCACCACTTCTGGTGATGTCAGCAGACAGCTTGTTTTTTCTGAGACAGCATGCAGAGTTACAGCTTCCGGCTTGAATACAGTAAGATTTTTTCTATATTTATGGAGGCATGAGGGGCCCAGGGGGGGCTAGATGGTGGTTTTAACACTATGTGGTCAGGAATACATGTTTGTGTTCCTGACCCTATAGTGATCCTTGAATTATTATGTTTATAAAATATATTGTATATTCATGCAAAATACACTTGGAAATTACACACACATATATATATATATATATATATATATATATATATATAATATGCAAATAAGGTGCACTCTCAGGTCTTAAAAAGTGCTTAATTTATTTCAATTGCAAATTACATGTGCAAAAAAATCATCCAGTGATCGACGTTTCTACCCCTATAGGGCCTTTTTCAAGATATCTTGAAAAAGGCCCTATAGATATCTTGAAAAGGCCCTATAGGGGTCGAAACGTCGATCACTGGATGATTTTTTTGCACATGTAATTTGCAATTGAAATAAATTAAGACCTGAGAGTGCACCTTATTTTCATATTTTGTATCTACATTAACGCTGAGGTTTGCACCCAGGCAATATTTCTATATTTATTTGCATTAAAGGGTGAGTGCCAAGTTCATCTCTTTTTTATATATATATATATATATATATATATATATATATAAAATGTAAGAAGGGTTTGACATTTGCCAAAGGGTTTTTACTAATATTTTTAATTTTAAAAAGTGAAAATCTAAATTTCATAATTTAAACCAAAATAGCGGATTTGAAACAAAATTTCAACTTGGGTATAGTGACAGCTTGACTATTGTAGCCTACATTTTACAATTTACATTTTCATTCACAAAAATAATTAGTTTAGTGGATAACCCTGCCTATCTCTCAATCTTTTATTCCCTGGTATCAAACTACATACAACGAAGAGTGCACTCTGAGGACTAAACAAAATAACATTTATTTAAATCAGACATGTAGCAGCATTCAGTCAATGTTTCATTCCCATTACTGGACCTTTCAAAATTATAAGGATGAAACGTTGAAGTAAGATGTTGCACATCTGATTAGAATAAAACAGCTCTTTTTTATTTTAAGTTTATTTAAGAGTGCGCCCCTTCTTGTTGGTTAAATAATTGTAACTGTATATGTCACAGCTGGCACAATAAATGATTGGGCTGGTATAACATTTTTCCAGGGCTGCTTTTTATTCCCAGTCCGGCCCTGTGAGTAGGAGGAAATATTAAAAAGGGGAGGCGAAGATTTAGAAGACAGATACCTGAAAAAGGTGGAAGCATTCCCTTCAAAGGCCCCAGGATATAACTTTACTCAGCGTAATGTTGTCCATGGGGCTTTCTTTGCTGTCTCATATTTGATTATCTCTTTGTTTATGATATTGTTTTGTATCACCTTGAGAAAATCACAATAATTATTTTTTAAAAGAAAAGTGTTGCAGAAGCTACTGGATTATCAAGAGGGAATGGACTTTCGTGATCAGATAACTAGTTTCCCTCCTGTAGCCTATGAATGCTTAATACCAAAAGGCAGCATTTTACATCTACTAATTATCAGTAACAAGAATTGTTTTCTATTGAAGAAAACATGGTGGTGCTGGCAACCTACATTTCAAGAACGTATAAGTGTGAGTGTGTTTGTACCTGGTATATTTTAGATGTTGCCAATCTTTTTAACTTCTTCCCCATGTCTTTGCCATATGGATAAAATTATATTTTATTAATGTGATGGTGCTCACATCAGGACAGAAAGTCCACATTCAGGTCACAGTACTGGAGGGGTTACCAGCACTTATATCATGTCACACATGCAGAGCACTTATCACCACTCTTATATGTAACATCTCGCAGGCCCTCAAAAGTTTACCTTTTCCAGTAACTAAGAAATTAGCATAGGTTCTTCAAATATGTTCCGATGCAGGATGCATATGTAGGTACAATTTATGTCATGCCTGTGTAATATGCATGTGTCTAGTGGTGGGTGAGTACATCCAATCCAAGAATGTCACAAGAGTCCAAACCATGTCTAGTTAGAGTTCCATGATGACTCTGGGTCTGAAGTGATCCTACATTTGTGAATGTTAATCCATGAAACCTTACCTCAGTATAGACTTGCTTTCTGGCAAGTATTGATAGAAGTAGATCTTATATAACACAATTTGTTTCAACCTTGGAATATCCTTTTCTGTAAAATGTGTGTACTTACAGTCAAGATTACTATCTGTGTTGAATACGTGAAATGGTATCTTTTGTGTATATTTGGATCTAGTACTAAGAACAATGGTACCAATTTCCTTTTCTTTTGTATAAAAAATAATAGCCCTACATACAGAAAATGCCGAATATCTGGATAAAGTGCTTTTTATGTGTTGCCTGCAAGCCTTTGATAAATCTGAAGGGCCTTCATCTTGCTTGCACTCGGGTATTTAAGTAGGAAAATTGAGCACTAATGAAAAAATGTGTCCCACTGCAATCAGTCTATATAATTATATTCTTGATCTGTCATCTATGTTCCCCACTGGGCACAGAGGGAAAAATATGCATTTCATAGATTAGATTGCGTTTTTTTTAAATGCAGTCCTTTAGCAATCTGTGAAACATGAGTCAGTTGTCTCTAATTGCTCGCATGTGAATCTGGGTTTGAAAAGAAGAAATGGAACATGAAATACCATGCTGTAATTAGAAAAAATATATATATTTTTTATGTATATATATATATATATATTATATGTTATAAATTAAATTGTTCATAAATCTGAATTATAAATAAAAATGTCAAAAAGTAGAGCCCAGTTAAGCTTTTATTGATGGTAATGTCACAATTAGTGATGTCCCGAACGGTTCGCCAAACGGTTCGCCACGGACGGCGAACGTATGCGGTAAACTTTGACCCTGTACCTCACAGTCAGCAGACACATTCCAGCCAATCAGCAGCAGACCCTCCCTCCCAGACCCTACCACCTCCTGGACCTCCACCTCCTTTAGTGCTGAGGGTCATTTTTTTGGTTTGTGTATTACTGTGAATTCAGATGAACAGATACCCCACCTTCTAGCACCGGCGCAAAAATTTGGAATTTGTTTTGGAGTGCCTGCCACACACTATTTACTTTTGAATTATACCCTGTCTGTAAAGAGCTATATGGTCCTGGTCACATATGTTGCTCTGACAATGATGTTTCCAATGGGCCAGCTAATGTCAAAGAAAGCAAATCTTGCCCTGGCACTATGCATGTTATCTGAAGCTAAATGAGTTATAATGGCCTCTGAGTGTGGGTTGTGATGGAGTATAGGAACTGAATTCGAGATATGTGGCACAGTCTCAGAGTGTGCATATATTCTCATTCTGTTCTTGATGGTGGGGAGACCTAACTCAAGAGGAAAGTACTGTTTTCTGCTTTTACTCACATGGCCCATATCTAGTTTTCCAGGCTTGGGCGGTACTGAATTTCTCTCTACCCCAGGACCTTGTGTAGTTAAGTGTTCTTGCATAGCAAGACCACTTATTGTTATCTCACATATATATTATTATTCTTATTATAGCCAGATTTGCCACCCTAACTCCTCCCACAGTTTTTACACTACATAGACAAAAATTTACCAAAACGTGCAGGTTGTTCCCGATCGGATTGCTATTACTTTGTGGAACGTTTCGCCGAATGGTTCACGGAATATCGTCGTTCTTGTGGCGAAATTTGTCCCATAGGAATGAATGGCAAAGCTAGAGTGGGAGCTGGCAAAAGCTGAAAAATCAGGACATGATTTCTAAACTGCCACCACTCCCTTATTTTCAGGCCCACCTACACAAATCTTATATCAAAACGTTCAGCTATCCCTGCTGCCACTAAACATGTCAACGGCTAAGCCATAGTCCTGATAGTTTTCACAATATAATCATTTGTTTGCAACTAACGCCGTCCATTGACATTCATTGAAACTTCACTCTACAAAGCTCAAATTTGAAGTGCAATTTCTAAACTGCGACTGTGCCTTCATTTTTAATACTTCAGAGACATACTGCATCAAAATGTAGGTCTGGGTCTTGTGATTCTCACAATATAAAGCTCTTCGCTGTAGGATTGATAGTTTTTAAAATACGACCGATTGAAAATGGCAACTGCCAAAATACTCTGACCTGTGCCAGGCTGCAGCAGCAAGTGATGTCATAGACAGGGCCTTTTGAACACCTGATAATGTTTTTATAAATGTATGGTTTAATGTAACTGTGCAACAACGTTGCAATTAAATGTGCTATATAAATGATAACATTTACTCCGCCCACTCCAGTTGTAGACTACTGGTGGAGGCAAGAACACTTCACACAATTTCCCCAGAAATTGTAGCTTTTCTAGTTCTTATTCTTATTATAGCCAAATTTACCACCCTAACTCCTCCCACAGTTTTTACACTACATAGACAGAAATTTACCAAAACGTGCGGATTGTTCCCGATCGGATTGCTATTACTTTGTGGAACATTTCGCTGAATGGTTCACGGAATATCGACGTTCTTGTGGCGAAATTGGTCCCGTAGGAATGAATGGCAAAATGTTCAAAACTAGAGTGGGAGCTGGTAAAAGCTGAAAAATCAGGACATGATTTCTAAACTGCCACCATTCCCTCATTTTCAAGCCCACCTACACAAATCTTATATCAAAATATTCAGCTATCCCTGCTGACACTAAACATGTCCACGGCTAAGCCATAGTCCTGATAGTTTTCACAATATGACCATTTGTTTGCAACTCATGCCGTCCATTGACATTCATTGAAACTCCACTCTAGCCAGCTCAAATTTGAAGGGCAATATCTAAACTGCGACCATGCCTTCATTTCTAATATTTAAGAGACATACTATGCATCAAAATGTAGGTCTGGGTCTTGTGATTCTCACAATATCAAGCTCTTCTTTGTAGGATTTATAGTTTTTAAAACACGACTGTTTGAAGATGGCAACCGCCAAAATACTCTGGGCTGGAGCAGCAAGTGATGTCATAGACAGGGTCTTTTGTACACCTGCTAATGTTTTTATAAATGTATGTTTTAATGTAACTGTGAAGCACTTTGGGCATCAACGTTGCAATTAAATGTGCTATTTAAATAAATAATAACAGTTACTCTGCCCACCCCAGTTGTAGACTACTGGTGGGGGCAAGAACACTTCACACAATTTCCCCAGAAATTGTAGCTTTTCTAGTTTGTTATTAGGATCCTATAGTCACCCATACCACGTCATCTCAATAAAATTGTTATGTTTATAAATGGCTGCAGTTCTCTTTATTCTATTTTGTTACATTTTTTTGGCTTGGTCTACATTTGTCTCAATGCTAGCTGGCAAGATCATATGAGGATGTTTCCAAAGTATGAAGTTCCATTTAATCCAAAAACAAATGAAGGATTCACTCAGAGTTTATTATCTAATTCTGCAGCTTTTAGCATAATCAGTATGTCTAATATAAGACCACAGGGCTTATTCACAAGGCCACGCTAGCTGTGGCACCAATGATAAGCCCACTAAGGTAAATAATCTTATCACTCATGGTACAGACAGTGCAGCTTTGTGAATATGCCCTTGTCAGTTAATCTGTCTCATACATAGAAGTTAAACATACTGTTTATGTTGTTAGACATAAGTAATACTTTTTAGTCCATACTTTTGTGATAAATAAAAATAAAGCAAAAAACTGCAAACGTAATTTAGAAATAAAAGGCCCCTTCATATATAGTAAAACTAACTTTGGGTATCTGAGGAGGAAAAATAGAATAAATTAGCACTGGTTTTATGACAGATAATGCAAGGTGCAAGGTGCAGGGGCACTCAGGACTTTAGTTACTCCCAGTTATAAGATAGGCATTGTATTGTATTGGTTGAGTTATGTTTCTTAAACAGTCAGTTGGCACTATGCACAGATGGAATTATGAGCACATTAAAATAAAACTCTGTCATGCTATACATCAGATAGTTAGCCCCTTTTAAATGTATCATCAAATTAGTAAGAATACAACTTCTTGTCATACATAGTACAATAGAAGACAGAAAATTTAATTGTTTAGACTGTTTTGAACCTATCTTTTCTACCTTATTGTGAGTGGTATTATCAGGAACAAAAAGGACAAGCACAACTGCTCAGTCAGTGGATGTGCAAACTTAATTACTTACATGAATAATACAGCAAGAAGACAGGTCATGCTTATTTTATAAATGGATAAATCAAATTATGCTTTGTGTGACACTATGTTTTTCTACCACTGGTCTTTACCCGGCAGAAAACTGAATGACACAAAAGACCTTGCTCCTCCCATGCTTTACAAGAGCCTTTAAGGAACCAAGTATACTTCCCATAGTCATAGAGGGCACTATGCACACTACAGTGCTTCTTTTCAGGCTGACAGGAAGCAGATTTTTTTTGCAAAATAAAATAATATCCATTGTATTCCAATTGCATATTCTGATGGTGTATTGTATAATACTTTTTCACAAAAATGCCTGACTCTACCACACAATGAATGGTGTGCACTATGCCCCATATGAGCATGCATAATTTTACTTTTCTTTCCACAATATCAGGAGATTCCTTACAATCACCTATGAGAAGATCATCTGAACTTTGTATTTATCTGTTTTATCACATGTGGTCTATGGAACAAGAATATAATTCGTGCTTCTTCACTACCTGAAATATTGCAATATAGGTTTTCATTTTCTTACCTTGTCCAGTGTGAATCTGAATGAACTATTTCCTACACAATGCATTTTGTAGAGAATGAGAATGGAAACACAAAATAATATTTTGTCATGTGTGATCATTTTATTTTGTATAATTCAATTTAATAAAAACCAAGGTAGCCTTGAAGAGAAGCTCATTCTCAAAATGCAGGATTTGATGAAGTGGTTAATATATTAAGACTATTAAGAGATAACTGTGTCCCAAAACCAAAACCATTATTGTAATTTACTATATATTAACAAAAATATATGTCCATGTAGAAATGACACTATATATATATATATATATATATATATATATATATATATATCCTATTCTATATGTTGTATTCACACGGCGGATACTATAATTTGTAATTTAACTTTTATTAATAACTAACATGAAACATTTACTAAGTTGATTTTTATTTCCCTTTTCCCATGTTTTTAATTTGAATATTAATTTGTATTGAAATTATATATATATGGATTGAAGAAAAATACTTAGATAAAACTGGAAAAACATTTTGATTTAAATAGCTGTATAAATAGGTGGAGGTCAGTTTATTTGTTGCTGAATTTCCATTTTTGTTTTAAGTGCTTTAGATTGTAAACCCATTTGACCTTTATCCATTTGCACCAGTATGCTGTTATATGTATGTTATGGAAACGTTTTATGTAATATCTGTTAAACATAATTTCATATATAACACGGCTAAATTTAGTGGCAGTAATAATAAAGTAGGTGAGTTCAGGAGTTACCAATTTATGTGGTTCATTGGTGTTTTGTGTGTGTGATATACAATTAGTTACACTTTTTACAGATTTTGTAGGTTATGTATAAGTACTGTCTGTTTGATATATGCTGCGTTTACCATATTATTGCTGCAATGGTTTATTTTGCACTGAATGTCTAATTAATGCTGAGTGAATGCAAAATATTTGCTTTTCCTTTAGTTTATATGGATTTTTAGAATATCAAATATTAATGGCTGTTCAGGGTTGTTCATTAAAATAATATGTACCGATGTAAAGAAATAAGGCCACTCTAAACAAAATAAATTCTAAAATGTTGACCTATACCATCTCATAACACCTTTGTGTATCAAATCCACTGCCAAACACAAAGATTGATTACAATACTTTTCTGTGATCTGACACCTTTATTATGAGCATTTTTTTGTTTTTTTAAACTATGAAAAAACTCAGGGCACTTTGTCTGCAACAAATGATAATGTCTGGCCATTATAAAAAAAATGATTATTATTATCATGTCATGCATTTAGGAGTCTCAGAAATATTCCAACGCACAGCACAGCTATCAAAGAAATAGTTTCAAGTCAAGACATACACATACTAAATATAAACCCTGGTAAGAAAGCCCTTACAGCAAATGTGCATTAAATGATTCAATAATCCAGAGATCTTGTCAAATTCTGTTTCATTCTTTAAAGATGGTTTTTAATGAATATTTATTTTTGAGCTGAGATGTGAGTCCAATATAATACTTTGTATATATTATATTTGTTTATGTGCAGCAGGTTTGTAATCAGAAAAACCTTACACCCTTTATTTAACTCATATAGAACCAAGTCACTTTTCACGTCCAGTTATCTTAAGGCAGGCTGGGAAATAAAGTACATACCCAGATGTTCGACAACAGCAACTGCCATAAAACCTTAACAAGAAAGGCAAAGCGCAATGGAAGCAGCTGTATGGAAGTTGCGGTTTTACGACATCTGGGTATCTATAGTTTGCTCAGCTCTGTTCTAAGACATAAAAAAGGATTCCATTCAATGTGCAGCAATACACTTTGTTTTATGACTTCCACTTTTCATTGTGCCTTTTTGTCATAATAAATGAAAATAATGCAAATTTTTTGATTGGTTTAATTTAATTGCAATTAGTGCATTCATTTTCCAATTTTATGAACTAACAATTAGTTTCTTATATTTACGATTGGATTTTGGGGGGAAAGCAGTTTTTCCGTGCATATTGAAATTGATAACACATGAAAATAGAATGGCTAGTTTTAATGGCCTGTGATTTTTCACACGGACGTTGGACTGCTATTAAAATTTTCAGACTCTGAGACAGAAAATTAAATGCAGATTGAGAACAGTTCTCAATGACAATGACATCTCCTGACAAAGCAGTTCCCTGCATATCATCTGTGCTAATTATATTCAAACTGACAGAAGTAGTTTAACCCAGGCACCAGAGGAGGCATCCTTTTACAAGACCAATGATCCACAGTTTCATTTAGATGTCAGGCTAGATTTTACTATAGATTTTTAAGTGCACAATTAATTTTAATCTCTTTAGAGTAAGCGCTGATACTGACCTGTAAAATATCTCTGATTTCTGTGAATTGGCTTGATCTGAAAAAAGATTGCTGCGAGATGCAAGCCAAGTCAGAAACACGCTCTAACTTTAAAGAGAAATACATTATTTTTTAATGCATTATACATACTCCAGGGCAACCCTTTTCATGTGTTTTCATAAATATGACAAAATGATATGTGTCCATAGAATTATGGTGGATATGGTAACCATAGCTTCTGCCAGCCACAGATTCACATTAACCCCTTACATTAAACCATCTACCATTTTACCTACTCTCACTTATACAGTTACACACCTGTACTCACCAAATCATTTACTGCCATATTATTCACTCAGTCAGCCACATAATCCTTTCAGCAGTGTGACATACTCAGTTGCCCACCCAGGCACCTTGAAGGAACACTGTAGCATTAGGAATACATATCGGTTTATTAATGCTGCCCCTTAATAAATTGTACCCCCTCTCGCCCCAAGAACAAAATAAAATTTAAATACATTTAAAAAAAACAACTCACCTTTCTTCAGTGCAAAGTTTCTATTGGTGCTGCCGCAACCTCCTCCTTCAGTGATGTCATCCATTGAATGCAGTAATTCTCTATGGCCAACATGCACGCTTGACGTCACGGTATGTTATGGTATGAAAACCAGGGAGAAAGATGCTCGCATATCCAGAGAGCTTGGAGGCATGCCTTGAGGACCCCGCATCTCAGCCCTCTAATTAGTTACCTAGAGGGCTTTGGGGGGTATGCGAGGGGAACAGGACTGCAGGCACTAACAACTTGATAATTTGAAGTTGTCAAAGTGCCTATAGTGTCCCTTTAACCCCACAAATTGATTAACCATGTCACCCTTTCGCCACTTGCTCCCACACAGTGACTTTCCCCCACATGCGTACCCACTGTCACTTAAACACATTAGACTTTCATATGCCACCACATGCATTCCAAGCGGCTCAAACATTACACATACTCATGCAGTCACATGCACTCTACATATACTGTCTCATGGCACAGTACATATATATGAGGTCACACATTTATATAGTCACACATTATATATGCAGTAGAATACATATATCACGATACACGTACTGACATTGCACATGGACTAAAAGCTGGCTGAGATAGATAAGCACTATAGGAAATGTGATCCACAAACATCTGCAGTGCCAAAGTTTACCATTGAGGAAATGTCCATGAATAATTTTCTCAGCTATGTAAGGTCCAGTGCCGGAATGGCATTAAAGGTTAGTTGTGTTTATTGTGACATGGTTCTATTTTTTTTCATCTGCAATATTCCACTGGCTCCTGTAACGAATACCCCATAAACCTATATTAAAAAGTCTTTCAGCTCTCAAAATGCAAGATAAAAACATTTTTTTTTTTTCCAAAAATGTCCATACTAAGAAAGTAGTAAATTCAATTTAACATTTGTTGTTTTGTATAGGTGATAACATAATGTTATATTTTTGTTTTAGAATATCATTGTCATTATTTAATACTGCATAGTTGATGGTATAATTATGACTGCAGTATAAAATATACTAAAAGAATGAAAGATACACGTTATAGTCATTTTATAAATGGTTATATAGCTTACCAGCTGTTTTGTTTTGTTAGTAAAATATTTTACAGACCCACCAAATCCACATTACTGGCTAGCATATTAAACCAGCATCTGCAGTGAAGCTTGTTTGCAATGATAATATGAAAAATAAATTAAGCCTGTGAATTCATTATTCCAAGTGGCTTTATAGCTCCATCATAATGCTTTTATGCAAGTAACTGCTATACCATTGAAATCAATAGCTTTTGACTTTGAATTACTTATATGAAATTTAGTCCATATACTACTTGTACAGCTTAGCTATCTACAGACACTGTAATGTAATGCAATTTTGTGCACAATGTATTCTTAAAATTGTTGGCATATAGAGTATGTACCATATTTAAAGGAGACATGCTGTTCAAAGTTTGCTGAGTGTGATGTACTGTAGTTGCTGAGATGTCTATTTCAGAGGCTTACCATTGACACACTAATATAATATAATCTACCAATTTTATTGTCGTTAACAAATATATCAAGAAGGAAATTTTCTGTAAATACACTTGTTAATTTTGTTCATGGACAGACATCACTTTACAACATCAGTGTTTCAGGAGATATAAATAAAGACACTGCCAGGTATTAGTGTATAGCAGAATAAATAGAGATTAAAAGTTGGTTGCATGTAAACCAAACATAACATCTCTCTCTTTTAGTATTAATAAATCAATATTGTTAAACACTGTCCTTCTAATAACATTCTAGAGGTTAAGTCTCTCAGGTGGCTGTGAATGTCTGCCACTATGAGTGAAGACTGGTCCAGTTTGTGCAAATAGTCTTTTAGCTCTCTCTGAGGTTACTGGACTCTTCCCACTTACTGGCATGCTTCGAACTTGATTGCTGTCAGGTCCTGCTTGCTCAGGGCTGTCATTAGTACTAGTCTGTGGTATCACTTCTGTACACTCTTCACTGCCGACATGTGAGTGTGTCTTTGGAATACCAGGTGTCAACTGGATATTAAGAATCGGGCTTCTCGGCCACTCGCTAATCCACGCGATTGCGTCAGTAGAGAGTTCCTTTGATATCCACAAGATAAGAGCGTGGTGCAACCTTCTGCAGACAGGTTCCCATTCTCCAGCGACCTGTTTGATCTCCAGGAAGCGGTTTCATACGGATTTGTTCCCCAATATTCAGTTCAGGTAAATCCATAGCAGATGAGTCATATCTAGCCTTGAACACTTGCCTCTTAAGTCGTAACTTTTCTGGTACACCTTGTATCACAGAGGGTTTAAGTAGCTTGTTGGCTACTGGTAAGGAGGTCTTTAATCTCCTTGACATCAGTCTCTGTGCCGGACTACTATCCATACCCTCTGTTGGAGTGTTTCTCCAATGTAAGATGGCTTTCCATGGGTCTTTACCATCACTTTTAGCTTTTTTGCATAAATTCTTCACTATTTTCACAGCAGATTCAGCTTTGCCATTAGCTTGTGGATGACGTGGTGAAGAAGTCACATGCTCAAACTCCCATTCAGTAGCAAATTTCCTGAACTGTGAGCTTGCAAACAGAGAAATCATTTAAGTTGGTTGGCCATGACGTGCAAATTGCGCCTTGCATCCTTAATTGTAGTTTCAGTGGACAGGTCAGGAAGCCGTTCAATTTCCCAGAAGGCGACAAAGCGCAGGTACTCTTTTCCAGCATAGTTGAATAAGTCCATGCTGACAATCTGCCAAGGACGTGTAGGTATCTCTTGTGACATCATAGTTTCTGCTGGTATTAGAGGACACATCAGAAAACACGCAGTACCAGTGTTGTAATTGAGCTTTGTTACTGTTTGCGTTCCCTTGTTAGTTCGTGATTAAGTGTTTTGTTTGTCATCTTGGCAGTCAGTGTTCAATTCCATGAAACAATTTATTTTTTGTTCAATTATGATTTTTGTTAAAATGGGCAAAAACTAAAAAATTTACAATGACATATGCGATGAATATAGTATACCTCAAAACTATTTTTCAGAAAAATAATCCTTTTTGAGCATGCTTGAGATATACCTGGAATGCACTCTGCCTTGGCATTTTTCACTAACAACCCAAGTTCTACACATGCCAACAGCTGCCATAAACAGCTTATCCTGACAGGCATCATTTATTAAACAAACCTAATTTAAATGAAGTTATGAGGCCTAGAGGCCCTCAGACACACTCTTACCTTCAAGGGTTAAACCATTTTCCACAACACACAATCTGTATAGAAACTACTTGTACATGCAGTGCAGAGTGCCCCAATTACAAGTGTAATTATATATTTACCACTTCATGTAGAGGTGTTCTCACATGGGAAATGGAAAAAAAATCAGAAAAAAAATCATAATGTAATAATTTAATAACATAAAGATAAAAACAACAACGAAGGGAACACTCACAAGGCAATAAGCATAATTAAAGATCACATTAATTATGCAAAAGTGCATGGTAGCCTCAAGGGCTTAGTCCCACAGGATGAACAGCTGATTGTCTCTGTACCAAATCTGGACTGTAGATAGCAAAGTCCTGGATCCTGGCCACCTTGTTGTTCTCACAGGGGCTTTCTCTGCTCAATGTGTTTCGTTGTTACAACTTTTTCAAGAGCCAGACCCTCCACTCGACGTTTGAATAAGCCGGTTCGCGTGTTTCCATTGGGCGCGCATGCTCAAACGGAGGCAAGCATGACCCCACACGTCATGACGCCCGGACCCAGCGACTATCTAGTATTCGTTCGGGTTTTTGTGTTTGCACACAGTATCAATAAAGTTTATTTGCAATTTGGTTGCGCATGCGTAAACAAAGTCCGGGCATCATGACATGTTGTGCGAGTTCTGGGCTGCCAATGTCAGGTATGCTGGGGGTGCAAATAGCCCCCAGTGCACAATTAAAAATATCTCTGTATGTGCAGTGAAGTAGTCATGGTTGTTGGAGTAACAATTAAAGTTTTATATCCTGAAAATAAATGCTCTTCATAGGCAAAGAAGAAAGAATGCCTAGAGCTTATACTTGCAACACTGGCAGACTGCCTTGTACACTCCCAGACAGCAAAACAAGCATTTGAGAGTGAGAGGGCTCATTCAACTCCCTGTGCTCTTAGTGATTCATATATATATATATTGCTAAGACTTTGCAATTATTTAAACAAGAGGTTTCCATGGATATCGTCATTGCACACAGTAATTTTCAGGAGATCCGTTATAAAAGGGTGCCTACACATAAATTACATGGAATTCTGAAAATCTACCCATACATTTGCTCTTCTTTAAAAGCATTGAATGCAAGTCAGTCCATTTTCCATCTAGCCCTACCAATAATGTAATTGCAATTTCAGATGTCCTAACTCAAACAGATGATTTTACAGCAATTTATTATACAGTATTAAATGAGCCTACAGGGGGAGCTTTAGTGCTTGGACCGGAGTATCATATAATCATGCCAGGATCTTTGTTCTAAACAGAGCTATAGTGCATATTTCACACAGACTTTAGATTGTAAGCTTATGGGCAGGGTCCTCTACCTGTTGTATCGGTCTGTTCTTATTATGTTTGTCTTGTTTCTAATTGTACTGCGGAATATATTGGTGCTTTATAAGTGCCAGTAATTATAATAATAATACAGTAGCTGTATGCACCTCTAGTTCATTGTATAACTAAGTGGTGCCCAGCTTTTTACAAGGTGACCTATAAGTATGCAACTAATATTTTAAATACATTTAATAAAAAATGACCACATTTTGTAATATAAAGACCCATGCAGATAAACTTGATTTGATGCATCTTCTCTTTGTATAGTTTGTCATGAAACAACTGCAACTGAAATTACAGCATACAGTTTATTATTGTAATTTAATGTTGTCCAAACAATCCCAAAAATCTAATTACCATTCTCTTTAATTATATAATATAAATACATTTTAGAATATATCATAAACATTTCACTTTTGGAAAGAAAAGTCTTTAATATAAATTAATGTTATTTTAGTTGTGTATAACAATATGGCTGGTGATAAAGAATTAACTCTTTTACACACACTGGAACCTACTTAACGACACTCCTATTTCTGGAGGTCGGTACAGTGAGGGGAAAAAGTATTTGGTCCCCTGCTGATTTTGAACGTTTGCCCACTGACAAAGAAATGGTCAGTCTATAATTTTAATGGTTGGTGTATTTTAACAGTGAGAGACAAATAACAAACAAATAATCCAGAAAAACGCAAGTCAAAAAAGGTATAAATTGATTTGCATGTCAATGAGTGAAATAAGTATTTGACCCCTTCAACTTAGAACATGGTGGCAAAACCCTTGTTGGCAATCACAGAGGTCAGACGTTTCTTGTAGTTGTCCACCAGGTTTGCACACATCTTGGGAGGGATGTTGTCCCACTCCTCTTTGCAGATTCTCTCATTAAAGGACCACTATAGTGCCAGGAAAACATACTCGTTTTCCTGGCACTATAGTGCCCTGAGGGTGCCCCCACCCTCAGGGTCCCACTCCCGCCGGGCTGGATGGCGAGGAAAGGGTTAAATCTTACTTTTCCAGCATGGGCGGGGAGCTCTCCTCCTGCTCTCCGCCTCCTCTCCTCCTCTTCGGCTGAATGCGCATGCGCGGCAGGAGCTGCGCGCGCATTCAGCCTGTCTCATAGGAAAGCATTCATAATGCTTTCCTATGGACGCTTGCGTCTTCTCCTTGTGATTTTCACAGTGAGAAGCACACAAACGCCTCTAGCGGCTGTCATTGAGAAAGCCAGTAGAGGCTTTAGAGGCTGGATTAACCCTATTATAAACATAGCAGTTTCTGTGAAACTGCTATGTTTATTAAAAAAAAGGGTTAATCCTAGAGGGACCTGGCACCCAGACCACTTCATTAAACTGAAGTGGTCTGGGTGCCTAGAGTGGTCTTTTAAGGTTTTGAGGCTGACAGTTCAAAATCAGCAGGGGATCAAATACCTTTTTTTCCTGACTGTATTAAACAAGAAGAGGTTATTTTTTTATATTTAGCAGAACATGGTGCTACCTAAGAAATCACAATTTAAAGTGGGGGAGTTGGTGAGGCAAGAGACAACACAAAGCTTGAAAACTATATACGTTGAAGAATGTGTCCCAAAGTATTTCATTAAAATGTTCTTTTAAGCTGGGGATGACATAAGGATGCCCTATACGTAGGTTAAGGAGGTCCGGCAAGGAGAAGCTTGGTTTTGGGAGCAGTGGATGAACAGCGTCTACATCACTGATATGAGTGTGGGCGGCTGAAACGGTGAACCGGTGAAGCAGTGAAGTGGTGAAAAATTTTTTTTATATATCCCTACAAACTGATAAGCAGGAAGGCGGAAGAAACTCTGGTACATAGAGGAGCATAAGTACTTCAAGTACTTTATAGCTGAGGAAAGGATCCAGCAGACAGTCCAGGTGCTCGTAATCTTCCCTACCGTATCATGTATGAAAATACCGATTTACGTCTAAGGAAAAGGGTAAGATAATCGATAAAGAAGCCCTGGGTCGAATTTTCTAAATTGAAGGGGTAAAATTGTCTCTGTAATAAGAGTGGATATCTCTCTATATGCTAATGGGTAAAAAAAAGGTATTGATATTTATCCCACAATCTAACTGCATGAAATTGCATGTTTCTTTCTTTGGGAAGTTTTTTTTTTTTTTTCTCCCTGTTTTTTTTCACAAGTGAGTTGAGCTTAAGATTGAATTAAAACTTATATAGAATACATTAAATCTATCGCACTTCATTAGGAAAGTGAGTTTAACTTGCCTCCAACTCAATATAAAGGAGAAAATAAGGAAAAGACAGATTATTTAAGAACCCCAGACAGGTTTGAGCTATGTCCTCAAAAGTTCAAGATAAAATAATGGCAAAAAAAAATGGAAGAATCCGTATTATCCATGTCAGGTACAGAGGATTCTGCAAGCAGTGTTAACTGCTCGAATGATACAGAATTCCTAAGAAATTGCCCACAAGAACAACTAGAAGCCATAATTAACCAAATAAAAAAACTCTGAAGATATAAAGCAACAGATTGGAGGTCTGACAAACAGAAAAAGTGGTGGAGGAAAAAACTGAGAACCTGGAATTCAAAGAAAAATGGCTGAAAGAACAGAATTCCCTACTGAATAAACAATTAAAAGACCTAGAAAGAAAGGTGGGAGCAAGAAGAAACAACTTGAGGAATGTTCCAGAGTCAATTACACAAGATAAAATGATGTAACTACAAAAAAAAACTCTGGCTGATATGGAAAATTGATACAACAAAATCTAATTCCAGCATAGAAAGATGTCATTGGGGTTTTAGACCAAACTCAGTACCAGAAAATCTGCCAAGGGATATAATTGTAAATTTTCAATCCTTTCCATTTAAAGATACCATTTTTCGTACAAGCAGAATAAAGCCTCTTAAGGAAGAAGATGTATAATTCTTCACAAGATAACAAAGAAAGAGATTTTAATTAATAACGAACATTCTGAGGAAAACCAACATCAAGTATTCCTGGGGTTACCAGATGGCAATATGGATCATCTTAGATGGACATTCAGTGACGCTAAACTCTGTAGAAGAAGAAAATACCTGGATAAAAGGAAAAAATTTAACTTAGACGCTTAATAACTGGCGTAAAAGAGGAAACAAAAGAAGAGAAATATGGGACATTATTTTATTTTTTCTCTTCGGCAGAGATGCTATGATGGACATTCGATTACATTTTTCTCGGCTAAATAGGCCAGTTTAAAGGGATTTATCCCTTTAAATGAATGCACTCAGAAAGAAGAATGAGTCAAGAAGGAATACCTGATTTAAACTTTTTATTTATTTATTTTCATCACTTAAGTGGTTACTGTGGTATTATATATTGAGTGTTTAAATATGCAATGTATTGGGCCTATGGTAATAGATGTATTTTTATTTATTTTTTAAACTTATTTTAAGTATGTGACACATTGGGATGTTTTGTTAATATTTTTATAATTGAATGCCACTTCTAAATGCAGTTGAGGTTTTAAAATGTAATGAGGATGGAGAGGAGGGGAACTTTAAAGGAAAAGAAAAAAAGAAAAGAAAATTATAAGGTTAATAGCATTGTAGTATTAAGATTAAAGGGACACTCCAGGCACCCAGACCACTTCTACCCATTAGAGTGGTCTGGGTGCCAGCTCCCATCACCCTTAACCCTGCAAGTGTAATTATTGCAGGTTTTATAAACTGCAATAATTACCTTGCCGGGTTAACTCCTCCTCTAGTGGCTGTCAATCAGATAGCTTTCGCATGGGGAGGTCTAATGCATGCGCTTGAGGCGTGGATAGAGCCTGACCCAGTGCAGAGGGACATCAGCACTGGATTCAGGTAAGTGTCTGATGGGGTTTTAACCCCTTCAGCAACATTGGACGGGGGGCAGGAGGGAGGGGCCACTGTAGGATTCTCTAGTGCCAGGAAAACGGTTTGCCAAGTGGAGAGATCTTCAATTTCTTAGCATTATTTATCCACCAAAACTGTTCTCTTTATTAAAATGTTTATGTGGAGTAATCACCTCATTAGCTGTTTTCTTTACATGTGAGATTACTGTTCTGAATACATATATTAACCTTGACAAAAACAACGTACACATACTAACTGTATATAAGCAAGACAAAATCAGCAAACATACTTTTTTAAGCCGTAAAGCTATATTGAAGTTCTTATAATATTTTTAACATGCCAGTTGCCCCTCCCTGCTACGTACTAAATGTTTGTGTGTACTAATCTCCTCTGTACAGCATTTTTTTTTCATGTTTAAAAACTGATTTTGTTTGAGGTACCAATAAATATAAGCTTGATTTTACTGATAAATTAATTTTCATTCCTGCGAGTGGTTGTGTAAGGAGGGGCCCAGGGCACTGCTTTTCACAGGGGCTAATAATGCTGTTTAGACAGTCCTGTGTTGGAGGACTTACTGTCGCTGATTACAATTGACAGTTTGTTTGTTCCCTATGGTGTCTGTGGTGCTGGAGAGGTGTGCTGATTTCTTATCTTCCTCTCTCTCTCTCTTGCTATGCAACCCAACTTTGCCTTTGAGGGATCCATATGGGCGAGCTGCCCTGTCCTATCTACATGCTGCTTCTCTGCTAATACAACTCTGCTAAACTGTTTTCAGCTCCATATTTTTGAGGATTGTAATAATTTAAACAAATTAAATTTCCAGTCCCATAACATTTTTCGCCAATATCCCTTACTGAGTAAAAAGTGAGTTTGACCCAAATATTCCCTGTTCATTCTCATACTGATGTATTATAAACTTCATCTTCTAAGCTCAGCTGACAGCTTGATAGAGGTCATAGGACCTTGACTGAAAGCTAGGAGTTTTATAGGATACGTCGGTTTGATTTTTTCATAGTTTGCAATTTTTTTCCCCCCATTTGTGCCCTTGAAGTACAAAGGTCATATGTCACCTGAAAATACTTTATTCAGAACCAAAAAACAGTGTGCTAGTTAATATGTTTTCCAGTGCGTTTTGAGCATGACGTCTGCAGCAGGCAATGATTGGATGATGGAACTGGTGTTTTATATAGAGTCAGCTCATGTTTGAACCATGATGGATTACTACGGCACACCAGGTGTTTGGTTACTACAAGCTGCACATCTCAAGATATGCTGTTTAGTATTTTGATTTGATTGTATTTAATATATTTTATTGTGCATTCAGCCATATAATTGAAAGCATTGTGGGTATTAATTTAAACTGTCTAAAATTGTAAGTGTTCTGTACAATTAAGAAAGCATTTTACAAAGTTACAATGCGATCAGCCATCTTGAATGAAAACAGTGCATGCTGGGAGATAGGCTGTTGTCGACTGAAGATAGAAGAACTGTATCTATAAATATTGACTAAGCAGCTGTAATTGTATGACTAAAATAGCTGAGCTGATACAATCTCCACCTCTTTTCATTCTGGGTTCACTAGCAAGATTATTCACTAATAAATATCAAGTTAATGCAAACATAATTTCACATTTTAGTCCAATAGGCTATAAAAGAGTAAAACACCTTTTTGCTGTTGTTTGCCGGTCTGTCATTAAATGTGCATTATGACTATATCTATTTTGCTGGTGTTCCTTCCTGTTCACCATGCCAAGTTTTATTTGACAATGTAAAATAATGATAATAAAGGTAATTTGCATTTGACACACAGATTGAGGAGTTACTCCCTGTCAAAGGGATCCGGTGAGTTTCTTATTCACTTTATCTGTTCCTGCATGTGATTGCAGCAGACGCTGTTTGAGTGACAAGTTAATTGTAGACATTGTTTTAACTTGGAGCAGCCTGTTGAATCAATATTCTGTGATTAGACATATAATACAACTACTGTTAAAGTAAACATCAAATAGCAAGTCGTTTAATGTTTCAAGATTAGATCACCTAAAATATCATAGACATAGTCATATTAAGATTATATATGAGACTTTTACAGTTTAAACATATTTCACTTACTGCTAATATTGACATAGTGTATTTCTTTCCTAAGATCCTACTTTCAGATATTTCCGTCATGTTAATAATAATTTAAATTCTTTATACAGCTTTTGTGGGTTATACTTTTTGCCTCAAGGGCAAGAGAAATTACCTATGCTTTGATGTTGTAATTTAACTCATGTTGAGCAATTTAGGACATGCCATATTATACCTGCATTATTTGCTCCAGTTCAGCTGCTCTTCTTCTGTTATTTTCATTTAAAAAGTTATTTTAACCAAAATAATAGAGTTTTACCCCCTCCCCCACCAAAAAAAGAAAAGAAAAGCTTAAACGTACCTTATTTCTTCCTCCACTGATGTCCCTCCCAGGGTGGGCGCTGTCTGCCTCCCATTTGTTTACCAATTTTACACAGAATTTACATTACTCTGCCAACTTTGTTCTGTGCTAGCTAATGACTATGCCGGTGTTGGATTGGCACCTTCGGCATCTAAAGTCTTAATCTCTGTTGGGGGTTTCCTAGCAAGATTCTGCACGTACAAACTCCAGGCACCATAACCACTTCAAATAACTGAAGTGGCTAGAGTGCTTGGGTAACCCTTTAAAGTATTAAAAGTGAATAAAGCTGTGTGTAAACTGGTACGAGCTGCACTGCTATCAGTTTACACACTGAACAGTCCACTTATCATATTTTAAGTTCCAGATTTGGCAGCTGGATTCCATTTGTTTTTTAATGCATTAAAATAGAACAACAACAACAACAAAAAATGGCTTAAGTTACTCTTTTTTGATTATGTTGCTAAAAGTAAAATACACACACATTCAGAGAGAATTGTGCTAGCACAATGAATAGCACCTTTCTATGCATTAAACTAGTTTCTCCAAAATCTATCTAGTCTAATGTCAATTGAAATATGACTAGTTTAATAAAGAGCATCAAAAAACAATAAGAAATAATTATACGCTGCATAGCTACATGTCTCTGTATGTGTAAGTGGTTTCTGTTATAAATGAGCCATTTCCGGATAGAATCAGGACAAACACTAAGTTAACATCTAGAATGGAATACAGTAGTTATAACAAAACATATACATTAAAAAACAAATAATTTAATATATTAGACCAATATTCATTTACACGTGAATAAATGGACATCCACTACCATATAGCATCCACTACCATATAGTTCATACTGTATTTGCCTGATGAATAGCCCATATTAGTCTCCTTCTCTTGCTCTTCCTCTCACTAAAATTTTCAATCTCTTCTTTTTCCTCTGGCACATTTCCATCACCCTTCAAACATGCAACCATAACCGCGATTCTGAAAAAACCCAACATTGACCCCAACTCCCTATCCAACTACTGCCCTCTCTCACTACTGCCGTTTGACTCCCAGATCCTTGAGAGAGTTGTGTATGCGAGATTGACAGAATTCCTCAAATCCAACTCTCTGCTTGACCCATTTCAGTGTGGTTTCCGCATTTGTCACTCTGTTGAAACTGCTGTGACCAAAGTATCCAACAATTTAATCGCTGCTAAATCCTGCGGCCATTACTCTATCGTAATTCTCCTTGATCTTTCTGCTGCCTTTGACACTGATGATCATCAACAGCTTCTTCTCATTTTCCGTAATCTCGGTCTATGGGATACTGCTCTCTCCTGGTGCTCCTCTTACCTCTCCCAGCCCTTTGTCAGTGTTTCTTTCTCTGGCTCTGCCTCTTCTCCCTTACCCCTTTCTGTTGGCATTCCCCAAGTTTCTGTCCTTGATCCCCTACTGTTCTCCATCTATACTGCCTCCCTTGATAAACTCGTCAGCTCCTTTGGCTTCCATTATCAATTATATGCAAAGGACACGCAAATGTCTCGTGTCTCTGACTACCTCTCCGCGATTTCCAACTGGATGGCTGCTCACTTCCTTAAACTCAACCTGTTCAAAACAGAACTTCTAGTCTTTCCTTCCTCAAGCGATGCTACTCCTGTGTCTGTCTCCTTCCAAGTCAACGGCGCTCTGCCAAAGACCTACATCTATCCTCTGTCTGTACTCCCACATCTGATGCTCGCCTTCAAGACTTCTACAGGGCTGCACCTTTTCTGTAGAACTACCTTCCCTTCTCCATTAGACTTTCACCCAGTCTCCATTCCTTCAAAAAAATCATTGAAAACTCACTTCATCCGGAAAGCGTACCAATTAAACTGTTAGCAGCTTTTCATCCCCACACCCTGACTCCTCTCCTGCAACTGTCAAAAATAACCTATTAACCCTCAGTGAATACTTTTCTAGCAAATGTTGAACCATGATGGATTACTATGGCACACCAGATGTTTGGTTACTACAAGCTTGTATTACCCCTACTTTTACACTTTGTGTCACTATACCCCACTCTCTCTAGCATGTAAGCTCATTGAGCAGGGCCCTCAACGTCCTTTGTTCATGTGCGTTCAACTTGTCTGGTTACAATTACGTGTCTGTTAGTGCACCCATTGTTCAGCACTACGGAACTTGCTGGCGCTATATAAATAATAAAATAATGACGATAACATGTATTGAGAATTTTTTTCTGTATTACTTGCTTTGCCTCTCTTACATCTGGCTTGTAAATCCAAATGCTCATTTGTTGTTGTTTTTTGTTTTTGTTTTTTGTTCTTTGTGAATGGGATTTTTATCAAAACAATCATATATAAATGTTAACTATGCATTGTGGGAAAATAGTGTTGAGCGGTACTGGAGACATCATAATAAACTAAAGGTCAAGTAGTGTATAAATGTCTCCAGAATTTTTTAATGGCGTTATTTTTTTTAAATTACTTAATTAAAGTTAATATTAGACTTAGGGGTCTTTTAATCTGGAACATACATGTCTGAGTCTCCCCAAGATTGATGGGAGGCTGCAGCTATTATTTGCATCGGTTGTTTTGTCATGTCTGAGATTGATCCACCTGCTAACTTAATGGGCCATCATGTGTCATATAGATATATATATATATATATATCATTTTTTAATCAGCTAGCATTGTATAAATGTAATTACATTTTGCAATAGTCTCTTTCCACTTCCATATCAGTTTTATCAACCTGAAATTGTTGACCCATTCACTAAAAGTCTAAATTTTAGTTCAAACCATTATGAGTTTGTGGCCATTTGTGAATGTGTATCTAGCCTGCTTGATAAAGGTGATGAACCAAAACAGAAATTCAATAAAAGTTTGATTGCCTTACTATTTATTCTTCAGTGCAACAAAACAATTAGCTTTTCTTTTTCTTTTTTTTTCATTATTGTTTTCTCCAAGAAAAAGGGTTATTGAAAGACTGAAATAGTTGAAATATTTTACAGGGTAGTCAGCTAGCAAAAAAAAAGCCTTTTTTATAGACTTGAACAATACAGAGTCATTGTATTATTCATAAAATACTCTTTGTTTGGCATAAACTATTATGCATATTATGTGAAAGTAAAGGAAAATGATCAGTCTGGAGTCATGTTTATACATATATATATATTTAGTTGCTCTGTTCTTAGTTTTTACAGTGAACTTCTCTAATATATGTAAGTGACCTATTTAAGCGCTGCACACGGTTTGAAAGGTGAGCTTATAAATTACCTTACATTTGGGTTTCATGGTAAGGGGGCACTCCATTAGGTTTTATGGTTAAGGAACATTCCATTGGATTTCATGGTAAAGGAGCATACTATTGGGTTTAATGGTGAGAGAGCATACCATTGGGTTTCATGGTAAGGGGCAATCCCCTGGGTTTCATGGTAAAGAAGCATACTATTGGGTTTCAGAGGAGAGACCACAAGGGATGGGAGGGGGAGAGGAGAGACCACCAGGGAAGTGGGGGGAGGAGAGACCACCAGGGAAGTGGGGGTGGGAGAGGAGAGACCACCAGGAAAAGGGGAGGGTAGAAGAGGAGAGACCACCAGGGAAGGGGGAGGTGGGAGAGGAGAGACCACCAGGGAAGGGGGGAATGAAGAGACCACCAGGGAAGGGGGATGGAGAGACTACCAGGGGACGGGCTGTGAGAGAGACCACCAGGGGAGGTAGAGACCACCAGGGGAGGAGGTGGGGATAGAGACTACTAGGGTAGGGGGGTGGGGAAAGAGACCACCAAGGGAGGGGGGATAGACCACTTAGGGACAGGGGAGGGTGAGAACTCTAATGGAAGGGGGGCAGGGGAGATCACTAAGGGACAGGGGGAGCGAAGAGGAGAGACCACTGAGGAAAGAGGGGGAGGGAAAAGGAGAGACCACTAAGGGGCAGATGGGGGGAGGAGAGGCCACTAAGGGACAGTGGAGGGGGGACTCTGAGGGACAGGGGGAGGGAGAGCACCAACGTACATGGAGGCAGGGGAGATCACTAAGGGACAGGAGGGTAGGAGAGATCACTAAGGGACAGGAAAGTAGTAGAGATCACTAAGGGACAGGGAGAAGAGCACTAGGGGAGCAGGGGAGATCACTAAGAGACAAGGGGGCAGGGTAGAGCACTAAGGGATAGGGGGCAGGGGAGATCACTAAGGGATGGAGAGCACTAAGAGACAGGTGGGGAGATCACTAAGGACAGGAGGGCAGTAAGTGATCCAGGGGAGAGTGCTAAGGGACAAGGTGTGCAGGGGAGAGCACTAAGTGATGGGGGTCACTAAAGGATGGAGAGCACTAAGGGACAGGAATGCATGGGAGGACACTAAGGGACAGGAGGGAAGGGGATAGTTCACAGGGACAGGATGGGAGACCTCTAAGGCACAGGGGGAGTGAAAGAGATCATTAAGGGATGGGGGAGTGTAAGACACATAGAGAGGCTGACAAAGGGGTGAAAGAGAAACATAGAGGGGCTTGTTAGTCAGACACAAAGAGGGACTTGAGGTTGGGAGGGGAAATACACACAGATGGGCCTTGGGGTAAAATAGACACCCAAAGGAGCTGGTAAGAGTAAAAAAAATAAAGGGGCTGAGGGGAGTTAGCTACATAAAGGGGTTGGGAGACATACAAAGTGAGGAGCAGGATAAGAGACACACAAGGGCTTGTAAGAGATACACTAGAGGGAGTGTAAGACATACAATTTAAAGAAAAATACAAAAACAATTATATTAACAAAAACAATATAATAATAAAAATAAAGAGCACCTCAACAAACAATACATCCCTACACACATATGCACATAAATATACAATGCTTCCCTTCTCACACACTGAAACATACAGTGAATCCTACACACACAGAAACACACCATGCTTCCCTTACATACTCACCCTTACACAAAATGCATCAATCACATACACAATTCATCCCTCACACACACGCACACACACATACACACACAGACTGCTTCTTACACACACAAACACAATGCATCTTACACACACTCAATGCACCCCTTACAGACACACACTGCATCACTTACATATACAGAAACACACCTTGCATCCCTTACACATACAAACACAGATTCACACAATGCATCCCTTACATACACACACACACACACACACACACAGAAACACTTAATGCATTCCTTACACACAAACACACACTGCTTTCTATCCACTACACACAAACACACTGCATCCCCTATACACACACTACATCCCGTACGCAAACTGCTATTCCTATACACTACATTCAATAAGAACACACACACATTGCATCCTCTACAATAACACATAACATATCCCCAGCACATATACACTCCACTCCCTGTGAACCCATGTGTGGGCTATGTAGGTGGACTTATGGGCGAGCCTTGTAGGCATACTCACGGTGGGGCCATGGGGGCCCAGACCTTGAGCTGTGTATGGGGCCCCAAAAATGGAGCTGCTTCCTGTTCATTAATTTTTGTTAGCACTAATACAAACAGCCTCCAGAGAGCCTCTTCTACACCAGACCAGTGGAGCCAGACTGCAGCCTGAGCCCATCATCATCTTGTTCTCATCTGCTTGTAAGTAGGCAATCCATTAAATTATTAGTGGCACTAATCTCTAATTTACCTCACATTAAAGGGACACTACAGTCACCAGAATAAGTACAGCTTAATGTAGTGGTTATGGTGTCTATAGCCTGTGCCTGCAGGCTTTTTAATGTAAACACACTGCCTTTTCAGATAAAAGACACTTTGTGCAGAACTGGCGTTGGCCCATATGGCAGATCATACGGGCGGACATTGTGATGTCACATGGTGGGCAGAGAATATGGGGGGGTGTCAAAAATCCTTGCACCGGCCCTGATCCAGACGCAGTATTAAATTCACTCTTTCTTGCTACATCTTTGTGCTATTATTAGAAATATAAATTGCTTTGTGATTATACAGCAAAGAATTTAAATGTGGTTTAAAGCAACAGCTAATGTATATCTTGAATATATCCAATTTGCAGCATTACTGCTTCCACTACACATTTTAGCGTTAACGGATCAGTTTACACACCATAACCACTACAGCTAAGAAGTAAGCTATAAAGCATGCAAAATTTAGACCCTATCGGTTTGGAATACTCCTGGCCAGGGTATTGAGGTATTTGTAGGATATGGTGCTGCTGAAGTTCAGAAAGGAAATAAAATAATCTACAGTTTCTTTTATTATGAAATGTGTAACCATATATGCCATAAGAACCCTAAGTTAGGGGCATATCAGATTGGATCAATGTACAGCTATAGGATAAACAGCTCTACCCTGTCACTAACCATTGGCATCGTCTCATTCAGGTCGGGAAAGAAACTTGTGCAAAGCTGCAGAAGATGGCAAAAAATGTAATATAATATATAATATATAATGTAATTTTATCCAAAACCTACCTTAACATGCAAATTGGCAGTGCATGACATACTAATTAGGGTATTAACCAATTTCAAAATAAAAAACTTACATGTGACTAATTCAGTTTGAATAGAGCTGCTACAAGTGCTACTGTAACCAAATATTTGAATAGGCCTCTGACAGTTTATTATGAGGATGTCAGCTTTGTTGGACATTGTAATTTAGCATTCAGTGACTACATCTTTCTAGGTACAATTGTACATATTTCACAAGAAATTATTTCAAACAGTATTGCCAACTGTATTCTTTAAACAGAAAGCAATTCCGAATAGAAACATTATATTGATGTAGTGATCATGAGATTTTTTTAGTTGTTTTCACTCTCTGACTCTATATTCTTTAGTAATTCATCTGGTAATGGTGCATTTTGTATGCAGAATAAACCTGACTGGAATCACTCTATTGTCACCGACTGAAACGTGTTTATATTTTATCTCTTTTAGAATAGTTGTTTCATGGATGACACTTTTAGCTTCTGATATATACACCCAAGATCCAGCGCACTTACTCATTCACTAAAAAAACAATTCGATTTTTTTGTTGTTTTGGGCTGATTTGTCCAGAATTACTGGTATTGAAACAATAATTATAAAACTTAACTTTTAATATTTTATTAAAAAATGGTACAGTTAAAATAGTCTATGTGATTGTTATATTGTGTACTTAAGTAGATACATTTACAGATTGCAACAATATTTCTATTATATTTTTAGTTTTGACATATATGCCAGCTCAGGAATAGAAGCCCGTTAACAGTTTTTAGATGTTCCAGTTTGCATTTAGTCAGTTTGTTATCTGCTGTTTAGGTGCCCTCGAATGCACAGCTTAGAGCACAGTTTGATTGTTTCTCTTGAATTTAGGTGACCTTGAATGCACAGTGTCTAGGTGGTAGCTTTCAAGAGCCTAACCTCTACATTAATCCTACCTATTAGTTCTGTTTAGCAACTAAGTTACCTTACATTGATCTTCCAGTTACCCTTCAAGGGCTTGTTAGATATTTTCAGGACAATTGTTTCTTTGTTGCTATTACTCTGATGTGATACTGTGTCCAACTGTCTAAACTACATTGACCTTACACTCAATTCTGCAGTTTTTTTAGTACTATATACGCACATTCTCTCTTTATGTTCACTCACTGCAATTTATTATATTGCACTGGTATTTTTTTTTTTTGTTGTTGTGTTTTTTTTGTGACTATTTTAACCATTTGTAAAAATAAAATATAAAAAGTTAAATTGTATCATTATTGTTTTACTACCAGTATTTCTGGATAATTCAGTCCTTTTCAGGCAGGCATTATGTTTCAGATTTCACTCTGCATTTATGCAGTTAACGTAACCACATAGCATGGTTTATAATCCAGAAGGCCTGAAACCAACCATGGACTGCAGTTTTGTCCTTGTTACCATGTGTGTCTCATCAGTATGGCACAGTGACTAGACTCCAAGTTTCTCTGAGAGTATATAGCTAGGTTACCAAAAATATGGTGCGGCCAAACACAATAAAACTCCCCACCTAGCTTTCTGGCACCTACCTATGTACTCTCAGAGAGAGAGAGAAATCAGACACTCCAGTCGCCTGGCATTTTATAGAAAAAATGCACAATGTCTCACAATTGAAATATCAAGTCCTGGAAAGTGTACTTCCCTTGGTTGGAGGAGGGGGGGGGGGGACAATAGAGAAAGGATGCTTCTCCAATAGGAGGTCCACTGGATGAGAAGCTTGAGTGGCACTGGTATAACTAGGTGGAAGGTGAGTCTGGCTTCCTCCATGCCTCTCTTAGTTTTTCTGCGTTCTTGTTCATTATCTGTATGTGTAAATACTAGAGTAGTCCTCTTAAGGTTCTTCTTTATTTTTAATATCTTTGTACATTGTGGTCTGATTATCTCTACTCGCCCTGGGGGCCACCATATGTTTATTCTGATATGCCTACTTATAGCGGGGATTACAGTTACTATCCTTATTAAGTGCTGTTGGTGTTTAGTTTTATATATTTAGTGTATATTTACAGTTTTTACCGGTGCTATATCTGGGTGTTGGGCATTTAGTGCCAGGGTCAGCATGACAAGTTAGCTGTCCCTTCCCCCTCCCCCCTGGGGGAAAAGGCATCCGAGAACTCAGTGTAATTCTCCAGATAGTTGCCCATCTTGGACCTAACAGCCCTGTGTGCTTGCCGCAGGAGATCTTCTATATTCAGTCCTGGCTGTGGCTTGCCAGATTTTAGGTTTTTGGTCTTTCGATGCATGCTGATTTGCCAACTCCAGCTGTGATTCTGTAGTCATTCAGATCTGATTTTGACACCCAAAATAGATTAGTTTTTTTTTGCATCCTCTATCTGTTGTTGTCTCAGACACTCCTTTAGCAGTTCATCTTTGGGAGCCATCTGTGTGATGTACTTGTGGATGCTCAGTGTTTGATCTAGAACTGTGGCCTTGACCATCACCAAGTCCCAACCTTCAATACTTCCTTCCAGCTGGTGTACAGTCTCTCGGTGCTGGATTTTAGATGGAATCCGCCATTCATAGTGAATAGTTTCTGGGTCTTGACATCCATAATGACCTACTCTTCTCTTGGCCAGGTTATAATTCCAGCTGGGTACCTGATAACTGATAGGGCATATGTGTTGAATCTCGTTCTTGCCATTGAGTTGGGGCTTCCCGGTTCACTCTTGCCATACAGCTTGATTTAATTTCTATAGAGTAAGTGGCTGATGGTAGCTCCACTCTTGAATCTGTATTTGTATCCACTCTTCATGATGATCTTGCTAAGGGGATTGAGATCTATGCAGAACAACATTGGGGATAGTGCATCATCTTGGTGTATGCCACATTTAATGTTAACTTGTGTTATTGTCCTGGAATTGACTTGTAGAGTTTCACTTTCCCATCAAGTTTTTGATAAAAGATCTTAGTGTCTTGCTAACATCTACAGAGGTAACCATTCCAGTATCTGTGTATGTGGCATTTTGCCATATACTTTCTTGTAGTCAATCCAGGCTGTGCACTGATTGGTCTATCTGGTCTTAGAGTGCCATGGCACTGCTTGGCCTACTACTACTATTACTACCTGGTGTTTTGATCCTCTGGTGTTGTTTCCAATTCCCATCAGGCTATGATGCCTGACAGAAACTTCCATGTTGTGGGGAAGACGGTAATAGATTGGAAGTTAGATTGTGTAGTTCCATCCGTGGTCCTAAATGGCCAGTTTTGTTCTGCCTTGTGTTAGTCAGTCAGAGTGGGAGCATGTTGCTAGTGGCTTGTTCATTTGTGCTGCATTCATATAACATGTTAGTTTCTTTATCTAATAGGTGTGGATCATGTCATGGATCAAGCCATGAACATTCCCATACCCACACCTATATTTATTTATGGTTGGGACATTAACCATAGAAAATATAATTATAGGGAAGCAAGACAGTTCTGATTTGTGCAAGTCACTTATGGTGAAGCCAACTGCTGATTTGGTCCACCTTTAGTAAAAATAGATTAATAAAAGGGATAGGTGTGAATCATGTCATGTTAATTACCATATACACAATACAATTGTTCCACAACATATTAATCAAATAACTATGCTATCACTTTAGATCTACATTGTAATAGAACACTAATGCAACCCATTATTTATGTAGCAAATACTTCAGTCTTTTTTTATTACTGCTTTGTATAATACATTTGTTTTGGAAACTTACCCTTTGCTTCTCTAGCTATTAAATATAATTACTGCACATTGAATGATTAGAGTTGGTTTAATCACACTATAACTCTTATTCTTTCATTGGCAAACTTCAGTAGATTTGGATTTATTTTATTTTTTATTTCTTACTACATGACATGTTTTGAAAATATTTATAACATTTGTTTGTTTGTTTATTTGTAACACAAACAAGAATTTGACTACAGGAAATAATTGCCTTTTAAAAGACTCGAGATTTAACCTTGACTGCCTTCGTAAACAGTCAAGTTGCCAGTCAGACCTCATAGGACATTTGAATGTATGAATTTATGTAACTCTGAAGCAGCTAGTCCATGTGTAAATATTTTCTGTGGATGGACATGTTTGTCCTATGTGTATTGATATGAATGGATGAATGTATGTTTGTCACTTTAATGGATCTATATTTCAGTATAATATAGAAAGAGTAAGTGCAGTAATTATACAGCCATTATAGTGTGGGGTTTGGTACATCCGCATACATTATTGCAGGATGTTCCTACAATGTAAAGTTCATAAGCGTCAAAGCAGAAGAAGAAATTGTCTCAATGGCGCCCTGTTTCAATCAGCCAGTTTTAATTTTTTTAATTGTGTATTCCCAGACAATGACAAATTATCCTTCCTGTTCCATTGTTTAGAGGAACACTATGGTATTAGGAATGCAAAGATATATTCTGAATGCTATAGTTCCCTTCTAACTAGTTAGGTTACGGTATACCCCTCTGTGAAAGAGAGAAGTTACTTTACTTACCTTTTCTTCCTCGCAGTGCTGCTGTCCATCTTCCTTGGCTGAGATTATCAAGACTGATAATCTCAGCCAATCCAATGGTTTCCCGTAAAAAAGCATTGGGAGGCTAGAGTGCATGCGAGGAAAAATGCTAAGCTATTAATTTCAGTATCTATCCGAGTGATAGCCATTAGAGACATTTAAACCCTGCAATGTAAATAGCGATCAGCTAATGTTCTCAGCCGATTAACTGAAATAGGTATGTTCCTTGGAGTGTTCTTTTCATGGCACAGGCTGAGGCACACACATGACACAACTTTTGTATATATCAGATAGCAGCTCGTTTACAACTCACCTCCATTTTTGTTTAGTAAATCAGCAGCAGGTCAGTTCTAGCAAGAAACTGTTTAAGTTTGTGTGTGTGTTGAATCCTGTATGTTTGTAATAAAACCCTGCAAAAGCAACACTGTCATATACATATAGTTTAATACTGTATTATACACAATAGAATGCACCAGTTCCATATTTCTTCCCTTGTTTGTTATATATTTAGATATTTTGTATTCCTGATAATTTATTTCCACAACCCATGACAATGTTTCATCTATTTATTTTAAAATATATTAACTGTTTTTGCCATTTTGGTGTGTGTACGGTTAATACTGGGAATGTGATTTCTTCATTTACCATGTTACATAGTTACATAGTTACATAGCTGAAAAGAGACTTGCGTCCATCAAGTTCAGCCTGCCTCACATTTATTTTTTGCTGTTGATCCAAAAGAAGGCAAAAAAACTGTTTGAAGCACAATTTTGCAACAAGCTAGGAAAAAAATTCCTTCTTGACCCCAGAATGGCAGTCAGATTTATCCTTGGATCAAGCAGTTATTACCCTACATTGAAATATTATATCCTTGAATATTCTGTTTTTGCGAGTATGCATCTAGTAGCTGTTTGAACATCTGTATGGACTCTGATAAAACCACCTCTTCAGGCAGAGAATTCCACATCCTGATTGTTCTTACAGTAAAAAAAAACTTTCCTTTGCCTTAGATGAAATCTTCTTTCTTCCAGTCTAAACGCATGGCCTCGTGTCCTATGTAAAGTCCGGTTTGTGAATAGATTTCCACACAATGGTTTGTATTGGCCCCGAATATATTTGTATAATGTTACCATTTCCCCTCTTTAAATTTGTTATCCTTTCTTCATAGCTGATATGTTCCATTCCTTTTATTAACTTTGTAGCCCGCCTCTGCACTTTTTCTAGTGCCATAATATCCTTCTTTAGAAGGATATTACATTTCTTTGTTTTGTAATTCAAGCTAAACATCTAGTAATCAAAATTAAAATGTAGTGCCACCTGTGTATAGGCTACAGATACATAGAAAGTGGCAATTTAACTGAAAGCAGGTGCTACAAGTGTCTTCGGAAAATGCTGCCAGTTTATCATAAGTAGTTCAGCTTTATTTTGCTCAGCACTTTAAAATCCACTACTGGCTAAATGATTTCCATTTTGTAGGTGCAATTGTATATTTCTCAGAAATGATTTCAAACAATACAGTCTAGTTCATTATTTCAATGGAAACATATTTAACTAGCCACTGAATGGGAACACTTTGCAAAATAAGCAAAACTTTTCTCTGACTCTCCAAAAACTCTTACTTTACCCTACATTCTGTATGTTAGTAGTATGCATTTTAGAGCTCTATTTTCTAAAACAGGAATTGTGCAGACTGACATGGGAATGCAATCAGTGTTTATTAAGTGGATGACAAGAAACAGCAAGACTGCAGTCTGTGCACGTTACAATGAACAATGAACAGTGAATGATATTAGCATAAGATATCTGGAGGTAGTTATGGAACAAGAAAAGCTGTATTAATAGCACACGCCTCCAAAGCCAATGTGATATGTGACCATCAAACTGAAAAAATACATAAAAAAGCAAAAACTAACTTTATGTAAAACATGTACGAATAGTGAACAATACCCGACACTGGCCGAGCAGTATAAAGTCAGCAAAGCCCTATTAGACTAATCGAGCTCCAATGAGCTACAAATGGAGTCTTGGATATAGTACATAAGGAAAAAAAGGAGTTAGAATACAAAAGGATTGGAGATGCGAGAGGGATAGTATGATAGAATAAAAAGAAGAGAAGCAAAAACAACAGAGAGAGGAGGAAAGCAAGTTATGATGACACATGGCTGGGACTCTGCCATAGATCCATCTCATTGGTATTAAATTAGGTGGTGAGTAAAGTAGTCAGTAGAACCAGTGCATGGTGTAACTTTGTGTGACAGCCATCATGCTTTCAAATTGTATAATCTCCTCCACACTGGCCACCCATGCGGAGAGTGGTGGAGAAGCTTAACTACACCAAGTTAATGATATTGTTTCTTTAGCAGTGCATAATTAGTGGGTGATTATTCCTATGTGCTGGGATTGACCATGTAGTTTGAAGCAGCAATGGCTGGTGCAAATGGGGGCAGGTCGTAGGAGAGTTGCCCATTATCCTATGGACCTCTTTCCGAAAACTCTGGACCTCTGGGCATTCCCACCAGATGTGTAGCATACTGCCTGTGTGTTGGGGATACCTCCAACATAAGTCCAAAATGTGTGGCAATCTAGCATACAGATGACAAGGGAATTGCATACATTGATAAAAAATGAAAATAATTCTGTGAAGCTGTGATTGCATTTTTTGTTTGGTTTTAGAAGTTTTGACCAAAAAATATTTTCATATACCTTAGATGAAATATATTATTGATGATACGTTAATAAATGTTAATACACTAAAACAATGAAGGCTGAAAACAGACAGACAATAGTTTAACCGGTTATTGCAGCGAGAATGTACGTCATTGCTTGTCAGTATTATGCACCTCACATTGATATTCATGAACTGAACTACATGATACGTATTACACTACTCATTGGTGGGATCTGTCTAATATGCACATAGTGTAAGTTAATTTTATAATTGCAGCCATAACCTAAAGTGTGTTTGAGACGTGAACGATAGTTAACAATAGGGCAATCTTTTAATTATATGTTGGTTCCATTGTTCCTTTACAGTTTTTGGGTTAATTTGCATATCCCCCATATGTCTTAAGGATATTCATGAATTAAGGCTTTACAAGGAATATTATTATATGTAACTCACTGAGAGCTACCATTGATTGGGCTGAGTTTATTTCTCATACACTCAGGATTTATCTCTTTGATTCTGGACTGTCAATTTACAATGGAACAGTCTCATACTGGTTCTATAAAAGCACAAGTGGCCTAAAACACATTGTGTGGTTTTCCTGGATTTATACATACTGGCAAATCCTGATGGGATGGACTGCAAGTGACATCACATTCTCATATGCAATCGGATTCTATGATTCAATCTCTTACCCTTTAAATCTGACACTTATGAATGATGCATATTGCTGACCTGCAGTGTGTTCCTGTGCCTGCACAAAGTATGCATTATTAACGGGTATCAGGTGTTAAAGCTCTGAACAGGAGATTGAATAACTTCTGTTGGTAAACTTTATTGCAGCATGTACACTGACTTCAATATATGATTATGTATACTCGTGTACATTTAACTTTTAATTCCTATTCAATGACAAAATATTCAAAAATCGGTGAATTCAGGAAATAATCCCATAGGAGGAATGATATCAAAAAAGCGAGTCAGCTTTCAGATGTTTTGGCTTTCATGAATTTTTAAGAAACTCTAGTGCATGTGAGAAAACATCTGCTGTTTCAATATAGAGTATAATTGAAAAGGCATCTATGAAAGCTGGTCTAATCAAGACATCTTTCTTCTGCAGTAACATTGGACTTCCTATGAAAGACTGTTCTCAGAGTAGAAGTATTGCATTAACCATGCTAAGTGATCACATTTATCTGAAAGTTACTATGCATATAGATGGCCATTTACATATTTATAATAAAACAAGACTGGCATTCAGTGGACATTTTGTTGCTGGTACATAACTTTTTAAACTTCCTTTCCTATCCTCCCTACTTCAGTGTAAAAATCTATGAGTTAGGAAGACAGTGGCTTGGAGGCTATCTGGAATAGTACTTATGTAACTTTGAATTTCAGTTATATTAAATAAATATTTGCACTCCGAAGATGTATTGCCAGCTGAAAATAGCTGAAAAGGAATAGTATAGGCACCAAAACAACTGTATTAAGGGAATAGCATAGGCACCAAAACTACTTTAGATTAATAAAGCAGTTTTCACGTATGATCATGCCCCTGCATTCCTACTGTTCAATTCTCCATTCAGGAGTTAAATCAATTTGTTTATACAGTCCTAGTCACAGCCTTCCAAAAAACTTCCTAAACAGGAACCGAGATATTTTAGGTAATTTGTTTGCACTGTATGTTTAATGTAGATTGTATTAGCTCCTGCTATGTTAATAGCCTCCTAAACCCTGCAGGAGTCTCCTGTGGGTGAAAAAAGAGGAGAGGAAAAAAGAGGAAATTACAGAGCAGGAGATAAAAAAATAATAAAAGCAAGCAAAGGTAACAATAGACTGTAACTTGCTTATACAGAGTTTATTCCACCAAATTATGGACTGGCAACCCAAAGTTGGATCTCTATCAAACCTGGTAATGTGTGCATAAAAACATGGTGGGTCTAAAGAGCTTACCTCCAAGTGTTAAAATACAACTACTGTTACATGTCAAATTATGAAGCTGTTAGACGATAATGGGAGCTGTAGTACTTGAACATCTGGGGGATGGTAATTAAACAGCCTCTGTTCTAAAGCCCTTGGTCCTTGAGTTCAAGCTCTATACAATATGTTGTATTGACTTCTGACTGTTAAGGCCAGAATAGATGGATGGACAGCATAGTTTAGAGATTTTTTTCCACTTCGGTTATTTTGACCTTAAATGTGAAACTTACCTTAAATACTCACTGTACTCACTGTAGTGAATAATCCTGTGAACGTAAGTGTATGGCACTTTTTTAGTAGTTACCTGTATTACACATTTTAAGAGGCACTCCACTTATCTTAGTATTTTTAAAAAATAATAATAATTCTCTCAATACCCAATGCCAGACCATTAACATTTTATTTGGAAGACGTGAAAGCTTAACTTTAGCATTTTCCATCCGAAGCAGTCCAACATTGGAGCCTAGCCTAGTGCCCTCAGCCTGTCTTTGCTTGAAAACTGTTTGGCAAGAAATGGTGGGATGGCATCCAAAATAATGCTTGCACCCTAACCACTAAATTAGAATGTAGCACTTAGAGTACCTTTATACCTACTTATACGATGTCAGTTCAGTTTAAACAGCACCTCTTTATGGTAATGCATATATTTATATATATTTCATGGTATTAGGTTGTGTTCCATATAATTATATAACAAAATGGAAATAAAATGAGCTCAAAGAGATCAAAATAACTCATAGCTATTCCCTTTCGGTGCTTTGATTGAACACTTTTTTGTGTGAAAGGATATAGTGAACGACAATGAACTAGGAGAATCAATACAATAAATCTACATACACACAGATCTAATCTAAATATATAAATAATAGTGAAATGTATGCCTGGTAAACTAATCATTAAAATGAAATGCACTCTCATGAGTAACTGTATTACGAAAGGAGTCCTGAAATTAACACTCTGTAACCAATTTGGGTTCATGCAGAATTCACGGACTATCTGCGGGGATGATATGTAATCTAAGTAAGGTGTCGTGCAATCCCTGCTGCTTCTCTGTAGGAGAAGCCCTTCCACAGCTGATAACAAGCTCCAGGTTACACTGCCAATGCTTAGAACACTGTGTAATCCTTCTGTAGTATTCAACAAACACGTCCTAATAACTCCATGTCTGCTCTTAGCTTCCATCTACTGATTACTCACAATAGACATAATACTTTTTTGGGCATTATTAGTTAACATTTATCGTTCACATCATTTTTTTCACATAACTGCTAAATATGACATGTTTGGATATTTCATAATACGCAAGGACATTATAATAAAATAATTTCTTATATTGTCATGATTTACAGAGTTGTATATATTGTATGATTATATAAAACATATATATGTATTTAAGTTAATGATATGTTCTACAAATAAATATATTGGTACAATAAATGTTGAAGTATTGATACACGTTATATAATTCCAAGAAGTGCGTTAAGGGCTACAACAGAGAAGCAAGCCATGAATGCATGCACTAAACAAAAGCTTTCTTTGTAGCGAAATAAATTTGTGAATTAATGAACTTATAATGCAGTGATGGAATAAAGAAATAGAAAGGAGACTTAGTCGTTTTTTATATATTTATTACATAATTGTGCTGTAATGTATGCTAATATAAAGGTACATGTGGTGTTCCTCTGTATCCATGGTGACTGAATATCAGTATATGAAATATGTAGTGGTCCAGGCACTCAAGGTGATAGCCAAAACAGCAGTTTTATTGGAGCAAACGAACGTTTCGGCCCATTTGGGTCTTTGTCAAGCTTGACAAAGACCCGGAAAGGGTTGAAACATTGCTTTTCATTTATTATTTATTTCATATACTTAACGTTGGGTCTGGCCATCCCCGTATCTGGTGCACCTTGGCAGCCTGGTGAGTGCAGTTTCCTTCATTCTACTTCTACTGAATATCAGTATATGTCTATGTAAATATGATGTGTGCAAATACACCATCTTTTGGATCGTCTCGTTGACAATTCTTTTAAGGACACATGTTATTTCTTCATCAGGCAGGGCTGGAAAGAGCTTTCTGGCAATATGCAGAATTCATGGATTCCCAAAATGAAATCAGGTAGTCATGGTGATTGCTATGTAATTTATTTTAGTAGCACTTTGGTAGTGGATAGTTAATTGATTTCTACCAGAGAGAAGATGTATTCTGGGGAAATATGGAGTTGAGACATTCATTAATATTTCTTGTCTTGCAAATTGTCACCAAGCATGCTTCAACATTTAGTACTTTTTTGATACATTAAAACAGATGTAATGTGGAGTTATTTAAAGATACTCTTAGCGCTGTTAAAATTCTAGCTCATTTTACTGTTTATGGTGTAAAACGTAGTTGGTCACCCTGGCTTGTGTCACCATCACCCATCATCGGGCAAGTTAGCTGAGCACTCCTTGGGTTCTTATGATTGCTGTTGAAGGCTGAATGAGCTAGTCAAGCAGCAGTAAACAGGACAGATGCTGGATGCTGGGAGAGTCCATATTTTTGGTAAACCACTCAAAAACAGATTGAGATTAATTGAAGAAAAGAAGTCTGAAGACCATAACTACACCATAACCACTGCAATAAGAATAGTATCATTGTAAATTTAAACCAGTCTGTGAGTGCTTGGGGAGGGATAGCTCTGTGTTCTTTAAGCGCCACTGTACGATTTACCTGTATGTTTGGTGCATTTAGATATGATGTCCTCTAATTTTTTTTTTCTTTGGTTGTTTTTTTTTATACTTATGGAATGTTATATTTATTACATGAAATATGAATAAATCTTAACAACTTTCCCCTGGTTGCTTTTATCACATGAATCTATCCAGGGCCGTCTTTCTTTTTAAAACTTAGACTATTTTAAACAACATGATTCTGGAAAGGTTTCCTTTAACAAGAGTAAAATATTCTTGTTTTTGGAGCTTAGTGGATATAAATCATTAATGTAAGAAAACATCAGACAATGAATTGTGTATAATTTATATGCAAAGTGACGGGTATTTTTTATTATTAGGACTTAATCAAATATTGAATGTAAAAGAAAAGGGTACATGTCAAAAGCCAAACTCTTTATAGCTATAATATGATGAAATAGTATTATAAGATAAGAAAGTTAATCTGTATTGACATGTAGTTATACCTCATATATGTAGAGAGTGTCTTTGTTATTTTATTTTAAATGGATAGGGATGTGCAAATGCAAATAAACCCATTGATGAAGTGTCCTTTCCAGCTGAGAACAGACATCCAGACAGCTCTTACTCTGTACTGACAATTGATAAGGAGGGGAGAAGGGCAATGACAGAGCTGCAGATGCTTTGTAGATAAATTGGACCTAAATGAACCACTCAGCGCAGACAATGATTGAAGTTCTGAGGCTTTATGTACAATGCTGTTATATATCCACCAATCACAGCAGAAGAATGGGGCTTCTTCAATATTGAGATGGATGTAGAACCGAATAACAAGACTATACCTAACAGTATCTACAGACAAACCCGGCACTGGGTTTATGTATGAGCAAGTTGTAATGTAATGACTAGGATTCAACATTAACATATGTGAACAGCAGAGAACGGTGAAGCCAATACATTAAACAGAATGCATGTAGCTCACGTGTGCTGGATACACTACTTTAACCTTTGCTGCACCTGCTGTGCTTCATGATTGATATTTCAAATCATCCTGCTGTTAACCAGTAGCCAAGTTATATTTTGCACATTTTGAGAAAAAGAAACCGGGCCTAACTACTGAAAACAATTTAACTTACTGATACACTGTTAACCTGTGAATTGAGAAAGATGGGTCTTAAGGTAAAGTAATCCTTGAAGAAACATTATAGAAACATTATAGTTCAAGGATTCAAATGTGTATCCCTGACACTATAGGTTTAAAATAGCTGATTAGTTCCCTTGCCTCCCTTACCCTCCAGTTAAAAAGGTGATTTACTCACCTTTATTGAAGTTACCGTGGGTCTCCTCATGGCTGGCCCCACTCTGACTTCTCTGAGATCAGATTTGATGATCTCAGCCAATCCAATGCTTTCCTATAGGAAAGCATGAGCAGGCTACTGCGCATGCATGGCAAAATGGAATGCTGCGTCAATCAGCATCCCCTCATAGAGATACATTCATGCAGAGTGTGTAGATGCTGAACGTCAGTGCTGCACATTGTGCAGAACCTACTCAGGAAACACATCTAAAGGTGTTACTAGGCAGTAATGGGAACACTGCCTTTTCTATAAAAAGGCAGTGTTCACATTAAAAAACCTGTAGGGACAAGCCGTAGGTGATGTTCTACCAATTGCTTATACAAGAGAGGCATGTAACCTGTCGACAAGCCTCACATTTCTACAACCAAGTTAATTTTTGGCAAACCTAAAGCCTATTATTACAATGCTCTGTTCATGTACCTTGATTGGTCAGTTTATATGCATACATCCCAATATACATTGAAAATGTAATTCAAACTTCATGGCTGTCACCAGTGCCATAATCGAGATTCAAGGATTTTAATTTAAATCGACCAAGCTTGGAAACTCTTTCCAAAGCAGGACACTGAACACTTTTCTAGTAACGTGTAATAAGTAATAATGTTTACGCTGCTAGGTAAATGGTGGCATTCCACACAAACAGTTCTAACTGTAATGTGCTTTTCAACTACAGTAAATGTATTTATACATTAGCTCGTACAATGAATATCAGTAGTTAGATTTTAAATTATATTTTTATTTAAATAAACGGCCTTTGGCATGTCATGATGTCACCTGCAGGAATAGATCCAGTTACACAGATCCACTACACTTTCAGCCATGCCTATTAATATTTGAAATAAAGTGAGTTTTAACTTTGAAATCTGCTGTTTACTTTGAACCTTTTCCACTTTCAATACATGATCATGAACTCTAATGCGTACGTCTCTTTATTTGTTAATTGAAGTTGACATGTGCAATATTGCATTTAGTTAAATTGTGAAAGCAAAATTAGGAAATGTAACACTACCATGTAAAGATCTTGTAATCTGGAAAGACTGGTCAATTGAGAACACTTTACCCCTTGGCTATACAAGATCTACTACAGCAAGCCATTTCTTTAGCATCTTAGCATCGGAGAATTAGTAGGTGATAAATTGCAGTGCATTCAGCCGTGAGTGTGAAGATAGAATTATTTGAATTCTATATTATGCAGAACTGCTGTACGCCCACACATTTGACATGATTAGAACGCATGAGTGCCAGATTAAAAACCACTGTATATTAAACCTATTAAATGAGGTGGAAATGCTGATACATTTGGTCATTTCCAGAAAGGTAATATTTGTTCATCATTTTACAGCTTATCTCAGATGACATTTAGTGATGAATGTTTGCTTTTTACTTTATTTTCTGCATGTTATGACTCTAATGGAAATGATTGCTTGTTTCTATTGTGTAATATTAGTACAGTGTAGTGGGGTAAATTGAACTCGAAACAGGATCATGTTCAAAGGAGAGCTTGAAAGTAATGAGATTAATACCGTGTTTACTCCATAATATACAATGCTAGATTTTAGTTCACTTATTAATTGTGCATATAACTTTGTTTATTTTGTATATTCAGTATATGTTTTGTTTTCAATTTTACAACTTATCAATCTTATACTATCTGCGTATTATTAAAAATAGCTTATCCTAGATTTGGTTTTATTTTGCTGCTATTCCTATTGTTTTAGCTGTTTATTATTTATTTTGTGTGTTAGTCAACCTTGTTGTCTTAAGATAGCAGTATAATGATTATATTTATTATCTTGGTGTTATATACTTTTATATATTATATCGGTGTTGTTAAATGATTTTGGACAAATTAAAGAAAATTTAAAAGAAAATAGTTTACTTTAACTGCAATAATTTTTTTTACTGAAAATAGATTACTGCAGATAGTCCACTACCACCTTTTCTTAGTAAGATGGGTTAATACACCACTCTTTTTTTAAGGAATAATAAAATGCTTCAAATTGCAAATGTGACTTTTGAACTAGCAGTGTTAATTATTTTGCTTATTTTGTGAATATAAACAATGGTAAAAAAACATCAGAAAAAAAGAACATTTAAAAATTGAATAATATGTGGCAGAAAGACAGATTACTTTGACATTATTATAGAAAATTCAGTAACTAGTGAAGGCAGCTGGAGCAGTGCAGAACCAGCTTTTGTTGCAATAGAAATAAATTAATAAATACATTACTTATGTAAACTTTCTCCCTTGAAATGTGTCTGTGTGATGAAACATGTTTTTTATGTCCTTTTAATTATTAGCACTGCAGTTTCCCTCCCCCTTATGATGCCCCTCTATTGCCGTTTGTCCAGAAATCTGATTAAATCCTACGAAAGGTTATGTGAATAGCACTCATTGCCTGTCTGACAGCAACACTTATTCCCAATGTATCCTTTTCGGGTAGTAGGTATGCTGCCCTAAACGACAGGCCTGTCTACTGGCCGTCATTAGGGTTGCCACCTTTCTTGGGGGAAACAAATGGCCATGCTAATTTGTATAATTCATTTTGTATATGTGGCATCGTAGAATATAATAATCACTGTATGTAAGTAACAAGGAGTGATATAATAGTAAAAAAAATAATTTGAAAAGGGGAGAATGCTGTAAATCACAAAATAAATAAACTACTTTCAGTTTGATTCTGCTGTGTAGAGTGATTGCTCTAAAGTTTGGGGAGATTGGACTAATCACTCAATGGACCCAACAGTAGGCTGTCTGCAGGTCTGCATTATAGACAATATTTACAAATTATGGGGCTTATTAACTAAACACCAAATTATAATAAATTACAATCCAAATTACAAATGGTAGGTTCGAATAGCTAAACTGGGCCTAGGCTGAAGTGGAGAATCATCTCAATAACCTTTGTCTATAATTTACAATTAATATTCCAATTCACTACTATTCACAGTTTAATTAATAAACCTCTTTGGTTTATTCTATAAACTAAAGAATTTAGTGTAAAGAATTTAAAACCAAACTACAAAGTTAAGGCCAAAGTAGTGGATTTGAAAAAATTGCCCATTTCTGCTATAGTCTCGGTATGGCTATTTATGGTTTGCTGTTTACAATTTATTGTTCAAGTTGCTTTATGTATTTCTGTATTTAAGTATGATGGGGTGAGATTTTATAAGGCATGCAATAGGCACACTAGAGACACATAAAGCAATTTAGCCTTTTGAAGTGCTTTTTCTGAAATGGAGTTTGATATTTAAAAAAAAAAAAGTTTATAGAAATGCAGATTTCAACAGCAATTGACACTTTCACAAGTGGACACACAGCCGGGAAGTTTTCTTCGGCTTTCGTTAGCTCTACAGAGCTTGACGCCTGCCTTCATGCCTTCTCAATGACCAGCACTACAGAACTCACACTCACGCTCATGCTCAGTAAGTGAGCATGCACAAACGTACTTATCTGCAGGCTGGGAGATAATGGCTAAAGTTGCTGTGCTCTGTACTGCTACACCTTCTCCATGGATTCAGTCAGTAGAGAGAGGCAGGACGATGATATAACATGTCTCTGCCTCTTCCCACACACAGCAACCCCTACTAACTGGCACCAGTATTGCAGTCTACTTTCGATGAGAGAAAAATACAGGTTTTTGTATTGCCTGTATTTTTGCAATACTGGCACCAGCAAGGCATTCTCAAATACCATATGTGCTGATACAATACAAGCCAGGTGACAACCCTAGTTGTTATAGGCTGCTGGCACCAAGGGATGAATTTGGCAGAACTTCACTTCCCATGATGCCTGCTGCATTGCTTAAAGGACCACTATAGGCACCCAGACCACTTCAGCTTAATGAAGTGGTCTGGGTGCCAGGTCCCTCTAGGATTAACCCTTTTTTTTATAAACATAGCAGTTTCAGAGAAACTGCTATGTTTATAAATGGGTTAATCCAGCCTCTAAAGCCTCTAGTGTCTGTCTCATTGACAGCCGCTAGAGGCGCTTGCGTGCTTCTCACTGTGAAAATCACAGTGAGAAGACGCCAGTGTCCATAGGAAAGCATTATCAATGCTTTCCTATGAGACTGGCTGAATGCGCGCGCAGCTCCTGCCACGCATGCGCATTCAGCCGAAGCGGAGGAGTGGAGGAGGAGAGCAGGAGGAGAGCTCCCCGCCCGGCGCTGGTGAAAGGTAAGATTTTAACCCCTTCCTCTCCCCAGAGCCCGGCGGGAGGGGGACCTCAGGGCACTATAGTGCCAGGAAAACGAGTATGTTTTCCTGGCACTATAGTGGTCCTTTAAGCCTTGTTCTTCTACTGCACAGTGTGAAGAGAGTGTGTACAGAGAATATCTCAAAAGCACAGTCTCTTGAAGAAAAGAGTTAAATCACTTATTTAGTTATCAGTCCATCAATTGCTCCAGATTTTCTAATGTAATTCTTCCATCCACAAGAAAAGATCAAACCCAGTAAAGGTTGGGAGGGCACATGAAAATCTGGAGCAATTGATGGACTGATAGAACTGAATAAGTGATTTAACTCTTTTCTTCAAGAGACTGTGCTTTTGAGATATCCTCTGTCTTTATGGTCTTAAGATTATGTACTTGACTGTGTTACTGTTGTAAATTAAAGGGGGGTTTTCAGAGTGATAAGAATTTTTGACGGGTTTTATATTTTTAGGTTTTTGTTAATTGCACTTTTGTACAATGTGTGTGCACATATCACCTCTTGGTTTAAACGACAATTTCTTTTAAAATTAAAATCACAAAAATTTAATATTGCTTAATATCTTTTTTTAGTTCCGATTGCTGTATTCAGTAGCAGTCTTACACTTAAAGGACCACTATAGTGCCAGGAAAACATACTCGTTTTCCTGGCACTATAGTGCCCTGAGGGTGCCCCCACCCTCAGGGACCCCCTCCCGCCCGGCTCTGGAAGGGGAAAGGGGTAAAAACTTACCTTTTTCCAGCGCTGGGCGGAGAGCTCTCCTCCTTCTCTCCTCCTCCATTCCTCCTCCTGGGCTGAATGCGCACGCGCGGCAAGAGCTGCGCGCGCATTCAGCCCGTCGCATAGGAAAGCATTTACAATGCTTTCCTATGGACGCTTGCGTGCTCTCACTGTGAAATCACAGTGAGAAGCACGCAAGCGCCTCTAGTGGCTGTCAATGAGACAGCCACTAGAGGAAATAGGGGAAGGCTTAACCCATTCACAAACATAGCAGTTTCTCTGAAACTGCTATGTTTATGAAAAAATGGGTTAACCCTAGAAGGACCTGGCACCCAGACCACTTGATTAAGCTGAAGTGGTCTGGGTGCCTAGAGTGGTACTTTAAAAAAAAATATGGCATGTTCACTAAACTGGTGCAAACGTGAAAGCAAATGGCACAAGTTTTATAAATGACTCACAATGTGTTTATTCCTCAGCTGAAACACCATTTTTTGTAGTTTGAGATCAAATTAGAAAATGAATACTGCACTCATGCACCATTTACAAATTGTGAACTGGTTTTGCTTGCTATCTGTGGCAGTATATCATGTTATGATATGTTGGTAGGTGTTTTATGTACTCCCAAAGTATACATTTGAAATGATTAAAGGACCACTCTAGGCACCCAGACCACTTCAGCTTAAAGAACCACTATAGTGCCAGGAAGACATACTCGTTTTCCTGGCACTATAGTGCCCTGAGGGTGCCCCCACCCTGAGGGACCCCCTCCCGCCCGGCTCTGGAAGGGGGAAAGGGGTTTAAACTTACCTTTTTCCAGCGCTGGGCGGAGAGCTCTCCTCCTTCTCTCCTCCTCCGATCCGCCCCGTTGGCTGAATGCGCACGCACGGCAAGAGCTGCGCGCGCATTCAGCTGGTCACGTAGGAAAGCATTCATAATGCACACAGTGAGAAGCATGCAAGCGCCTCTAGTGGCTGTCAATGAGCCAGCCACTAGAGGATTAGGGGGAAGGCTTAACCCATTCATAAACATAGCAGTTTCTCTAAAACTTCTGTTTTTATTAAAAAATGGGTTAACCCTTGCTGGACCTGGCACCCAGACCACTTCATTAAGCTGAAGTGGTCTGGGTGCCTAGAGTGGTCCTTTAATGAAGTGGTCTGGGTGCCAGGTCCAGCTAGGGTTAACCCATTTTTTTTATAAACATAGCAGTTTCAGAAAAACTGCTATGTTTACATTAGGGTTAATCCAGCCACTAGTGGCTGTCTCATTGTCAGCCGCTAGAGGCGCTTGCGTGATTCTCACTGTGAAAATCACAGTGAGAACACGCAAGCGTCCATAGGAAAGCATTGTAAATGCTTTCCTATGAGACCGGCTGAATGCGCGTGCAGCTCTTGCCGCGCATGCGCATTCAGCCGAAAGGGAGGAGAGGAGGCGGAGAGGAGGAGGAGAGCTCCCCGCCCAGTTCTGGAAAAATGGTAAGTTTTAACCCCTTTCCTCTGCCCAGAGCCGACAGGAGGGGGACCCTGAGGGTGGGGGCACCCTCAGGGCACTATAGTGCCAGGAAAATGAGTATGTTTTCCTGGCACTATAGTGGTCCTTTAACCATGAGCTGACTATTGAAAAGCAACACAGTTATACAAGGAATATATAGGTAATGCACTAACAATTCACAAAAAGGCAAAGGGAACATTTAATTACTAATTATTTATACTTTACTAAAATAAATCACAAAAAAATAATTATTTTATTGTATTCCTGAACTCTTAAGCAACCCACTCTCCTGTCTTCATTTTTCTTATTTTCCTCTTGTACTTGATTTTGGTAAATACTTTTTTTTAATCTTGTTTTTGTTATTTTTTTTTATTTTGGTTTCATTTGCTGGTCATGTTTGACGGTTGTATCTTGTACTTGCATCGAAAAATAAATAAACCTTATACTGAAAAATCTTTCTAAGATTTGTGATGAATCTGAATAACAGACTTCTTCTGCACTTATTCAAGTACTATATATAGATATATATATATAATTTTAAATAAATGGTATATAAATTTTGGATAATCCTTGCTAGTGAATTGCTAAACATTTCTTTATTGAATATCTATAATTTTGATTCACCTATTTTTGATTACAAAAATTCACACAAATATCATCTTACACTCTCACCTACATACATATCTTTAATACTTTATAGAGTCTACAACTTGTGTATTCGAATTGCTAAACACTTCTAAATGTATATGCTGCTGGTTTTTGCATTCATTGTATTTCAGTGCTTTCCAAAAGTGTATTTGATTGATTGTAAAATACCTCTTGAAACTGTGAGTAGTTGGAATTCTTTGGAATCATGGTTATCACCAGGTCATGTTATGTGTTACAATCTAATTATAGTGTTACATGGAACTGAAGACAGCCTTAGGTTAATGACCACAGGTTACATTAACTGTTTAACCTCTGTGGTTTATTGCAGTGGTTATGGTGCATGGAGGCTGCAGACGGAGTGCTGTTTATTCCCTCTGCTGCTGATGTGTTAATGAGAAAGTATTTCTGCATCATTATCAGGCTAAAGCATTTGTATATCAGCAACATTTTTCTATGCTGATGCACTGTTAACACTTTGGTGCATCCAACCTGAAAATTATTTCCGTCCTTTTTTCCCTTGGGACAGTCAGTCATTCTTTTTGGACTCCCACTGCAGATTCAAATATACCAATGTGTGATTGCAGAGTACGGGCTGAGCACCAGCAACAAACAGCAATGTATTATGTTTTGCTGGTTACAGCAACATGCTGGTCCCATCATCATACTGACCTGTTGGGAACAAGGTGTAGAGGTGACAGCTGTATAACTCACCAGAGCCCACCAGGCTTCTAGGCTTATAAAGAAGTGAAAACAGGTGTTGCAGCACAGACTGTATGTATGCTCTTAGAGTGTTGGACATGATGGCAGCTAGATGGGGAGTGAGTGGAGCTAAATACATTTCCTGTTGCCTAAAAATAAAATATTTTATATGGAAGGCCACAACTGAGATGCCAGAATATATAGTACAATGATTACTCTCCATGGCATTGTAGAAGACTGTGAACTACGTCTCCATTAATTCTCAAATATAAGATTCTTATCATTCTCTAGGCCAAACCCACAGAAGTAATCAGATATAATGAGCGTATAGATCTCAAATTATTGGCTGAGAAGGCTCTTTTGGCACTACAGCTTGAGACATTTTGAAGACGACATTAGAACTATGTATAATTGTTTAATCTATGCATTGCCAGTAGTTTTGCTGGACAATGTATAGATAATGTGTATAATTATCTGAAGCTAACTCTGTTATCCACATCTTGTCAGTTACAGGATTCCTTTCATATTCACCTGAATAGTAATCTATGTATACTGACCACAAAGCACAAGAAACAGCAAACTATGCGGAAAGGCAATTAAAAGGACATTTGTACCTAAGAGCAGCTGACCTGACCCTTTTATCTCTGGTCATCTCACTAGGGCTGATCATGACCTTGTGTGCTGTCTGTTCTATAGTTTACAAAGAATTCTCACCAAACACTCTAATCACGGGTAGAAAAGTATACAACTATAGGGTGAAAGTGCAACAGGAATGGTTGTTAATCTCTACAACTAGACAAGGATTGGACGTGAGCTATGATCAGCCTTGATTATTAGCTGTTCAACCTTACTGCACTGCAGTCTTTACAAATATGCTCTTTGATATCCCTCATTAATACAGAGAATTGCCGACTTATTTCCTCCAGGAAATCAAAAATTCTTGTTTGAAACATTGATATATAACAGCTAGTACACATAACATACACTTGCTTATATTGTATATCTATCCCCATATGATTCTAAAATATTTGCAGAACCTAATTCTGAGTATTTATCATTATTATTATTATTATTGGTATGTATATAGCGCCAGCTTATTCCGTCGGCGCTTTACAATAAATCACCATAATCACTTGGCATTCAGTTATTTAAATAATGTGCCACCTAGAATTTACTGGATTGATTTCAATATGTTATTCTGTAATTTGTATATCATTACCCTATGCTACTTCTTTAACTTTTCAGTACAGTTAAAGTACTACTTGAAATGAGAAGTAATGCAAATTTTAATTGGTCTTCATTTATTCCCAAGAGTAAAACGTATCACTGCCTGAAGAACTGTAACTTGTATAAGTGACCAAATAATGTACTTTTGGCTGTCTAGGAAAGCATTTCCAAGGTGTCATTATCATAGTACTCTGGGCATGTTTTAATGAATTAATCCCCACATTTGCATTTACTGCCTTACAATATTGCTTGGCAGATTAAAAATTAAATAAATAAATGCATAAATAAAAAGGTTTTTATGACCTGTTGTACCAAGAAGAACAAGTATTATTATTATTATTATTATTATTATCAATACTATTAGTATCAATTAGAATGTAGAGTATGATCAAAAGAATTGTGATATCCAAACTACCAGACCACGTAGTATTTGTCCCTTTATGTACACAAAGACATTGTCTGTGTTTTTTTTTTTTTTGCAGAATCCTAGAGTTAGAGATAACTCCCAATTTATTTCACAAAACTTAATTCATACAGATATCATTGTATACTAGAAACACAATGTCAACATTTAGTTTGTGCACTGCTAGTTTTTGTAAAGTATATTTTGTCCAGTGTTGTCTTAACATTTTTTGTTTCCATTTCTCTGAAAAAAAAACGGCCATAAAACAGTGTGAACCATAAAGAAAGGGTTTTCATTTTATATAACAGAAAATATTGATCTGTGTCTATAAAGATAGAAGTGAAAAAAATGACAATGTCAGATCACTATCGTTAAAGAAGGCACCTTGTGTATTATTGTTAGCAGAAAATGCTAGTATATATGGCATCACTAGACATGAGATAGTTATAGTAGGACTTTGAAACTATTTGTTTTCAGGTTGGGTATACTGGCATACGTCACATCTAGAATGTATAGCCGCATTGTGGATGATATTTACAAGTAGCATCTGTTAATTTAGGTATTGACACCTAGACAAGAACTGAAGTCAAATTCTTTGCTTCTCTACATGTTATAGACCGTTAGAGATCATTCTTAATTAATGTCACACAATCAAAGCTTGGCAACAAATAACTTATCAGGAGATATCAGAAGGCACAATTCATCTATGTGGATACGTGTATATGCCGAAAAATATATATATTTTGTTACAAGGCCAAATTTAAGAGTTTGGGGTTAGATTCAGATTAGGGTAACACCAGTGTTTTACACTGGTTTTAGACAAGAGTTTACAACTGAAGCTAACCATATTCCTTACTCTGATTTTAATTAGTAATATCGTAACATAACTGGCTGTTGAGTTTCGTGTCCTAATCATAAATCCAGATAATTGAGCTACCCAGGATTTACTGTTAACATGTTTTATTTGGCATTATTACTAATCGAACTCCAAAAATGTGTTGCTAGGACCACCACAATACCGATTTAAGACTTAAATGTTGCATCAATAGTAAATACACATATATGGTGCGGACATGTCATGGACCCCTAGACTGTCCAATTCATACCATTCAAAATGTCTGTTTGATTCGGCACTTTGCAGTCTTCTAGATCTGTTGCTGCATTACTACAATCTATTTGATTGACTAAAAGTTTTATTTAAAAGAATTAAGATTAAAAGCTGCCCAAGAATCTCAGTTACAGACCATAGTGATAAATACGCAGACAAATGTACCTGGTTGCTTTGGATGAACAATTAACACTAACCCTTACATAACCAAACTATAAAGGATTTTTTTCTGTGTATGCAGTCAAGTTGTATAAAGAGATGTGTACACTTCAATAGACCACAGCTTCAATCATTCTAAATGCTGGATGGCAAAAGCTCAGATACGCTTTTTTCAAAGCATCTCTACAGCTTAGGAAACAATGCACGAGATCCAAGATGATTTAGTTTTTTTTAGTTTTGCTACATCTTAAAACATCCCAGATCATTCAGATTTTTAACAACCACAATCCATAATTTCCTTCTAATTAAAATCTATGTACATCTAGAGAATGGACACAACAGAGATGGCACACAATATTTTTAATCAGTAGAAAGATACGACTAATGAAGCAACAATAAGAATATAAAACTAATTGCAGTATGCATGCACACATTTACAGAATACACTTGATTGTTTGGCAATGAAAACCAGAGGCTGGCATATGAAATGAAAACAGCAATACGGAAAGAAGTGTACCAGTGTATGTTGCTAATGATGTCTGCTGTAATTTAGACAGCAAGCAAGCTGAGCTGTTTGGAGCAGCTAATACAGAACAGGAGGGATAAGAGTGATTTTGTCAATCCCATTTTCTTTTTGAGTGAATAAACAATTTTTTTTCATATTTTACTGAAAATAAGCTGAATTCTCAATATGTAGTAGCTTGGCAAGAAAAGAATGTTCAGAAAAATATAGTCTTTGTTAATTGTATTAATATATATGTACTAAATTAGGGGTGATCATTATTGATATTAAATATACTGATGTTATATCAAAGGAGAATAGTGTGCACAGTCACAGTCCCAGTCACTGATAATTAGTTCTTGGAAGACCCGGCAGCTCTGATGAAAACGGCTGACTGAATCACAGCAAAAACTCTAATGCTATTTCCAGATCAGTCATAACTTGTTCCCCATACTGAGGGGCAAGGGAAGCATTAACCTGGAAAAATAACACTCTCCTTTGGCATAGTTAGCCACCAAAGGCAGAATATGAGATAGCACAGGTTCAGTGCCCGTGTTGGAACTGGTATTGCAAATGACCATGCTCGAATAGTGCAAAACAAAAATGTAAAAAAAATACATAAACAAAATTTATATTCCCTTAATTTGCACAAGCATGTCTTATTTTTACTTATTCATTATTTTTTTCATGAACGTGAAACAGCTAGTGTCTCGGTGCATTGACGTACTGCAGTGCTATCCCAATGAATTCAAATATAATGTACTTTATCTTTCATAAGTTTAAAAAATAAAATCATGTTCCTGCAGTCTTGCAAAAAAACTGGATGCCATCTCTATGTATCCCCCATCAGGTTGGGGTTCTTAACTAATGGCCCTTTACTCATTAAATATATACTGACAGCATGGTGTAGTAACTTCTCACTGAGATGCTGAGCTGGTATAGCTGGAAAAGTTCAGCTTCTTAACAAGCATGTGAAAATAATTTTAGTGACTAAAATTTATTGAGCAAGTCACAATGCCTCTTAGACACAGCTAAACCAAATCTTAGAAAGTTACACCTCAAGCCGCACTCCCATCCAGTATATATAAAGAAGCCCTTGTAAGGGATTATATACATACATCCAAGATCCTTTTCCAAGGCACCTTAGATCATATAACAACATCTGATTGTCATCTGGAGCCCTGCTTTCAATTAGCAACCACATAAATAGTTCCTAATTTCTTAACTTCCTAATAAATATTGGATTATTATATATAAAAAAAAAAATCTGCTGGGTCAGTGTTCTCAGTAACTAAACGTTTCATTCCTTCCATTGTATTGAATTAAGAGTTGTCTATTTTGTGGCCTGTGATGTGTAGCAAATCTACAAAATGACCCTCAACTTCCAAAAGGTTGAGCACTTGTGCCGTACTAATTGAGTGCAGGTGTCACTTATACTTAACTGCTATTACCGAGTTCAGGACTCACTTCAGCAGTATTGTGTTTAGGCTCTTCCCTCTGTCTTCTAATACTCTGATATACTTACCATCTAGAAATGTGTCTCCAAGGGGAACATTTTACTCTGATTATAGTTGGGTTGAACACTTAGTTAGTGTATGATTAGGGAACAATTCATCTTCTGAAAAAGCTTACAGATGACTGGCTTGCACAACAGGACAGAGATACACACAATGTATAACCACGAAAACCAGGGAGCAACACTCAGGTTATATAGCTTCTGCAGAAAGGAAAAACATTTAAGACTCATCATCGCATTTAAGCCTGTTTTATAATCTCATTTCAACATTATGAATGTAGGTCTTCGCCAACTATTGAAACTGCTGGCTAGCCGGTTAAACAAAACATGCACTTGCTTTGGCACAGCCCTTCTTTTCAGTTTCATCTGATTCGATGATCATTGTATAAACGCTTCAATTCCTTAAACAATAAATTCCTGATGTGATAAGTAATACAGTGAATACTTATATAGCTGATAATTACATTTAGGTTTACTCAGAAAATCATGATCATTCTATATCACCTAACAAAGCTACTTCCCAAAACACTAAACACATTTGAAGACCATTGTTCATGTCAATGTGTGTTATTGTTGACAAACAAAAAGCTTCTGTTGTAGCACTTGGTAATGTTCACTTTTGATTTAAAGGTCCAATTACACAGTGCCTCTAATTAGAGACTAGTTCCAAATTATCACCTTTGAATAGCTGCCTTAAAAGCTGCATTCTGTAGCAAAATAAGTACTTGACTTCTTTTGTTTCATATGTCAAAAGTGTAGAGAAGGAAATAACCCATTTTTAAAATTGGTTTCTTTCACAGCAAGTTTACATTATGTATAATGGATTTTACTGCAATCACAATGTTTTTTGTTTGTGTTTGTTTTCATTATACCTTTAGTGCAAAGGGTAGAGATGTAAACATCACCAAAAATGAGCAAAAAAATAAATAAACAAGAAAAAAAAATGAGAAAAAAAAGTATTAAAGAAATGTACACGCTATGTTTATGATGCACTGCAGAGATTCTCTTAAAGCATATGCCTGTTGCCAAAAATATCTACAAAATCAACAAGCAATTAATATGTTAAAATGGCATTGTCATTAATAACTGCATATGCGCAATATGCAACAGGTCACAAAACAAATCAGCACGTTAAAGGGACACTATAATCACCAGAACAACTACAGCTTATTGTATTTGTTCTTGTGAGGATAGACAGTCCCTGCAGGCTTTTTGCAGTAAACACTGTCTTTTCAGAGAAAAAGCAGTATTTAAATTACAACCTGGGGATACCTCCACTGGCCACTTCTCAGATGGCTGCTAGAGGTACTTCCTGAGGCAGTGCTGCACACTGTGACTGACATTGTGTCTGCATGGAGACTCTGGACTTTTCTTATGGAGATGCATTGATTCAATTCATGTCTATGAGGAAATGCTGGTTGGCCAGGGCTGTGTTTGACTTTGCCCCTGATCTGCCTCCTTGACAGTCACAGCCAATCCTATTGGAAAGCATTGTGATTGGTTCAGAGAATCAATTCTGATCATGTCAGCCAAGCAGACAGATCAGGGGCAGAGGCAACAGCTGCAGACTTGAATAAAACAGTTCACAGAATCTTTTTATGTTTCCCGCACGGTGAAGAGCTGGGAGGTATAGCAATAACCGATTCCGATTAGCTGCTGCCAAGCTATAATTCCATAATGAAAAGTATGAGACATGGCCAGGGCATTAAGACCTTTCCTACCATTCCTGGAATACACAGCCAAGTCTTTAGGGTGTCTGAATATCATGGGAATAGCAGTTCACAAACATCTTTAAAGTCCAAGTAATGCATAGATTTGTGAACTTTGATTGCCATCTTGCCCAACCATGCCTATGAGCATCATGAAAAGTGTACATCACAAACTTTACTAATCATCAGGCGCTCAATGATTGTTAATTACAGTTTCCATAACTGCGAAACAAACTTAACTGACTTGTAGTTCACAAACATCCTTACAGATTAGGCCCTGCAGATGCTTGTGAAGTGCAATTCCCATGATATACAACCAGCTTTAAGTACGGATTGAGCATTATAGAGATTGGATATTTCATACATTTATATACTGCTTTATGTGCACCAATATCTAGCTTTGTAGTTTTCTCTAGTCCTCATTTGTATCTCTCTCTGCCCCCTCAGCCTCTCTACTCTCTTGTGTCATACTATTTCTCCATTGTATCTACGCCCTCTCCATCATTCTGCCTCTCTCTAACCTATATTATATCTCTACCTTCCCCCGCTGTATCTCTCCCTCTCCTCCACTATGTCTATCCCTAGCTCCCATGCTGTCTCTCGCTAACCTATATTACGTCTCTGTCTTCTCCACACTGTATCTCTCCCAATCTGACTCTACCCTCTTCTCCATTATGTCCCTAGCTCCCATTCTGTCTCTACCTCTCCCCATTCACTCTCTCCATTTCTCCTCTTCCCCATTAGGGTAGCTTGGTCAAGCTGTCAGTGTCCTATCGCGCAGGCTCCACATTGTAGGTCCAGCGCTACTGATGGTAGTGCCGTGAGTGTGAGGGGCAGGAAATATAAAACTAAATCCCTGTCTGTAAAGTACCATGGAACATCCATATATGTGGGGTCTACAGTGTGGACAGAATACAGCAAACAGCACGAGCTCAGCCATGCTACAGAAATTGGAGTTATGGGGAAAGTTGCATCCTCCAGTCCCCCGTGCCCCCAATCAGGGGCGCACTAAGCACTCAGGCATATCTGTCCTGGACTGAGGGCCCGAGGCTCTGGGGGGGGCCTGTTTGTGGTGCACAATGTAATGGCAGCTGGGGAATTCAAAAAGCTCCCCAGCCAGCCTGCACTCAGTAAGGGGCCCGCACGAACTTCTACGGGCTCCTACTGTTACAGAAGTTCCTCCCTTGGTCAGCCATGTTATACTCACACTGAGAGACAGCCAAGGGGCATTGTCAAAGACCCAGTAGGCTGCCTCTGCAGTGAGATGAGCACAGCATGCATGCTGCCTGTAATTGATCAGGGCAGCCCTATGCAGAGCTGCTGTATCAGTGTTTCAGGCAGCATGCCCCGCAATTCCATGGCCGGCCAGGGAGGGAGCTCTTGGACACTTGTATGCCGAGGAGCAGGTTGAACTCTCTGCACCCACCAGGGATAAAGACTTCCCCCTCCTTGGACAAAGGTAAAGCTCAGGGAGGGAGGGATACATTATTTAAAAAAAAAATGTTTTAATTAAAAATGTTTTTAGGCCCAAACAGCTCCTATCCATCCATTACCCTTTATTCACCAAGCCCTTACACCACTACAGCCCCTATGACCCCCTACACATACTACAATCCCTATCAACCCCCGCACATACTACAAACCCTATCACTCCCTACACATACTTCAACCCCTATCACCTCCTACACATACTACTGCCCCTATCACCTCTGACACATACTACTGCCCTTATCACCTCCTACTCATACTACAACTCCTATCACCTCCTACACATACTACAGCCCCTGTCACCCCTACACATATTACAACCCCTATCACCCCCTACATATACTACAACTTCTATCACTCCATACACATATTACATCCCCTATCATCCCCTACACATACTACAAACCCTATCACCCCCTACACATACTACAACCCCTATTACTCGCTATACATACTACAACCCCTATCACGCCTACACATACTACAACCCCTATTACTCGCTATACATACTACAACCCCTATCACCTCCTACACGTACTACAGCCTCAATCACCCCTACACATACTACAACTCCCATCACCTCCTAAACATACTACAGCCCCTATCACCCCCTACACATACTACAACCTCTATCACCCCCTACACATACTACAACCCCTATCACCTCCTACACATACTACAGTCAGGGACATATTTGCCGCAAGGCAAACAAGGCATTTGCCTTGGGTGACACTTTCCAGGGGGAAAAAACGCTGCCCCCAAATGCCTAGACAAATACCTTGTTAGCCTGGTGGCGGCTAACTAAAAATCCAGACGGGTGGCGTATATGACGTCATATTCCGGCTCCTGGCATCACTCTGCAGTGAGCTGAGCAGAGATAGCTCACAAATCAGTGCTCCCTCGCCGGCGCCGCCGGCCTGGATTACAATTAGCCGCCCAACTGCCTGCATGCCTGCTTCCCTCCCTACAAGAAGACCCACTGGACCCAAGGTAAAAAAATCCATCCTGCTCTTCCAAAGGTAGGGAGGCTGGGTGGATTTAAACTAAAATAGAAAAAGTAATCTTTATTAATTAATGTTTGGAGGGGGGGGGGGTTGTGTGTCTGGCTGTCAGTGTGTGTATGTCTGTAGTTGTTCTGGTGACAATAGTGTCCCTTTAAGGTGGCCCGTAATTTTAAGCATATGGTTAGTACTTCAAGACCCAAAATTTGGATGCCTGCGTACATCATATAAACACATTGCCACGATTCACAAACACACTATTTAAAAAACAAAACAAAAAAAAAACATATTTACATTACTCTGAATCCACACATTGTGACACTACAGACAAAAAAAACCCATATATATATTCACTTAAACCAGGGCTCACAGTAAATATATACACAGAAACATACATTCACTTTACATTCACATATAATCAAATACACGGTACATACACCATTTTATATACCAGCATATATATTGGTCTGCCAGGGGCCCAGGTCCTAATTTGGCCCGGGGACCCAAGCCACTGTCAGTCCGTCTGTGCCCCCAGTGTTGCTCCAGCTGGTTCAGCAGTACCTTGGCCTGTGTGTGCCATACGTGGTCACACAGGTCACACACTGGCCTACTGGCAGATATTCGAGAGGTAAATGCTAGTAAATTTACTACAGTTTGGTTAGATTAATGTAATACTTAGCTGTTTGGGTCTGATTTAAACTGCTTTTTGGAAGAATATTTTGGTGACTGTGTGACCTTATGACAGTGTTTATTATAAAATAACCTATTGCTTATACATTTGTTTTTCATGAAATCTTCCCAAGATTGACGGCGCTCTTAACAAGAACAGTTCTGGCAAATTCTGCCATTTTTTCCCTCCAATCCAACATAACATAGTATTTAATCTAATTTTCATAGTGGGATTTTCACAATTCCATATAGTAATTCAATGTTCTCCAATTTAATGCAGTAGGCCACCAAAACTGCTTTATTCAAAAAGAATCCGAGATCCACATGTTATGTCAATTGTCCGCATTTTGTGAGTGAGAAAATGAACAGCATTCATAGAAGCACTTATTTGCCTATTTAATCACTAGTAAGGCAGTTATATGGAACACTCCACTTGGCATGAAGCCAAATTAGAGCTACAATGAACATTATACAACTAAAGTACTTAACAGCATGGATAAGTGAGAAGTTGAAAGCAGGCATGACGCTGTTACTTTATAAATAAAGCAATGACGTCTTCATGAAAACAAACTGCCCCCATCAATGTGAGTGAATACAAGAATTGAAAACAAGAGCTAGCAGTTTGGCATTATATTAAATATTTGTGGCTACAGATAAATATAAGAACAAAATTATTTTTCATATTTTCATGCTTAAAAAATTATAATACCTGTTAGGTTTCTGCAATTTTGAAAGGCACAATAAAATAAATGCTACAGTGTGTAGCCATGTAATGAATTTGGAGAGGTGGGGTGCCTACTTGTATTGAAACAAATATATAATATGGTATGGAAAATATCAAATTGGAGTATCAAATCAGTTTAGCGTGAAGGAATTTGCAACAAAACTCTCGGAAGTAAAGCTTTGACAGTTTCTGAGATGCCCATGGTAGCTATGGCACTGGGGCAAAGCTATAAATCAACAGGAATCCCATCAGTCATTGAGAAATTGCCCCATTGATATGATTTAGAATGGGCTGTTAAAGAACCTTTGATTGGTTCAAGCAGACGAGATTACTTGGAGCAGAGATAATGAGACAGCCTTATTGTTAATTTATAAGAAAAGCACTCATCCTTTCTATCCCCACTGGAGATGCGAATAACAGAGCTGGATAGGATTTAGTCACAAGGGAACAAAGATTCAGGTTTACCTGCATCTTCATCGTGGGCTGATACTGGTATTTTAGCTATGCTCATTTATCCATGCTGATAACTCTGGAATCTGAAATAAGCCTTCAAGGTAACTATGAAGAAACATAGCAGCGGTTTTTTAAATACTTCTTTTTTTTTTTTTTAAATGTAAAACCTTACCAAATCGAGATGTAGTCGCACATGCAGACTCATATATCCTTAAAACATTTTGAGCAGATAATATAGAATCACACATTGACACATTGATCATTTACATACACACATAGGAAACAGTAGTAATGATAAAAAATAAATTAAAAAACCATAGAGCAAATTGTTAACAATATGGAAAAAATAATTAAATGCAGCAGGATGTTTGTTTAATCTGTTGTTTTTGGTAATGGTGTCCATGTCTTTCTGGACCTATCTAGGTCTTATTGAAATGGCAAGCATTCTATTATATATATAGAGTGACTGGGGCAAGTTTAAAGGTTACATTGTATTGCTTACTGATGACGTTTTAAGATGGTTGTGCATCAGACTCCACCCACAACTTTTGACTCCATCCCCCCTCTCTGGAATTGCCACCAAGAAATCAATGTGAGTGGTACATCTCTGTCACTGAAAGGGTTAAAACATGTAATTATTAATATTATTCAGTATGCAAAAAAATGGCTCAGGTTAACAGATTACACTAATCCTGTTTTCATACCATATACATTGCTAAAACATTAAATTATTACAGTTGCTGGCACAGGAAGATCAGTTTGAAAAAGGAGGGTTCAATAGTGCCTATGACTGCAACCCAACACTGATATGGCTATTGTGGAGTAACTCTAATGATTAGCCATATAATGAATGGGTACGGAGGCAGAGCCATAGGCACTATTGAACACTCATTCTGTGATAAACCATCAGGAAATGGTTGAACAGAAGGATGGTAGCAGAGGATTTTGGGTACTATAACCACTTCAAATAAAGAGAGCAGACAGAGCGAAGGATGGGCCAGAGGTGGCTGTTACAGAAATGTAACACCCACAAAACTAAAGATCAGGGTATGGTGAGTGATATTTTGAAATTTTACTTTGTGATACATGATGTATTCAGCAACTTTTTAGCTACCGTATGTGCAAGCTCTATCATGTGATTGCAGTCTCAAATGTGTCTGTCACAAATAAAATAAAAATGAGCAAAGCAATTGACATGATTAGACAGATATTTTGCAGCTCTCTTTAGAGCTACAACCATAAATAGGTATAGCTTGAGGCGAGAGAGATTTACAGTAGAATGGTAGGAAAATACAAATATCTCGAGGGATTGAACAAACAACAAGAGCATGCCATTATCTCACGGAATGGCAAAGCTACAACCAAAGGACATGATGTGAACCTGAAGGGAATGAAATGATGTGCAACCCCAAGAAATTATTTTTTTACAGAGAGATGTAGCTGTATGGAATGGTCTACCATCAGCGGAAGTAAACACTAATACAGTGGAAGACATTTCCGAGCTGTATTTAATCTAATATTTAAATCTATGTCTCTATATTTAATTAATTGCTGTCCAGAAGAGTACAGTTCTAAGAACCCTCAGACTCCCAGGCTCTGGTAGAGGACCCAAGAATGAGGAATAAATATACCGCCGAGAAGGAGTGAGAAAATCAACTTTCAAATAAATATTTATATATATATTTATTTTTCCATCTGCAATTCACTATTTGGAGGCCACATAATACTGTCAGGAGCTTTAGATTTGTGAGGCATTCAAAATGCTTAATATGCTGCTAATGAGCACATGTGTATGTGTGATTAGCTCATTTGCATAACCTCATTTTGCTTCTTCTTCTTTTTTTTAATCAGTGTGAAGAAATTACCTTCCTCTAGTGCGTAAATCATGTTTCTTACACTGGCAAACTTGGTGAACAGAACAAGGTTCCTGTAAATTATTAGATTGTAAGCTGCTTCAACAGTCTCATTCATTGCCTTACAATAGTTTCTGATGGCAGCTTATATTAGATTTAACATATATGGATTAATTTACCATGTAAATACAAACTCTCTGTAAAGCATTTCGAAATCTGCATGATTTTCACGTTTTTCTGTCATTTAAAAAAAATGTTTTGTTATATGTAATATTCCGTTATTAAATGATTTATAATTATAGCAAGCAATGCAGCAGATGATGTCCTTTCCCATTGCATCAATAATTACCCGTACAACCAGCCATGGAGCATGGATTCTGATGTTGTGATACTGAGTGGTGATGTGCCCATCTATGGTGTATCTCCTGGTTGTACAGTGAACAAGTCCATATTTTCTAAAGGGAGAAAACTAGAGAATAAATAATCTATACATTTATGTTGTGTCCTGTCACACCTAGCTTGCACTGCAGAGAAATGTCAAATGCACCTCTTAACAGAGTTTAACTTGTCTTTAGTCCCAACAGCTAAGCATTGAGCTTTTCGTCATTAGTTCCCACCAACGACGTCCCAGCTGTTAAAATATACAGTTTCACATTATTTCATCGTCCAATTACAGTTTATTGGAACTGATCCTTTCACTGTATTTCTTGTGCATGACAGAGTTTAACTAGGTTTCTTATCATTCATTGTAAGTACTAGATATAACTCTATAATTAAAAACTGTCATTGTTGCATATGTAAGATAGAAACAAATTACATTTTTCAACATACCGTATTTCAGTGACTATTCACCCTTATGACTCTCATTATGTTATTATAAATATTTAAACACCACAAGGAGAAATGCAAGTTGTATTTAAAATTATTGTCAACCATGGCCTCTGCTATAAAAGTAGGAATTATTAGATTTACGCTCTGCATTATCCAGTTGACTTTGATTTTCATTGTTTAGGAAATGGTCTGTATAGTTTTCGATATTGGATCTGCTAATGAATTTTCACTGCATTTGGAAATGAATTTACTATGCATTTTTTAATAATGGAAATGCTAAGTTAATATAAAATATATGATACTCTTTCGTGTCATTTTGTTTTTAAAGCAGAACTGTCACATGTGCGGTTTTTACATAAAAGCACATAGAGGTTGTTTGTTTTGCTTGCATAGGCTGTTTTTTTACCTACTTACAAGAGTAGGATTACCAATAAGGTTGGGCCCCTGTCCAGGCCTGGAGCTCCAGCTGTGAATGGGACTTCCCTGAACTAGCAGGAAGATCAAAAGATCTCCCTTCTCTGCCCTGACACCCTCATTAGTTTGAGGGAGCATAGTGGTCTGTGTCAATATTGGGTACAGGTTCTTTTAAGAGCTCCTTTGCTGTCTTCCAATGACAAACCACTCACAGCCAGCACTCTGAGTCATTGAGAAGCACTGGATCCAGAAGGCGGTGGCCTTATTTTGGCTGTCCAAAGGAGAATGTGCATCTTCTATGATATATTGAAGTTTATATTTGGAGAAACGCGACATTTCCACTTTAAAACAAGGTGACCTAATCAAAGATCCATTTAGGATTTGCATTTTAAAACCAATTTTGTAGTATTTCTTTAAAAAAAAATAGAGTTACTTCTCATTAGTATTTTCATTTTAAAACCAATTTTGTAGTATTTCTAAATAAATTGAGTTACTTCTTCTTCATGTCCTCCAAAGTGTGATGTGTAGACAATCATAAGTACGTTTGGCTGAATTACAAAAAGAAAAAAGAAAAGTTCTTTCAATAAACATCCTCTGCGTAGTACAAGAACCAAAATATATACAAAACTTTCATTTTACACAAAGTAACAATAATTCTAATAATAACAGCTAATAACCATATGTGTATGAAAAGACCTCATCAATTATTTTGTTTTTCTTCTTCTTGCCAAAAAAGTCATTGCAGTAGTACATATTTTCTTTTGAATGGGTACAGAAACAAACACCGCAGGTCTTTATAAATAGACATATCACTTGTATTTCAGAGATGGTCCAAAATGGTATATTTTAGCCATTTATGGCATACAGCACATGGTTTAAACCTGCAGACTGTGTTTCTTCTGATGTTTTTTCTGATGAATGCAACGTTGTTGAGAAATCAGCCGTGTAACAAGAAGTTTTAGCTGAGATGGAAAAGATAATCACCATCAATTTAATAAAAATACAGAGTCTTGGTTTCATAACCGCAGACATTTTTGTTTCTCTCAACCATACACTATGATGATAGATGAATTGTCAGGGAGACGTGATGAATATAGATTAGCAAACTAAGCTGGTTTTGACTGCAGGTGGGGAAACTTTCCGTGGAAACCATAATCAATAAGGCTCAGCACATATAGGGACGTGGACTTTATTTTCACTGGATTACACAGTGTGCATTAGAAGGTAGGTCCACTAAATTCCAGTGAAACAGAATAGCAGGTTCCCTGTGTAAGAACGGTTAATTATGTAAGTTATAGTGATAGACAATATCAGTCATTATGGGAAAAGGTCTCTGGGTATAAACATTGTATTTTCCACAGGTGCACCTGTACATGGAAAATAGAAAAGTAAAATAAAAATCACATTTACTTAGGGATATGATGCTGATGAAATCACAATTTAGGACCAGTGCCTATTCATATTGGCGCAGCTAACATTTAGATATGCTATTAATTGAACATCTCAGATACATCAAACCAAGCAATTCTTGTATAAAATGTCAAATTTATGCATACTTCAGAAATGTTTGAGAATTTCCATAATCCATAGTTTAGATTTTATTTTTATTTTTTGCTCTGCAAAATAGATTTTAGGCAGGATGGTTGATTTGCATGTCTTAAGTTCAAATGTCTGTGCTGTGATTTAGGGTTTGAATGTATGTTTACTTCTCCCAGATTTGTCCAGTACCAATGGAGGGTGCCCATCTACTATTACCGTGAACCTTGCTCTTTCACTGTTGAGTCTGCCTCTTTTGTTGATAGGCTAATTTTCCTCTCTGTCCAATGATGCATTCCTTCCCCTAGGAGAAGACGAAATGTGTGATTTCTAGGGCCCTGATTCAGCAAAGCCCGGTTCAGTGCAGTGTGAAATAAACACATTGCACATAGGAGTGATTTATCTCTTCTCCAAGCTCATTGCCGGATCTGTGCTCTATTACCTACAGCATGGACTTCCTGTTGCCCATGACCCATAAAACAGGCTGTGGATAACTGTAACCCTTGCTTTTCCAGCAAATGACTCTGCGGCTCAGTCCGCTTGTTAAGATGGTTTATGTTTGTAAACAGGCATGATTTTATATATGATTTCAGATGGTGGTCAGGCACATAGGGCTCGAAATACAAATTGGAATATTGTATGTAGGCCTAGTGAAATTTTCAATTCTATACCCCTGAAGCCCTTAATCCAGTACCAGTGAATTAAAGGACCACTATAGTTCCAGGAAAATAAACTTGTTTTCCAGGCACTATAGTGCCCTGAGGGTGCCCCCACCCTCAGGGTCCCACTCCCGTCGGGCTGAAGGGGGAGGAAGAGGTTAAACACTGACCTTTCTACAGCCCCGGGCTCCCTTGGCGCTGGGTACTCTCCTCCCTCTTCCGACATCATCGGCTGAATGTGCATGCGCGGCAAGAGCCGCACGCACATTCAGTCAGTCCATAGGAAAGCATTTCTCAATGCTTTCCTATGGGCGCTGGTGTCTTCTCACTGTGAAAATCACAGTGAGAATCGCAGAAGCGCCTCTAGCGGCTGTCAATGAGACAGCCACTAGAGGCTGGATTAACCCATATGTAAACATAGCAGTTTCTCTGAAACTGCTATGTTTACAGCTGCAGGGTTAGAACTAGGGGGACCAGGCACCCAGACCACTTCATTGAGCTGAAGTGGTCTGGGTGCCTATAGTGGTCCTTTACGCACCTAAAATGGATAAGGAAAAGTTTATACAGCAAACTACAATATACAGTAATGATTTTATGTGTATTTTCTTCTATCTCTTCCTGTAATTCTCATTACGTAGCCTCTCTTAAATACAGTGCTTCATTATTGTACCAATATACAATAAAGGCAAATTCTATAACATGTACATACATTATACGCACTCGATAATTAAAATGATCTATATCGAAAACATCCTTTTCACTGTGCAATGAACTATAATTACAAACGGGTTGGTCATGCAAATTCCCAAATGCATATTAAAGTCTACAGATAAATCAAAGCACTAATATTCATTTAAAGATGAGATTCTGATCTACCCTATTATTTATGCTTTAGATGTAAATAGCATGCATGATATACTGGTAAAAATGTATTGAACACATTAAAATGGTTCTTAAAAATTAAACAAAGAGTAGATGGTTGCCCCCATATGAAAAATGTCCGCAGACTACATTCACTTGGGCTGGTGTTTTAGAACAGTTTCTATAGCTCAATTATAATTATACCACTCTATATATAATATAATCGAAATTATTCAACCCCCACTGAAAAACAGGTTTATTGTTAAAAATGTACAGACTTTCAGCTGTTTGCAATGAACAAATCAAGAAAAAGCTATTGAAATAACTCAACAAATACTTCAAGTGGCTTCCCCAAATTCAACTGATAATGAAAAACTTATAATGACTTCTTTATAATGACTTAAACAATTTTGATTACAACTGTATGATAACATGTCATAACATGCATTTCATCATGCTAGACTATTCACTTAGTTTAGAAGCGTTAACAACCCATTTTCTACTTTACAAATCAATATCTATTAGAGATACATGAGATAGAAGCTAATATGTATTTCAAAAATGAAACACATTGAGTAGGGAATATCAGGTTTATAAATCCTGTCTCTGATAATTTAAGGAAGCGGTAGCTAAATTATCAGGTTTGCCCTGCAAGCATACATTTTTCTTAATATTCTATTTTTCTATCCGAGTGAGAAGGAATGTACCAGAATGTAAATGAAGTCATGGAAAATAAGTACTTGTTTGTGTTAGCCTATTACCTATTTATCAGCTGAAATAAACATTTCACTAACTTGGCTGCAGCGGGATTTGGTCACCGTTATCAAAATAAAGCAAAAGGAAACATCTCTAAAGTATTAGCTGGTCCAAGACATTAAGGTCTATTCACTAAATATAGCAAATTGTGTCGCTTTCATTCAAGTCAGTTATCTTCAGTTCTGTTGTGAAAATTCCTCTGACGTTCAATTTATTTGCTATTAAACAAGTTGAAACTGCACTGATCTGAATGGGTCCCAGCTATTTCCATTGGATCTCATTGCAGCAGCCAGAGTACAGTTGAACTGTAATTGAAGAGCTGCCAAATGTCCCTATTACAAAGAAAAAAATAAGAAGATACCACCTACACCTACAGAACCCTCTTAGGCGTTGGACCTATCTTTATAGACCCCCTACCCTCCAGCAGGCACAGGGTTCTATTTTTGCACTGATAATATTTGTGGTATGTTTACGTTTTATTGTATTTTGGGATTTTGGATACCCTGTTATTTACTTCAATGTCATGTTATACTTTTTATATGAAATAACGATACACTATTTACGATTTAGCTTGTGGATATTACATGGATGACAGTGAGCTCGGACCTTCTGGAGTGATGTGGTGATTTTAATATTGGACCATGTGCTTATTTAAAGTAACTGGGCCCAGCTAATATTATTTTTCTCATGATCTATCCCAGGGTACTGAGAAAGCAGGTCAGCCCAGAGAAATTAGGGTCCGGGAGCAGAGGAAAAAATGTGCCCCTATTTATTACATACATTTTCAGTACTTCTGCAAGAATAATATATATATATATATATATATATGTGGTCCTTTATAACTGTCCGGTATCACAAATATTAAACAGAATAAAATTTGGCATGAAATAACAATGAAATGAAATGAAATAACAATACTAGCATTTGCATGTACACCACATTTCACTTTTTTATTCCAAATAAACTATTGGTACTTTTCTTGTTTCTGTGTGCCAGTAGTATTATTTTTATATACATATACATTCTTAATCATAATCTTTGTTCAATTCTGGTTCCTGGGGGACTTAGGTTTCCACGTGCTCTTGTTTTTAAAAGAGTTACACCAAGTCCTATAGAGTATTTCAACTCACAGCTGGAAATAACCTTAACTATTTACACCCTTATTTTCAATACAATGCAATGTAATTGATTCAACCGATTCCTACATTAACAGGATCTAAATGCTCACAATTAGCATCATTTTCACAGCTTGAATCTACAAATGTGCCTAAAACATCCACTGACATCAATATTTATTTACGCTCAACTTGTTTACATTTTTAGAGTTCTGTTGAGGCAATATCCCCCTTGTATTGTGAACTTCTTATTATTCTGGGGTATTTCATATTGAGAATTGCCTTCTCTGCATTTAGCGTGTAAATTATAGCCATTACACGTTTTGCCTTCATTTCACCATTTAGGCAATACTCCACTATATCAATATTTTTCACATACTTTATTTTCTCTTTCACATGTGGTTATTTTTGGTGTTATGGATTTCGTAAATAAAAGTTAAGTCTTAACTAGTGTTTTCTTGCTGCCTTTAGTTAACAATCCCGTTCTTGTTTATTTTGTTGATTCTGTTTTGAGGGTTAACCCATATTAGGAGTGTTTTCTGATATCTAGCTCATATTCTTTCTTGTTTCTATTTACATGTCAATTTGTCCTCACAATGGACTTATTTTATAGGGTTTAAGGCCCATGGATCATGGATGACTGCTCACTGTGCTATAAATGTTGTTATGTAAACCTAGTTTGCCAGCAGATTTACATTTTATATTTTCAACAATATTTCTTGGAAGACTTGAAAATAATCAAACATCTGTAATGCTGATTGCTGATGAGGATTACAGCTTATAATTAGATAAGACTGTTTTTAGATATTTGGGGGCCCATGCAAGCCACCATAAAGGCCCGTTAATCACACTCTTCTAGACATGTATACACATATTCATACTCACAGAGACACACACACATTCACCAACATACATTCCCAGACACAGACATACTTCCCAAACATACACTTATGCACTGTCACACATCTTTACACACTGCCCTGCACACACACATATGCACCAACATACACACATGCAATATGTACTGCATTTGCACACACTACATGGCAATTTTTTTTAAATACAGAAATTCAGAAGGGAATTACACAACCTTTTATGCCAAAAAGATCATTCATTTGAATTTATCTTATTCCCATACATGTTTGGAGCATCATATCACAATAGACTTTCTTATGTAAGGCCAGTTAAAACGTCAAATTGAAGTCACACCAGGTTCCTTCTACACTCTTGCTGCCCTTGTTACAGTGTCAGACAAGAAAGGTAGTCAAAAGAAAAGGGAGTCAGGGGACTATTTAGCAAGCCATAGTATAATTTATTAATAGGGAAATTAATAGGACAATGCAAGTTTCATTCCTGTTTTTGTTTTTTTCTATGAAAGAAAATCCTTGGTACTACTGAAGTAGATATTCATACATAAATTGGTGAATAAGATTTCTAATTGTTTGCATCATATGCATTTTGTAATGTTTAATATGTCAGACACTCCCTGGTCCTTGTGCATGATTTTTAATGTATTATCTACATAGTTTCTGGAAAACAAGTACAGGAGAACGTACAGCCTGGTTTAGAGTTTGTATCAAAAACTTGTGGATCCCAAAGAAGGGCCACAAACATTCAGTGCAAGCATCTTCACTACAACATGGGATTTAGAGTTAGTCTGTTTTTCCATGTTGTAGAAAACCTTGGAAAAGTGGAAGTGTGATTTCCTTCTCCCACTCTTCATGAGTGTTGTTTATGTAAATGACACAGATTTCTCAGAAGACACAGATGCCCTCCACAGAATTATGGCAGAAAGAGGGGCACAAGTAGAGCTCAAAAAACTGCTCAAAATTGTAGGTAAATGTAAGATTTTGTTGTGCATGCAGATTCTGTGTGTGTAGAAAATGGGCCATGGCTTGCAAATCATAGCTATATGTTTATTTGTTTGTTTTTTTTGCCCTACAATATGTAGCCTTGCCACTGACTCTTTTACCAGTAACCCACTGTGACCAGCAAGGGCTGCCCAACAGGTGTACTACAGATGTAGTAGAGCTACAACTCCTATGATGCATGCCTTTAGAATGACAAAGCATGATGAGAGTTGTAGTTCTACCACATCTGGGATCTACATATTGGGCAGCCTTGCCCTATACTATGCGTCCGTGTCATTGTGCGTTGCATAGCAACAGCGCAACTTTACCTCAGTGAGCAGAACTGGCCGACAGAATGCAATAGGTTTGTATAACAATTACATTGGTAGTAGATTATTAAAGCAACATGTTAACAATGGATAACATCTATGTGTTATAGTGTTTCTTGCTTGCATGGTAGCAAAATAATGCGCAGTCATCGTTCAGCCTATCACGGTTGCCCACTGCCGGTACGAATTAGTATTGTTAAGAAAGTGTGATCTCTGCCTTAGCCATACCTCCTGTAGGGACAGGTGATGGATGGCCAAAGACCTTTTTCAAACTGCTCAAAAATTGTTTAACGCTGCATGAGTAACATCGGGGGACTCTAACCACTGTAACCAATTCAATGAGATGAAATGGTTACAGTGCCTATAGTGTTCCTTTAAAGGCAGCACCTGTATTTTAAAGGGTATCATAGAATAGTAATATGTTTTCATAGGTGTCTAAATCCCTCGTTGCTCTGGTCCCCTCTGACTCCTTTTCTGTGCATGAATTGCAGGCTCCTGTATAAAGTCTGAGTGTGTGGAGGTAGCATCATATACAATCCTTGGGTTACACTGCACACAATACAGAGAAATGTGTTGCAGCACTGATAAACATATTCACGTGTTGGAGAGAATCAGAGAAGGACTTTTTTTAAATAAAAAGTCAAAGTTGTTTTTTAAAAAATATTTTCATTAATTAACAATGTAGTACCAAACAGAAGCAGAATGTGGTAAGGAAGGGGTTACAATTGCCACATAATTATAACCATTAAAAAAAATGAGAGGTTATGTGACGGCATGTGGAACCTTACTAATGATTTATTAAGGTATAATAGGAAAGGGTACAAAAAGGGTGAAACAGTAGCAAGAAAGGCCTTCAGTCACATCAATCATTGTGGTTACAGTCATAGAAAACAGAGAACAGTGCAGGTAAACAGTCATTAATCTCCACAAGTTTGGCAGTGACTATAAATAAACTTACAAAAAAGGCCTGGCTAATAGTCCCCTCCATACTTTCTGTCCTTAACAAGTTGTCAAAAACATATGGAGACATCATGGAAATGAGGAAACAACAGGTAAATTTGGTCAGAAAAAAAAATACTTCAATATGGGAATATTATCATGCAACTGTCTACACTGGCAGGAATGAATGTGCTATGGTACGGGAGTGGAACCAGTGCGGGGCAATGGCAGTGATGCAAATTGCATCACTAGCAAGATATTTAGCAGTAAAAAAAGCATGTAGCTTGAGCATGCAAGGGCATTAAGATGGCATACACCATAGATGCCCATGTACTGTGCCACTGAAACTGTACTGTATGTGAACTTTTTTTTTATGTGTCCCCAAAAGTGGGACATGAGGAAAAAAAGGATTTAAGGATAAATATAGTAAAAGGATAAACATGATCCAAAATGAGGATCCAAAAGATTCTAGACAGTTGGCAGGCATGACATCAGGGGAAAGGCTGATTCGTTTACTGTCAACCTTACAGGTAGTTTTACTGTATTGTTCAAGAATTCAGTAATTAAACAAACCAGTTCAGCCTGGTTGAAAGTCTAAATTCAATTATATTCAGTTAACCCCTTAACGCCGTTACGGCGTTCTATGCCGTCCCACATTAAAAGGGCTTTAAAGCCGTTGCGGCGGCATAGAACGCCATAACGGCTTGCAGCCCCTGGAGGTACGGTGGACTTACCTCCGCACCACAGCCCAGGCAGCCCTCCCCAGACAAATGAGGCCCCCGGGGGCCATGTGATCGCTTTTGAAGAGCGATCACATGGCCCCCTACAGCTGGCTGTGGATCTGCCAGCAGGGGGGCTGTCTAAAATGTCAGACAGTCCCCCTGCTGGTAGGAGGTGTAAAAAAAAAAAAAATTAAACATGTTATAAAATAAAATAAATGTATTTTTATATATATAATATTTGTGTATATATCTATTATATATATAATATATATACATATTATATATATGTAACTTCATACCAAGAGTATTTTAATATTAATATAAGTACATATATTAGTATTAAAATACACTTAGAATGATGTTACATATATATAATATATATATATATATTTTTTTTTATATATAATAGATATATACACATATATTATATATATATATATATATGTATAATTACAATATTAAATAAATAAAATTATAAAATAAATAAATAAAATATTGAAACAAAATTTAATATAAATTATATATTCACATGTAATTTCATTCTAACTGTATTTTGTTATTAATATATATATATATATATATATATATATATATGTAACAAAATACACTTAAAATGACATTCTATATATACCTATCTATATATAAAATACAAATAACCCCAAAAATATATATATAGATAAATACATATAATTATATAAAAGATTACATTAGTATACACGTAGAATTTAAATACCTATAAATGCATATATATTAAAATTCTATGTGTATATTTAAGTAATCTTTTAACATAATTATGTGATTTGACCAATTAAAATTTGATTGACATGCCTGACAACACAGGGAGAAAGTGCAGAGAATTTAATTCGCAAGCACTATATTTGACCCTTTAACTCTCCAAGACACCATAAAACCTGTACATAGGGGGTACTGTTTTACTCGGGAGACTTAGCTGAACTCAAATATTAGTGTTTCAAAATGATAAATTGTATTACAATGATGATATTTTAAGTAAAAGTGACGTTTTTCGCATTTTTTTTACAAACGAACAGCACTTTTATGGACTATATTATTGTTGTAATATGTTTTACTGTTTTAAAACACTAATATTTGTGTTGAGTGAAATCTCCCGAGAATAACAGTACCCCCCATGTACAGGTTTTATGATGTTTTGGAAAGTTAGAGAGTCACATATAAGGATTGCATTTCATTTTTTTGACATTGAAATTTGCCAGACTGGTTATGTTGCCTTTGAGACCAAATTGTAGTCCAGGAATGAGAATTACCCCCATGATGGCATACCATTTCCAAAGGTAGATGACCCAAGGTATTACAAATAGGGTATGTCCAGTCTCTTTAAATAGACACAAACACTGGCCAAATTTAGCATTCATATTTCTTTGTGTGTGGAAAATGCAAAAAACTAATGTTAACACTAATTCTGGCCAGTGTTTGTGACTACTAAAAAAGTCTGGACATGCCCCATTTGCAATACCTTGGGTTACCTACTTTTGTAAATGGTATTCCATCATGGGGTTAATTCTCATTCCTGGGCTACCATACAGCCTCAAAGGCAACATAACCAAAATGGCAAATTTCAATGTGAAAAAAAACCTGAAAGGCAAGCCTTATATTTGACCCTTTAACGTTTGAAAACACCATAAAACCTGTACATGGGGGTACTGTTATACTTGGGAGACTTCGCTGAACAGAAATATTAGTGTTTCAAAACAGTAAAACAGATCACAATAATGATATTGTCAGTGAAAGTGCAACTTGTGTGCGAAAAATGAAAAAAATTGCATTCTCACTGACAATATCATTGTTATGATATGTTTAATATATATTTGTGTTCAGCAAAGTCTCCTGAGTAAAAGAGTACCCCCTTTTTTTACCTGGTGCTCTGGTGGCTCAATTGTAGAAAGTAGAAGGGAACCGGCACTCAAGGAATTTTAGCAATATTTTACTGTGTAGAAATAAATCCATGTTTCAGCTCCTCTAGGGAGCTTTCATCAGGACATACCTATGTCCTGATGAAAGCTCCCTAGAGGAGCTGAAACGTTGATTTATTTCTACACAGTAAAATATTGCTAAAATTCCTTGAGTGCCGGTTCCCTTCTACTTTCTATATATATATATACACACATGAAAAATATTGTTGTGGCGCACTCAGACTACAAAAAATACAACACAAAGAAGGCTTCTAAATTGCCTATCTAAGAATAAATATGGGGATTTAGTTCCACCATATGGCCATATGATGTTAAGCCCACCACTGCTTTCAAAGTACCCCAATGTTGGTGGGTCCTACGCTAAAATGTGGGGGACAAATTAAATATTACTAGTGTTAAAAATAAAGTGTATTATTAAATCCTTGTAAGAGCAAAGTAAGTATACAAAAATAAAGTGATGAAAGCAATTAAAAACAGTTTTAAAACTAAACAATTAAAGTGTTAGTGCTAGAATGAATATACTCACTATTGCAGACGATATCAGTGTTGAATGGAGAAAATAATAAAAGTGACTTGACTATTGAAAACTCCTCCTATATATACACACCTGTGGCCACCTCTAAAGGGGCCTCTGAAGCTTTTTTAAAAATTATTTTTATTTATATATAGATATATGGAGAGAGATATATGCTTATATATTTATATATATATAATTTTGTTCTAAGTGTGTTTTGATATCAATATATATATATATATATATACATATATATATATATATATATAACTAATAAAATACAGTTAGAACAAAATTACACACGTATATATCATTTTTATTTTTTTATTTATTTATTTTATATTATACATGTATATAAACTTATAACTATACATATTTGGGAGTCTAGCCAACTCCTTGGTTTTGCACCCCTCCCTGTCACAGGTGCCTCACCTTAGGGCCCTATTTAGCCTTGTACTGCAGAGAGCAGACATTAGGTTGTTAGAGTTGGACCTGCAAACGATGGGGTACATTGACGTTGTGGCAGGCTTATGCAATGTATGATCATATCATGTAACTAAACCCCCATTATTTTTGACTAGTTTAGGTGTTTTTAAAAAAAACAAATAAAATCTGTCAACATTGAAGTTGCTGTTTAGTGGATAGGTGTGTGTGTATGTGTGTGTAACAGTAATACCATTCTAAGTGTATTTAATATTAATATATATAATAATATATATTTATATTAAAATACACTTAGAGACAAAGTGTATGTGCATGTATGTGTGTGTATATATATATATATGTATATATATATATATATATATATATATACTTAGATCATATTTATAATACACATACATATATGATCTAAGTATATATAATGTACTTTAACACTGTTTTAAACTTTATTACAGGCACTGGGGGGACTGCCTGTCATTCCCGGCAGGCCCCCTGCAGGTACTGCTTTGGATGGCTATTCCATCCATGTGATCGCAACCTCATCGTGATCACATGGCCCGGGAGGGCTGGATCAGATGCAGGGGGACTGTCTTAGATGCAATCGGAGGCGTGGACATACTATGCCGCCCGGCGGCGTTTACTACTGGGTCCCCAAGGACGGCTTAGTACACCCGCCGTCCTTAAGGAGTTAATGTTATAAAGAACAGATATCAACACTTAGCTGAATTGGTAAAACCGTAGTTGATTTGACTGACATGTTCACAGCCAGATTGTCTTTTGTTATTCAATTACATTAATTTCTTACAGGTTTGATTGACATCTTTAGACAATTTGAAAGAATAATGTGGCTGTTAAACTCAACTGATTTTGGCTCTGATGCATCCTGAAATCTCGCATTGTGGTTCACCATGCTGAATTATGTGTTAAGCTGTGGTGGTTCTGGTGACAATAGTTTTACTTTAAACAATCATCCTGACTGTTAGCACCTTGCTCAATAAGATATCTAAAATATAGCAGACCATTAGTGGTTTACTCTGTGCAAAAAGAAAGTGACCAGCTACTTTCATTTTACATTAGTTTTGTAGGTTTGATCCAGCTATTAATATCAGATATAAAGTGCTAAAATCAAGATGCTTATTTTGAACAATACAAACATGCTAGTATTATATATATAGCATGTATTATATATATTATATAAGAAGGTCTTTAGAAATAAACCATCTGATTAGTCACCAGCACAGTACAGTCATTGTCATTACTCTATACCAAGTACAAATATTGTATGGAGTCATGTCAAGGGGTGCAAAATTAAGATCACAGGGTCTTCAGGGTTACAGACAGCTGTGTGCTCTATTGAAACTCTCAGTTATCTGCACAATGAAAGAAGAAAAAAGGAGAAAAATAGGACAGACTAGTACCAATAGTCCTAGTAGAGTGGGTTTCCCTTAGGGAAAAGGGAAATAATGGCGGGAACCGTTAGTGTCTGAATAGCACAATTGACCAATGGGACTCGACCTTCTCTCCTATATAAACCGGATCGGAACGGGAGCTCAGTTCCCCTCTGAAGAGCTTTGAGTGGCGAAACGCGCGTCAGGGGCTTGTACCCGGCGTTATCCTTTCCTTTTGAACTGCACCACCAGTGTCTTTATACTTTGCTACCCTGCTACTTAGACAGGATAAATCTATACCCATCGGCAACTCCGAATCCTGGGGGTTCCGGTTAGGAGCATTTACGGCATCGATATTTATCTTTTGAGCGCTTTCTCTAATTTGGGGGTGGGCATACTACTGACAAGTATTAGGAGCTATTAGGCTTTTTGGGTTAAGGGGTGCCCTTGAAGGCACGAGCGGCTAGGGCTCTTATATATCTCACATATCTACTGAGTGCTTAGTTGTTGTTTTTTCTCCCTTGCCATATTTATCACTAGCTACCTCTCTCCCTAATTTGTGTCAGCTATTTAGCTTTATAATTGGACAGGTTCTCACTTACAGCATCAAACAGGATCCTGTAAGGTTTATTGTATTGGTAATCATACCATATAATTTACTATTTATCCTGACAGTATTCCACCTTGATACTTTATCATATCCTGTGAGGGTATTATAGACTCACAGTGGATACTGTCTTGATAATATATCCACACAACTTATTATCAAGCAGTGTGTGGTTACTTATTACACTACTTAAGTAGCGTGTGTTTACTTATTTTGTACATCTTTCCACCTTTTTGTTACACTCTGCTATTAATAGCTGCCAGTCCCCAAGAGGGACTCTTTTCCTGACCGCTCCTGGAGGTGCCGCTGTTCGGCTATATACTGACATAGCTATCTTGGAGGGCAATTGTATCCACCATTATTTGTTTTTTTAGTTAGTTATTATTAAAAGCTACGTTTTATATTTGGGATTGTGCTATTCAGACACTAACGGTTCCCGCCATTATTTCCCTTTTCCCTAAGGGAAACCCACTCTACTAGGACTATTGGTACTAGTCTGTCCTATTTTTCTCCTTTTTTCTTCTTTCATTGTGCATTTTTGGTGAAGCTATTCACTAGGGGTTATTCCCCACATAGGAGATGTTTATTTAAATCACCCCCCCCCCCCTTCTCTTTCTTGTTTTTTATCTCAGTTATCTGAGTTCAAGTTTTTAAATGTTGTAAATCTGATCTATAGTATGCTGTATATGTGGGAGGTGGGAGAGACTCATTACTATGAAGAAAAAATAACTTTTCATTCATTCTCCTGGGTGAAGCTTACAGAACCTTATATATTTCATTTTTACACCATTAATGAAAACAGCTGAGCTTTACAAATGCAGACGTGACTGCATGGTGTTTGCCTTTTGTCATATTTATGTGCTGCGTGATTTGTATCGCTGTTCTTGCCTGTACACTACTAAACATTTCCCTGTGGGTGTCTGCCAACAAATCTGTCTCCCTATATCATGTATCTTTATACCAGGTACAGATATTACAAAAACCAAACTGCCATATGCAACGAAAGAAAGAAACATTGCAATCATGTTGGAATACCATTGTTATGCTATGATGATTTAACTTTAAACACAAATAGATTGTAACTCAAGACTATACAAACAGAAAAGTAAAATACCTGCCTAAAGCTGTATCTCAATCTGTCTTTCAAACAATCTGTCTGTTTTTCCTGTAATGCAGTACAAAGTCTCTTACATATCTTTTGCTTCATTTACATTTGCAATACCTTGCTAGAATGCCAAGGAATACTTTGTATCCTGATGCCTTCTTGATATAAATCTCCAGGTGCAAAATGAAGCATAATTAACTATAAATTCTTCTCCACCTTCTCTGATACTTAAAATAGTTAATAGCAGATTTATCCTAGAATACCAAATACTATAAACGCACTGTTTCCTTAGCTTGGATTTCCTGCAGTAAATACTGTTTTGGTTGTTTAGGTAGAATTTCCTAGCCATGACATATTTAAAGTTTTTTACACCCTAGGACAGGGGTAGGCAACCTTCGGCACCCCAGATGTTGTGGACTACATCCCCCATAATGTTCTTACACACATAATGCTGGCAAAGCAGCATGGGAGGTGTAGTCCAAAACATCTGCAGTGCCGAAGGTTGCCTATGCCTGCCCTAGGACTATCATAAATTAAACAATTACTGATTAGGGTCTCCTTTGTGGCAGATAATAATCAATTTTCTTCCATAATGTTGAAAGCCTCCCACAACTAGAAACCAATCCATCACTTTAACAGGACTACATAACAAATTATTCTCCTTTTTGTCTTTAAGTGAGGCTGACAAAGAAATACTGTAGTGTGATTCTATGTGGATACAGTTTTTGCATATTAATTGAATACAAATACTCTTTCTTCTAATGAAATAATAGGAGTTGTAATGAGTGCAGTTGATATTGGGCCTCAGAGTGACAGGGTACCAGGGAATTTACTACAATCTCTATCTCCATCTCATGGCATAATGCATTGACCAGGGAATTAGGCATCCTCAGGGTGCAAATATTTTGGCATACTTGGCACAATTTTAGAATAAGTTAGCATGAGTATGCTCTGGTCCTGACTTATATATCAACTGCAATGGGAATGTTCGGCATCTGGTCCTTCCTTGTCACAGTATATTGGCCAGGGGATAAAAAGATAGCCTTGTTATTATTACACCAATACTACTGTGCCCGTGGATTGTTTAGAAGGGCAGAAATATTGTATAGCTTACTCTCACTGTCTGATTTTACCTGGTTGTTAGTGGACAAATTGCGGTTTCATCTGGCACTCCATGGGGTCTGAAGACCCTGACATTTTAAGTTTAGTTAATACTTTTTTTATTAGTGTTATAAATCTGCCCTGAGATAAGAGAATTGGGAAATGAAACAAGAGTTAAAGGAAGAGCTACATTGCAACAAAAACAGAGACTATGAGAACTCTGAGAACAGGTAATAACCTTGCCTTTCCGTTAATGTCTCAAAAATGTTCTTGCTCACTTGTGTCATTACAGAGAGAACCTATGCAATATGCATATCAGATTGATTACACCCAAAATCTGTCAAGTTCCCTCTATATGCGAGATACAACAAGCCAGGGTGATTGTGTAGCTGATACCCACCTACACAAAGTGAGCATCCATGCCTGGATTATCCTTTTAGCTTGAATTAATATATTGCAATATAATGACAGAGAATACGAGAACCCTGGAGATGGATAAAAGCTCAAACTAATTTCAATAGTTTGCCCCTTCTTTTAATCCCCACTAAGGTGAGGTCTCTAAAACGTTTTTGCTTAATTGTGCCATTGCTGTGAAAATGTATGTCATTCGCACATGAGACTGATCCTGCCCAGTTCCCTTTCGACAAGAGATACAATTACTACCAGACAAAGCATGTTGGCCTTCTTTGAGCCTAGTCAGTGAGGTGTAGCTGAAACTCTATAGTCACAGTGAGAACGGGGTTCACATTTGGATTGCCATTTTAACTTACAGAGAGACTAAGTAAATGCAATGCAAAAAAACCCAGATAATATGTATTAGTCTATGTATAGTTTATTTTTGTAATGGCATAAGTGAACAAGAATATTTTTGAAACCTTAGCGGGGTCTAACCGAATGGCAAGATATTTATGTTTCTTTAAGCTTTTGACCATTCTCAGGGTTCTCATATTAACTGTTTTTGTTTAAATTAAGAGATAGCTGACCAGTTAAAAAGGTATTCTAGAAACTGTAATACTTCATTATCATTATTATTTATAAAGCACCAACAAATTCCATAGCGCTGTACAATAGCGGGACTAACAGACATGTGTTTGCAACAAGATGAGCTGGACTCACAAGAACAGTGGATGTTGCGGGAACTGCGTAAATGAGCTTACATTCTAGAGGATTATTTTGCATACACTTAAGACTCACGACTTAGATATTTTTTAGGATGGTGAGTTTGACTGATGGTAATTACGATTAACAGAAGTTGCTGTTTTGTTCTTATTTCCATCAAGGAAAACATCACTACCTCTCAAAAACTTTAGCTTGTATTTATGTGCATCCTTGAATGCACCTGTATGCAGGGGTTTAGATCAGGTTTAACCCCTTAAGGACACATGACATGTGTGACATGTCATGATTCCCTTTTATTCCAGAAGTTTGGTCCTTAAGGGGTTAAAAAAATACGGTACTTTCGGCTGCCTGTGTACAAAAGATAGCACACTAAATCTCACTACAGGAAAGTAGAGAAGACGCTCAGAGTGATATTTAAAAAAAAAAATCCCTATAAATCATTTCAACTCAAAATTGTACAAAATAGCTTGAGGATATGCAGTGGGGAGATTTTTATTATACATTGTTCAGTCAATTTCTGCTGTTTTATTTAAGTAAAAGCCAAGTCATTTTAGCTGTAAGTCAGCTTGTAGAACTGACTGATTGATCAACCAACAAGTACTCTGCTCTATTCTTAATTCTTTATTTTCAGGGAATCTTCGGTAATACAATCAAACATGGTATAATATAGCGGTAGATTTAGCTATGGTAAAACTCCCAGAAAGCTGATCTTGCTTAGACTATTTCAGGATATTTTATTATCCAGAATTATTTGTGCCCCAATTGCAGAAATGCAAACTAAGCTTTTTTTGTTCCCTTTGACTTTATATGCACCGTTTTTCTTTTTTTCTAATGCTGACCCAGCTGTGTGATTACTCTCAAAGACTGTTTCACAACTGTGCATTCCAATGATGCAAAAAGGAGCCTTTGAAAGAATTTCTAGTTCCACTATAAATATAAAAAAGAATATTCAGGCCTCAAAAGTAAAGTAATGAATTTGAAAAAACAAAATTCAAACATTTGTGATAACTGTAAAAAATAACGTAAATTACATAGTAGAGTTGGGCTTATGTAATTATGTAAAAAGTAAAACAGAGATCAAATAAAATAGAATTGCACTTCAAAAATAATTCATTGCTCAGCGAACTAAACTAGCTTTAGTGTTCCATTAACACCCTGTTTAATAAAAAAAACAAAAATTAAAATGTCAGCCATGCACTTTTAAATACCACAGGGATAATTTACTAAGTAACTAATTAGAAACCAAACTGCCAAATTCTGTAATAGCCAAACCGGTTTAAACAAAAATCTGTGCATATTTAATTTATCGTCTGTGAATTTTACCACCATATTTAGAGGGTGGTTTGGCAGCAAAATAAGCAAACTGAGATAGGATATATTAACAAAAAATAGTAGGACACAGTGACGTAGCAAGGGGAGGTGGAGGAGGAGGGCAGTCCTCTTCCCCTGCCTCCCCTGCACAGATCCCCTTACAACCTCCTTCCCCTGCACACATCCCCTCCACCCTCCCTCCCTTGCACAGATCCCTCTTCCCCCTCCCTCCCCGGCACAGATCCCCTCTCCCTCTCCCTCCCCTGCACAGATCCCCTCTCCCTCCCCTGCACAGATCCCCTCTCTTCCCTGCCTCCCCTGCATCATCCCCTCCCTCCCTGCACCGATCCTTCTCCGCCCCTGCACCTTCCACAACCCCCCTCCACACACCCCATCCCTTCCTGACAAAAAATAAAAGTATATTTTTAAAAAATGTGTATACACACCAATAAAAAGTTAAATATACTGAAGTGCTTCAGTAACAATTATTTAAAGGAACACTCTGCCCAGATGGGAACCCCCCACCCCCCAATAAAATCACTGTTTAGTAGATATGCCCCCAATGAATTACATGAATGAATTTTTCAAGCATATATTCATTGGGTGTAAATCTTAAAAAAAGCTTGAAAATGTTGTTTTGTTAGGTTCCAGTTGTTGAGTACTTAAAAGAGGTATGTCTGTTGCAGCCACGGCTGTCCGCGACTGCACCGGACATGATGTGGGTCAGTATAGGGGCGGCAAAATCAGTGGGCAGCCCCCGGCAGCAAAAGCTCCAGCTATGCCACTGGTAGGACATTAGGGTATTTCCATTCAATCCAACTTGAAACATAGAAAATAAAAAGTCAGAATGTGAAGGTCCTTCTAATAAAGTATGTTTCTGACTGATGGAAAAAAAAAATAATAACATTGTGTAAACATATGTCTAGGTGCCAAATAGATTGTAGTAACACAATAAAACTACCCACAGTGCACATAGAAAAAATACTGTTGTGTGTCATCTGCATCTCAAGATGGACTTTGGAAAGTCTGCTCTAGGCACAGAAACTTAGAAACCATATTTCTACAGCTACTCTAGAGTTCCCAGCTTAACATCCAAAGTCCAACTTGAGACATGCTGGTTATCCACATCATACACTTCTCTTTTTGCTGTGGGGAGTTTTAGTGTCATTGGTTTTAAGACAATCTTTTTGGAACCTAACAATATACTCTCAGAGAGACTTTAACTTTCTTACCAGAACTTGTCCCATGCTGATGAGAACCACAAGGTCAAAAATGTATAGTCCATTGATGGTTTCTAGCTACTGGTCCTTTAGAATAAACCCCATGCTATATTTAAAAAAACAAACCTGTGATTAAAACAGTGTCGACTGCTAAGGGTGCCTACCAAAACGTTCAGTAATGTCTGAAACACAATGCCGATCTGTGCACATTTGCATTTCAAGCTGAGAACTCTGGGATAGCTGTGGTAATATAATTCCTCAACTGTCTGAGCCTAAGGGTGAATTTTCAAAGTCTAACATGAGTTATGCACATAATTCACAACAGTATTTTTTTGATAAACATATAAACGTATGCATTCAGAAGCAACTCATATTTCATTTTTATAATTATTTTCGAAAAAAAGTTATAATCTATTAATCATATTAGAGAGAAAAAACACCCATTAGCATACATGCCTGTTCCTGCCATAAATAAAATTTAGAAAAAAAATGCACAATGAATTTCTGTTAAATGAAACCCAGAGCCACTTTAGTCTTTATAATTGTTATCCATGTGTAGGTAGACCTTCAGCTCTAAGGAAAGACTGCAAGAACATGGTTACAGATCTGGTTGCTACATATATGAATGAACCTGGGAAAATATAATTTAGGACCATTAAAAACTGCTGCAGACTGTAGTACTCATTGTACCAGGAGTGCCATTGTAAGGACTCTGACTGTTTTAGAATAGTTTGACTTCTTACCTATTGTCTGTAGTGCGCCATTCTTCACATCCACCATTTACTATGGAGAGCTGGAAACTCCTAAGCAGGACTCCTATTAGCTCTTTGAGTTATGCTCTACAATCCAGGTCTAGTTTATTTGCTGAAAGAGTCAGCTGATTTCTCCCAGCCAATGAGATGTCTTGAACCACAATTCTTAGCTCAGTGAGAGCTTCCGACTGTCTATATGAAGCAATGGAGGTACGGAGTGGTTTGACTCCTTAGAATTGGGGGAGGGGTCAATGTAGTGGTTATGGTGCTTGGAGTGTCCCTTTAACTCAGATCATTCAATAGCACACATAAAATAACAGCATAGAAAAGCAGTCTTTGAATGACAATATTTTTTTAAATCAGGATTTTGAACTTTCAATTAAAGGGACCCTGTACGCATCCAGACCACCTCATACATCAATGAAGTAGTCTGGGTGCCATGCTCCTGTTGTTGTAACATTCCAACTGAAAATGTCTGTAGTGGCTGTCACACTGATAGCAACCAGAGATGCTTCCGTCGAAATAGCCTAGTGAAACTGTGCTATTTCAATCAGATAGTCATATAGAGACCATTTGATCGGTGAAGCACGCTGTGTTTTATTTTCTTAACTCTTTATTTAAGTATGGACAGAAATGTAGAGATGTAAAGAAAGGACCATCAGTTAATATAACATCGTGCAGTAGTGTGCATTCCCATTCCACAATTTCAGTACAAAAGTAAACATACAAATAAACCCGAGAGAAGAATACAACAGCAAAAGAAAAAAACAGAAGAAAAGAGGTAACAAGATCAAGAACAAGATACAAATGAAAGAAAAAGGAAGAGAGAGTCTCCTGCTGCGGACAAGCAAAAAAGAAGGAGTGCTGTGTATAGTGCACGAAAGTCATTCGGGGGCATGTTCTATCCAAGGATCCTATGTCTTATGAAACGATAGGGGAGACTTGCCAACCAAAGCCATGTGTTCATTTATCTGTGCTATAATTGGCAGCATATCGTTTTTCTACACATGCGCACTAGTCTTCCCATGTTTTTTATGAAGATTGATGATCTCAGCCAGGGATGGCCCGACATCTAAATATTGAGCAGGTCACTATAGCGTTAATAATACAAGTTTGTATTCCTAATGCTATAGTGTTTCTTTGAGTATTAAATAATTATGGGAATTAATGATAAAAATCTTTTATATTTGGTTACTAACTGCATACATGTCAAAACAAAATTAGCTCCATTTAAAGCATTTACCAAGTGTGTCTGATTCCGTTAGTAATTGTGATTTTATGCTCTTGTGCCCCTACATTAAGAATGTAGTTAGTATTCCTTACAATGGCAGCATTGCTGCTGAATTAGAACCTGCCTATTTAAAGGAACCTTTGAAGTGTATTATAAAAGAAGGAAAAACTTCCCAGATATGAAAAGATCAGTGTCTGTTTCCATCAGGCGTTGCTTTTGTTGCTTTAAGTGTCATACATACAAAGTTAAATGATCTGAAAAATGTTTTTTCCATGATTGTATAGCTAGCGATATTTCGTGTCATTGGGTCACTGTGCTTGAATTATTGGATACAAATTATATCTTTTGAAAAACTGCTGAGGTCTCTGTTTTCAGTTAGACCCTCTAGGAACACACATCAATAATCTCAGTTTATTTTTCCATTTTTTTTCCTACAGTGTTTAGAGACATTTTGGTACAGGATATAGTAATGTTGTGATCTTTATATGGAGTGAGGTTAGATAAGGCCAAACAAAACTTGAACTACAAGTAAATACAAACAGCATCATTACGTTCATTAAATTCTTAAGAACTTAATGTAGGACAAAATATTAATTGATTCAAGCACCCATAATTTATATCCCCATAAAGCAGGACACATCTGTGAGTCGCATCACTTGCTCCACACCTGGGAAGGTGTATTGCCAAACAGGCATGCCAGCCCACTAAGGGTGGAACATGCAGAGAGCACTCTTTCAGTGCTGTCTGCCTGGTCCGAGTACCCTGAATGTAGCGCAAGCTATTTAAAAATGTACTCCTACTAAGCTTTCTGGGTAATGCAACGACTGTTTTGTCATCCTAACTTTGTTCCCTGGTGTCACACTTTTCTGAAACACCAGGGAACAAATCAGGGCAGTGACAGTGAAATGCCTAATAATTGGGAGACCTTATAATTTACCAATCTGATTATCAGCTATTACATTTATAGATCTTTATAGCATCATAATATAACAAATGCTGTATTTTAATACTTTAATTCTTTAAGTGCCATAGCTAAATGAGCAGAAAGGCATGCAACTTGCAGATTGATACTGAATCCTGCCAAGACAAATAGACTATAGTAGCCAATGACATCTATATCACCTCCACAGGCTTACTGATATATTGAGCTGGGATTTTCTGTTTTACTGGCCGGAGCGATTCGTAACATAAGGTAGATGTTTGAAGAAGTGGCCAGGGGGCAGGACTATTAAAGACAAGCTGAGTTGACTTATTTTATGTAATGTGTTCAGCCATTTAGACCACGAGCAAAATATTTTATTTTCACAAAGTAAAAACATATAGAATAGTTTATAGAAAATGTACCATGAGTTTTCTTGTTAAATACCTTGAGCATTCTGAAAACTTAAAAGATGTACAGGGTAAAAAGCAGAGACAAATAGATTTGGACTCTTTATAAAAATGGAGATTTGAGAGGCATATCATAGTAACAACTGTACCTAGCTCCATGACTACTCTTGCTCTGGGGGGGGGGGTGGAGGGGGCACCAAAAAATGGTGCCCCCTTTTCATTCTGCCAATGATTAGAGATGCCTATATAAATGTTGCAGTTGTGATCCAGCCCTGTCAAATATAAGCCACACATCCAGAGAATGTTGTCTGTGGGAATGGATGTTCTGAGGGAAAAATGTGGCAATGAGGAGGGAAGTTCAGTAGAAAAAAAATTGGAAAGACTGATTTGACTTCAAATGTATAATAAACAAAAGTAGTGAGCAAAATATATCAATTACTAATGAAAATGGAACAGGAATCTTATATTTGAATAAGATATGCTTTGCAGTGGCATTTCACTTAACCTGCAAAAATTAACTCTGGGAATATCTCCTGAATTACAAAAGTAATAAGCAGAGTATGATATAAAAAAATAAAGTGGTATGATATAAAAAATAAAGTGCAAATACTGTATTAACTAATATATCAACTGCGTTACAAGGTAGTGTAGGTCCTCAGGATTTTAGCACTGTATCACTAAATAGGGGGCACTGTGTAGTCACTCCAAGCTATGCTGTGTGCAGGGGCAGAGGTGGGAGACAGTTAACTGTTGACAGTTGCAGAGCCAGGAGCCACATGCCTATACCCGTATTATAAAATACAGACTGAAGAGGAGATGAGGTTAGTAGTGGTTGATCTTGCAACATTGAGCGCAACTTCCGGTGTCTTCCTGCTGAAAAATGAGGCACTTTGCTGGACTGAGGTCACCACCACAGCTTCAAGGCCATCACCTCACTAGGTATTTGTCCAATGTGCCCCACTGCCAATATATACTTGTCCCTACAAATATACCTGGCCAGTTGACGTTTCTTTCTCTTATTTCTTTCCTCTCTTTTATTATGATAAAACACTATTTTATGATAAAAGCAGATCTAGGCAGTGCATTACTTTGCAATGATTATAGATATGAACAGTCCTGAATAGAGTGCATTTTTTTGTAAGTGTACAGAAATCAGAATTTCTTCCTTATTCATGAGAACAAAATGAGCTGGGTCTCTGAAAAGCCAAGTCTATAGTTTTCTGTCATTTCAAGTCGTATTGTTTTTTCCTTCCTTAATAACATTCATACTTTGCCTTTAGCCAAAATTGACTTCAGCAATCTTCAGGCTGTGACTCTCATGAGTCACTTTCCGTTTTAGTACCTGAAAAACTATTTAAAAAATTACTGCTTTCAAACATATTACATATTGATTTTTTCTAAGTGTGTGTGCATGCGTGTACATGGGTATCATGTAATGGCTAGTTTCAAAGATTATTGGGAAATGTACCTAAATTAAATGTCACTGTAAATGCTTCAGTAATCCATGTTGTACTGAGATGACAATTAGTTAATTATTCAGACAGGATTTAAAGAAATATAACTTAGAACATGTCCACTTGAACCGTGTAAGGCATATTTAATGTTTTGGCCACCTTTGTTATTTTAGACACTCTATTTACTAACTCATTTTACATTTTAAGTAGGATGGATATATTTTAGAAAGTGTCATCAGTTATTTTCTGGCTGATGTGATTGCTGCATAAAAAGTAAATTCCCACCCATGCTACCACACTCCCTCAATGTGTAGATGCAAAAGCCTAGGATCTTTTTTTATTTATTTTTTATATTTTTGGGGTCATGTAATATATACTTGCAAGGTTTTTCTATTGGATAAATAATCAGTGGGATGAGGGTGAATAGCATAAATGTAAAAAAAAAAAAAAATGTTATTCCGGGATTCGATTGTTTATTTTTAAAGGGACACTATAGGCAACCTGACCACTTCATCTCAATAAAGTGGTCTGGATGCAATGCCCATGTTGTTTTGGTCCTGCAGTGTAACACTTTGCCATTTTGAAGATACAGCAATGTTTACATGACAGACTTAAATGCACCTCTAGTGCCTGAGTGTGACTCACTCGGTTTTTTGAGGTTCAGCATTAATGCTTCTCTTTGTGAAGCATTGGTTTCAGTACTTCTCTTAATAAAGCATATGATTGGATGAGCGTGATGCTTGCACACATGCATTTCTTGTCCACAAGGTTTCTCTAAGAGAATTGGGCAAGAAGCCAAAGAAGAGTCAGCAGGCAAGATGACAACATGAGAGGCAGAGCGGGTGGCTGTGAGGACTGAGTCTCAGCGCTGCAAACAAGGAAAGTAAAGGCTTATTTATATTCTTTTTAACCCCTCAATGCCGTTACGGCGTTCTATGCCGTCCTGCATTTAAAGGGCTTTAAAGCCATTGTGGCGGCATAGAACGCCGTAACGGCTGAAGCCCCCAGGACCTCGGCGGTACTCACCTCCACCGCGATCCTCTTCGGGAGGGCTGCCTGACAGCCTAGGCAGCCCTCCCCTGGGAAATGAGGCCCCCAGGGGCCATGTGATCGCTCTCAAAGAGCGATCACATGGCCCCCTCTAGCTGGCTGTGGATCTGCCAACAAAGGGACTGTCTGAAATGTCAGACAGTCCCCCTGCTCTTGGGAACTGTAAAAAAAAAAAAAAAAATATTAAACATATTGAAATAAAATAAATGCAATAGATGTATATCTATTATATATATAATATATATACATATTATATATATGTAACGTCATATGTAATGTATTTTAGTATTAATATAAGTACATATATTAGTATTAAAATACACTTAGAATGACGTTACAGATATATAATAAGTATATATATTATATATATAATAGATATATATATATACATATATTATATATATATACGTATAATTACAATAATAAATAAATAAATAAATAAAATATTGAAACAAAATTTAATATAAATTATATATTCATATGTAATTTCATTCTAACTGTATTTTGTAATTAATATATATATATATATATTGGCAACAAAATACACTTAGAATGACATTCTATATATACACCTATCTATATATAAAATACAAATAACCCCAAAAATATATATATAGATAAATACATATAATTACATAAAAGATTACATTAGTATACACGTAGAATTTAAATACCTATAAATGCATATATATTAAAATTCTACGTGTATATTTAAGTAATCTTTTAACATAATTATGTGATTTAATTAATTAAAATTTGACTGACATGCCTGACAACACAGGGAGAAAGTGCAGAAAATTTAATTTGTTATAGTTTTTTGCATTTTTCACACAAAAACAAATATGAACGCCAACTTTGGCCAGTGTTTGTGACTAAGTGGCTACTAAAAAAGACTAAACATACCCCACTTTCTATACCTTGGGTTGTCTACTTTTTCAAATGGTATGCCATTATGGGGGTAATTCTCATACCTGGGCTACCACACCGTCTCAAAGGTAACATTACTAATCTGGCAAATTTCAATTTGAAAATGGAACGTTCTATATTTGACCCTGTAACTTTCCAAAACACCATAAAACCTGTTAATGGGGGATACTGTTGTACTCATGAGACATCGCTGATTACAAATATGGGCATTTTTTGCAGTAAAACCTAACAGTATTATGACATTAACAGCTAAAATGTCAGACGGAAATAGAAATTTAAAAAAAATCTTATTTTCTCACTTTTTAAAAATTTTATTCATAATAAATTATGTTCCATATATGAATAATTAATGAGAAATTAAAGCCCTGTTTCTCCTGAACAAAATGATATATAATAAGTGTGGGTGCATATAATATGAAGAGGTGAATTACGGTTGAACAGACATATAGCGCAAATTCCAGTTTTTGTTTACGTTTTGTTTTGATCAGAACGTGCACTATTGACTCCGTCCTGAAGGGGTTAAACATAAAAGTGGTGTGGGGTATAAGGAAGCAAAAAAAACAAAACTTTTTTATACCATGGTTTCCCTTTCCTGGTCAATGGTCAATTGAGGAACAATCCTGATTTTATATATCAGATTCTATAATTTATATTTTTTTTATTTTTTAACACTATTGTTTGCAAATTCAGCAGATTTTTTTAAAGAAATGTGATAAACGACCATTACTAGGAAATTTTGTAACACCATCTACTAATTTTCAATGATTTTGTACACTTTGTGCTGATCCAATAAGTAGAACCGAGTTGTGTGGATGTGTAAAAAATACACCAAGCTGGATTACTCTTCTTATTTGTACTGATCTGCAACGTAACACAAGTTGGAAACAATGACTACCTGAGTTGCAATGTATGCACTAGCAAACTGTCCTACTTATGTCACATTATATATATGTGCACTGCAAAGCTAATGGCTCTTTTTGTTGCATAAGGTCATTTTTTGCCTCAACTGAACTATCTTTCAGTGATCATTGTAAGTATTAAGAGAAAATTCTTATTAAAAGTAAACTTTTTGTGTTTAATGAAAAATTCATGGAAATGTAATAGTATGTGTGCTACTGTGATTAAATATTTATTTTGCTTCAGGTTTTCTAATTCAAACAAGACTTGCTATGTTACCTACTACATATACTTTCAGAATTTGGTATAAAGAATTTTTGCACAACAATACGTTTTTAATTGCCATAGATGTATTTTGTGCACAGTCAAAAAATCTAGTAATAATGTCCAAAATAAGAAAAATGTCTTTCTTCCCAACTTTTTGACTACAAAGGATTAAATTCAGTTGTGGAAGGGGTTAATAGCTAGATGGTAGTTAAATACAAAATACATTGTAAGGAGTCAAATAATATTAGAACAGTTTGACTTCTTACCCACTGTGCACTAGGTGCTTCTCCACCAGCCTACAGTAGTTAGAGATTCAGAAGTTCCTATTTGAAGAATGAGCATCTATTAGCTCTCCTGAGCTAAGTCCTTGAACTAGTAGAGATGGCACCTGACTGACCACAGGTAAGATGTCACACATTTCTAATATAGAGTGTGGGGAGGTGCCAGGACACTCATGACACCATAATCACTACAGAGTGTTGTAGTGATTATGCTGTTTGAACTGTTCATTTGTAACATGTTCTGCAAAATACGATCTGTACAATTGCTGAAAAAAACTTTCTTATTGCAATCCCCCCCCCCCCCAAACTAACTTACCTATTCTCCTGTCATGCCTGTCCATGTTGCAGTTTACTCTCTAGTCTGATGCTCCAGGTGCTTCTTATTCACACTGATCACTTCTTATTAACTACCTAAAAACTCAAACAATGACAGATATTTATCAGACAGTTTTGCACCATTTAATTTTCCTTTTTTTATATAAAGAGGGCATACTTTCATACTTTCTTCTTCACATGGCTCTATATATATATATATTCATGTGAAGACGAAAGTATACCCTCTTCGAAATCCATGGTTTTACACATCAGGACATAATAACAACTGTTCCTGTTCCTGTTAACAACCTGTTCCTTAGCAGGTCTTTAAATTAGGTAAAAACAACCTCAGAGAAATAAACTATGGCACATGACATACACATATTACACCCTTACTGCTTCCATAGAATTCATAGAGGGTGTACTTTCTTTTCCCCATGACTATCCTATCTATCTATCTATCTATCTATCTATTATATATGTATCTATCTATCTATCTATCTATCTATCTATCTATCTATCTATCTATCTATCTCTGTCTATCTCTCCTTCTATCTGTCAGTCTATCTATCTATCTATCTATCTATCTATATCTGTCTATCTATCTATCTCTGTCTATCTATCTGTCTGTCTGTCTGTCTATCTATCTATCTCTGTCTATCTATCGGTTTGTCTGTCTATCTATCTATCTATCTATCTATCTCTGTCTATCTATCGGTTTGTCTGTCTATCAATCAGACAACTATTGTCTCAATTCCATATCATAAAATTCAGATTGTAAGCTCACAAGTCATCCTGCCAAATACTTTGTATTAAATGATGCAAATGCAGTTTAAGCTCATTAGCAAGGTCGTTCCCTTATAACGCATTGTAGAATAGGTTTGTTTTTTTAAATAATATTAGTCACACTATGATTTTATAGCATATAAATATAACTTTGTTTTCACAAGTAATGATACAGCTTAAATATATTTATATAGTTTTTCTGATGATTTGATCAATTAGTGACACTTTTATTCAAATTTACCTAATCCGCAGTTTCAGTCTACTAACAAGAAAACGGTCCAGTGAGCATAGATTTATATAACAATGGAGTTGCTCAGCTAGAGAACATTTCTAATACTCCTATCATTGAAAAAAATGCTAACCTCTGGTTTCCTCTGGATTTAATGTTCCACTGTTTCAGTTTGGATTTAAGAGCAAATGAAAGAGTTAGAAAAGCTGTATAAGCTGTCCATCTTTATATCTGCTGAAACACACGTTTCACTCTCCTCCTACTTCCCCTGTCTCCTTTAGGCTTTAGTCAAGCATACCACCAGTTATTTTTTATAATGTGCTTGACCATCATGAAAATAGAATTAATTTGCAAGCTACAGATACAGATGTCAATTGCTTTGTTGGCTTAAGTTGTGTTCGTACTATGACTATCTTTGCATGAAACGATTTGAATGTAGGAGATGCTGTAGATTTAGTAATACAAGTCCAGTCACAAACTCATTTTAATGGAGATAGAATGAATCTGAATGTAACACATATATTATAGCAGTGGCAGAACTACTGCCTGTGTGGCTGCAGTGGGACACACACGTTGTGGTTGCCCATCAGGTGGCTCATGAATGTAGGGCCACCAATGGGTATTTCTACTTGGAAGTATGGTCCTTGTCATCCTTACACCCAGGAGGGAGCCTACATCAGGTTTGATCACATAAAAGTACTCTTTAGGGATCTGACAGCCCGACCGAGACCCTGTAGTACGGGCAGCAGTGGGAGGAAGTGAGTGCAGTGTATGTGACTTCCTCCAAGGTTCATATCAAGAGCTGCATGGGGAGAACAAGAGAGAAGGAGGAGGAAGAAACCCAGCTCCAGCCAACCTCCTGCACATAAAAGGTATGTTAATAGGAGGCTGGCTAAACATATAAAATGTATTACACATGTGTTATACACATGTGCTTGTCTGCATGTGTATCTGTGTGTCAGAGTCTTTATATGTGTGTATCTGTGTCTCAGTGGATGTGTATGTCTGCTTCTGAGTGTGTGCATGTGTCAGTGTGTGTATCTATGTGTGTGTGTCAGTATGTATCTGTGTGTTTGTGTCAGTGTTGTGTACCTGCATGTGTCTCAATGTATTGTGTATCTTTGTCATAGGCGTGCGCAGCCTATTGCATTAGGGTGTGCACCCTAAAGCACAAACACACGCCGCATGTGTGTGTGTGTGTATATATATATATATATATACATACACACACACACACATACACTGCTGTGTGTGCTGTTAGTGTGCTGTGTGAGGGTGCTGTTAGTGTGATGTGTGTGTGAGGGTGCTGTTAGTGTGATGTGAGGGTGTTTGTGTGTGTGTGTTTGTGACTGTGCTGTTTGTGTGTGAGGGTGTTTGTGTGTGTGTGTTTGTCCTGTGAGGGTGCTGTTTGTGTGAGTGTCATGTATTTGTGAGGGTGCAGTTTGTGTGTGTGTGTTTGTGAGGGTGCTGTTTGTGTGTGTGTGTGTTTGTGAGGGTGCGGTTAGTGTACTGTGTGTGTGTGAGCTGTATGTGTGTAGGTGCTGTATGTGTGTGTGCTGTATGTTTGGAGGGATTGTGGAGGTGGGGGCAGATTAGTAAATCCTTGCTGCCAAGTGCCATCCCTGGTGGTCCAGTGGAGAGTGAACTCTAGCCTGCGGGGCTAGAGTTAACTCTCGCGAGATCTGAGCGTTGCCGCAGCAACGCTCAGATATCGCGAGAGGAACCTGACGGAGCTTCTGTCTAGAGCTCCCTGGGTCCTCTCCTGCCTCCCTCCATGCTGCTGTGGGCCGGTGAGGTAGATCTTTGGTCTCCCCGCCGGCCCATGGAGGCTTAGAGCAGATCCGGCACTCAGATAGTGCCGGCTCTGCGTGAGCCGACAGGGGAGATCGGGATTCCCACCCCCCCAAAAAAATAATATACACGTGTGTGTGTATATATATAATATATATACACATACACACACACTCACAGACACATTCAGACACTCACAGACACACATACACTCACAGACACACACACACTCACAGACACACACTCACAGACACACACACATTCACACACTCACACACATACACACACACACAGTCACAGACACACACACATTCACAGACACACACACTCACAGACACACACATACACTCACAGACACACACAAACATTCACAGACACACACATACAGTCACAGTCACAGACACACACAGACACACACACACTCAGACACACACACATTCACAGACACACACACATACACTCACAGACACACACACATTCACAGAGACACACACACACATACAAATTATTATATTTTAATAAAAAAAATGTCCACCCAGCCTCCCTATCTGGAGTGCTGGCGTGGACTTTTCCCTGGGGTCCAGTGGGGCGGGCGCCTGTCTGCATCAGCCACAGCGAGGGAGCTGTCTGCTGTCTACTCTCTGCTCCCTCTACAGTAGCTGGGAGCCGGAATATGACGTCATATTCCGGCTCCCGGCATCAGCGCGCGGCGAGAGGAAGCAGAGAGCAGACAGCTCCCTCGCCGTGGCTGAGATGGAGAGGGGGGGGTATCCATCACCTCTTGCACCCCTCTCCTCCCCATGACAGGGGCAAGAGGTGAGACGGGGACACTGAGTGCCTGCAGGAACAGCGTTCCTGCTCAAAAAAAAGTCCTGCAGGACTCAAACCATAGGCGTGCCACGGGGATTAGGGTGTGCCCAGTCACACCCCGTGCGCATGCCTATGATCTTTGTAAATATGTATGTATGTGTAAATGTGCATACATCCCAGCAATCAAACACCAACACAACATGCAAGCACACCCTTGTATTTAAATGCAAATATTACATATAAACAGACCCCTGAAGTCAAATGCAAAAATTATGCTCACTGTGTATGTCAGTGAGTGTGTGTGTTAGTGAGAGTGTGTCTCTTTTTTTCTCTAAATGTAAGCTTAGTATGTCTCTCCCCTAAATGTCTCCCAGTCTCTGTTTCCTAAATATCTCCACAGTCTCTCTATCCTTTCTCTAAATTTCTCTCAAGGCTGTTTCCGTTCTCTAAATTTCTCACCGTGTGTCTGGTTCCACTTAAAGGGACGCTACAGGCACCCAGACCACTTCAGCTCATTAAAGTGGTCTGGATGCACTGTGCCAGGACCCTTAACCCTTCAAAAAATAATTATTGTAGTTTTTTAACAAACTGCAATGATTACCATTCAGGGTTAATTTCACCTCTAGTGGCAATGCCTGAGGATGTCCAGCGTCACGCAAACCCCCCCCCCCCCACCACCACCACCACAAACAAAAAAAGCATGTGTAATACTTTCCTATGGGGAAATCCTAATGCAGCCATTGAGGAGTGAAGGTGGAACCGAGCCAGGACTGAGGGACATCAGCGCTGGAACCGGTAAGTGACAGGAGATTTGTTTTACCCCTTTTGCACCATGAGGTAGGGGCACTTGACAGGGAGGAAAGCTATAGTGCCAGGAAAACAAGTTTGTTTTCCTGGCACTATAGTTTCCCTTTAATGTCTACTCAGTGTGTCTGTTTCCATATGTCTCTTCACTGGAATTCAGAGTTTAGTGAATAAACCTCTGAGGGAATGTTGCATTCATGAGGGGGCGGCAAAATGGATTCTTGCCTAGGGCGTCGAGAATCCTTGCACCAGTCCTGTCTGAAAATACAGTGTTTACAGCAAAAAGTCTGAAGAGAATGATGCTAATGATCAGAACAAATACAATAAGCTGTAGTTGTTCTGGTGACTATAATGTCCCCTTTAAAGACTGAACTGGAGTTCAGAAGTTGAGAAGGTTGAGTTTTTAAGTGTCTAAGGAGAAGTTGTAATTCTAAATGTAAGTCTTCCAGTTGGAGTAACTACAACTAGAAATAGACAAGGTTATTCACTGAACTCCAATTTTTACCAAATTTCATCCAAATGGCAAAAATAAAGTAGACAATTAAAAAAAATAAAAGTTTTTTTTTTTTAAATATACAACTAAGCCATATTTATGCCCCTAAAAATAAAATTATAAATCAGTGTAATTTGTGGCTGCTAAAAAGCAGGTTTTAAAGAAATATTTCAAGCCCACGTTAATGCTTATGGTGCTAGGAGTTACCTGACATTCTCCCAGAGTACATCGTCAAACCATTTAAGAACAATTAGACAACTGGCTTCCCTGAAAGCTTCTTGTTAACTCTACTGAGCTAACCTGCGTTCGTTTATTGGCTGAGCCAGGCTTAGCTCAGCAGTTGGCACCTAGAAGGATCCAGGTATGTTGTCAATCAATATTTTTTAGAAGGGTACACTCCTGGGATCATTACCGCTACAGCAGGTTAGTGAATAAACACAAATGTGGTGCTTGTAAGGTTGTAATAATGTTTTGTAATTTTTGTTTTGTTTTATTTATTTATTTGGGTGGGGGTTCTCCAACTTTAATTCAAGAAATTGCTTAGTGTTAAAGTGTGGTCCTTATCATTTCTTTCAGCCAGTACGTCATGTTTGATCGTATAAAATTACTAAATGCTATTGATATTGATGTTCATTTTGCGCAACATAAATATAAAGACGATTTCTTATAACCAATAATTAAAATTAGATTGTCTGACCTGCAATTGTTTACTGTAGCTCAGCAAACATTAACAAAGACTAAAACTATTAAGATCTCATGAGAACATTTGCAAAATGATGAATTATTAAATTAAATCAGTCTCCTGCTTTTAAAATGATTTAATGTCTTAGTATAGAAAAGGAAAATAAAATTGCAAATTATGACATGTGTGATGTCATCAGCATGCAAAAAGAGGAGGAGAAATACCATAGCTAAAGTCTAAAAATGTACTCCTGGTCCATATGCAAGTTTCTGATAAGAATAAGAATCAAAATGAATAAATGCAGCATTAGCTATTTAATCCCAAACACTGCTCGTATAAGATAACAGGTGGGTTCTGTCATGTCTGCCTTTCATCTGATACAGTAAAAGGCCACTGTTATCTCTGATTCTACATACACGCCAGGAAATGTGGTACCTTTCTGCATATTTCCTAGTTAAAACAAGAATTCTTAATTGCACATCTGCATACATATACCAGAAGTCCATTAAAATGTGTTAAGATATTTCCAGAAAGGAAAGGTTGGATACTGCATCAAGCATTTCATTTCTGCTAGTTTACAAGGCTTGTCTGTCGAAGACTGTCAAATCAAGCATGGAAAAACCATAAAAGAACTGGAGGCTTCTCTGCATGATAGCACACGTAGCTTCTTCTCACCTGCTGAGCAAAATACCCTACATTCCAGCTGAATTTATATAGAATCCTGTCACTGGGAGGGACCAAATACATGGGACTTTATAGTAACTGGAACAAAACTCAGGTGATTAAAGAGAAAATTGAATTCACATATAAACCCTTTAAATGTCTACAATACTATTTAAATATTAATATTACTCCTCTTAGGAGATGCAGTATTTGTTGCCACTAATTGTGTGAAATAGACATGGTTGTCTTCCCTACCAGTTTGATAACTTCAAAGTGACCCAGCATCAAATAAAATAAATAGGCTGGTTTCTTTTTAGAAACAACATTAAAGCCCTTCTCCAAGCACCATGACTACTTAAGTGAATTGATGTGTTCATGGTGTTTTGAGCCTGTATGTGTTTAACACCTTTGTTGCCAGAGGTGTAACTCCATCTCCGGCAGCGCCGTTGGAGCATCATACACCAGCTCGGAACAAGCTTTCTATGATGGCTAATGTCAATTCTGTGCATATTTCAAACCAAAATTTGTTGTGTTTCATTACACAAAGCTGGTTGGTTCAGCTTGTTAAACCAAGTAAAAATAAAATTTAAAAAAATGGTGGTTTTGCAATTCTAGTACAGAGAGATAATCACTAAGAAAAATAGGAAAATTGAAAATGACCAGCTTTATAATTATTGGACCACTTGAGATGTCCTAACTCAAATGCAAGTGATTAATAGAATAGTAAAACAAAATCTCAACTGCATCGTCTGTTTAGTAAAGTTGCACCATATAAAGATATACTTAAATTTGAAGAATAAGAACAATGTTATACCCTTTTAGAACCAATGGTAACGAATACAAGGCATTTTATGCATGAACTTAAAGGCCCCTTCCACATACATAGATTACTGAAGCTTGTGAAATGTTTTATAATTAAGGATAATCCATCATTTGCACTCTTTAAAAGGCACCCTATTTCCATAAGGGTACCTATTTTATAAGTAAATTTAAAAAATGCCTTCCTGGCTGTCAATCAAAAGAGGAGGTTCTCTTCCTCATTTTTTAGGTTTCAGTAACTTTTTCAGAAGAGGCAGGCATGTCCTGCTAGGGTTCGCATTCCACTGCCTCACCAAAGTCATAGTAAGCCTGTGAGCAGGTGTGCCTGGGTCCTCTGACATGATCCTGGCCTTCCCCAGACTCCTGCACCCCCAGTTTCCCCTTCACCATGCATGCACTCAGAATTGTGCATGCTTGCTGCTGAAAATCAGGCTTCTCAATGAGAAACCTCTGAAAATTATTTCCTTGGCACAGACTGAGAAAAAGGGCAGGGCTTGCAAAGGCTGCAGACAGGGTTTCTGCAGTTTTTCTGTAGATGAGCCCCAGTGCCAAAATGCATAAACAAATGCATGCATGTTCTCATTGCGGTATCAATATATCTATTAAATAGTGTCCTCCCATATTTTAGCATGGACCATTCCTTTAAATGTTCAATATGTAGTCTGAAAAGAGTATGTAAACACAAATCCTATTACATAAACACAGGATATTAATAGATTTCATCAGCGTTTAATATTTAAACATATGACCTATGTTTATATTTACACTTGGTTACTCTTAATGGGATTTCAATTTGCTAAAACAGCAATTATCTATTTTATATGGAAATGGGCATTAATACATGATTGTAGTCTCACAAAACAAACTGTAATTAGTAATGCCTTTAACAGTGTTGAACTAATTTAAGAAACCAAGCTGAATGTTAATTTGCTTACCAGACACAAGCAATAGAATATACCTTAAAATAAAGTGGGCCTATATATATATATAATATTTACCTAGTCAATGAATGGTGAGTATGTGGCAGAATACTTCAAGTTGGATTTAGTTATCTGAGACAAAATATATTACTTTATTTTAAATCTCTGAGTGTCTTTTTTTGCGGTGTACAGGCCTCATGCAAATCAGTAAGGAATACAAATCCACAGTAGAATTAAATACTAGTAGCATAGCTTCTTCAGTGACGGCATGAGATAGTTGTTATTCAAAACGTCTGCAAGAGGACCTGGCAACATTTTGACGTGTATTGTGTCATTGTCACAAAAGAATCAATGCTGCTGGTATTTATTTTCTACAATGCATCTGCAGGCCTAAGAGCAGGAGCATAATACCAAGTTAGTGCCATTTCACATAACTACCTACCTTAATATTTATAATTTGACTCTGCCATTAATTTTATTACAGGGCATCTGAAGTATTGCCTAAGAAGACCATATGAGTAAAAATCAGTTTTTGGGTTTAAACTGTCATAAGCTCAGTTTCTCTCTTTATCCCTGATCATATTACAAATATATCACAATATCATTGGATCTTGTTAATCCTTTATCATACGGGAGTAAAAACTGTGCTCTTTTTTCTGTGACTTGATTGCATTAAGGCAAAGTAAATAGTGACAAAAACAATGGCTGTCTGATATATATGGATTCTGGTGAAAGTCTTAACAGACTGAAACGTTGATGTAATTTGACTGTGAATTTGGTTGAAAAGTCCAGTGAGAGCTCTCCTTCGTGATCATTTATTTAGTCAAGGTTGGAGGTTGCAGCTCGGCAAGTACTTCTGACTGGCTTGTGTAGGACCTTGGATTTTGTATATATTATGTATATACACAATAAAATTTAGAGGAGATCTGATGATGCTCCATTACGTGGGCAGATAAAGGTCACGTTATACAAGTGTGGGACAAATCTCACAGTAGGGCTTGAGGAGTCAATAACGTTTTTAATAACCACAATTTCCATGATATTACATGCAATGAATGCTTAACGTATGGAGATTTGTTTGACTAGACACAGAAGATAACAACTTTTAAATGAGCTCCATTTGCCACCTCATAAAGTTGGTCTCTTTTAATTGCATTGTTCAGATGGTGCATTTGGTAGAATGCAATTGGCTGATTGATGAATTATCTGTGGATTTTCTGTATCCCAGAAACGACAGGTTTCCTTATTGACAAAGCCTTAAAAAAAAAAAAAAAATTAACTTTGTCAGACATGATGAGTTGATGCATTGTTTTGTATGACTAATTCTTGGAAGTGAATTGCATAATTTAGGCGTTGAGGGGGGTCTATCGATTTCAGTTCCTGCATCAACTGTATTTTATTCAGAAACATATTTAAATCTTTTGGTAAGCTCTTTGCATCAAAATAGAGGACCAGCCATTTTGGAAATAAAATGCCACTATTTTTAATAATTGATCCTTCATGAAATTACCAATGGCTCAGTTATAATATGTTCCTGCAATAACAACAAAATGAACTACTAATAAATAAGTTATTTACTTGTCAAATTCTGCTCTGAATTTTGGTCCAGCTTGTACATACATAAATACATACTCTATACATTGCATTTGTATGTGCTTTAACAATACCATGATTCATAAAAATACACACAAAATAGTAAAACAAAATATGAAATACAGTATGAATATGAGAGACCACAAATTGTTCAGAACAATGTTTTACACTGACAAAAGTTTCATATTAGTGTTTCTCGGTATGTCAAGTTGATTCAAAGTTAATTTACAAATCAAATGATCTAGACATATTGCCACACAATGTTTAACAAAACATATTACAACTATCAATAAATTACTGAATAATTATTGGTAATACAAGCAATGGATCCCCAAAGAGCTTTGCCCTTTAACAAACTAATTGCACAGTTAAGTAGTGGAAAAGCAGCCTGATGAATTCTTCAGCAAAATAATCTCCTGATTCTGCAGCACTTTTGCAAATATTGCTGTCCTGATAACATGAATGGTGAAATCCTGGATCAATTACTCACCTAATAAAATGGACACTTCTATCACATCTACAATATTAGTTTGGGGAGTGAGAATTAAAAAGTCAGCGATTGATGCTAGCACCTCATACGTCATGCCACTATCCAATCCAAAATTCCAGAAGGATTGACTAACAAAAGGTGCTATGTCAACCCTAATTACAGAAACTCTAACTTATCTCGCATGTGCAAAGTTATAAAAGGCCTGCATGCACAGTATTCAATAGAATTTGTTTTGCAAGCTCAGATCATCTTAGTGTTTGTCTCCTGCCTGCTATTTAATATCACAGCCTGATTTCCATATAGTGATTTTTTAAGTTAAAACAGTTCTAAGAGGAACTTCATCTTTTAGGGTCAATGAAAAGACACTCTTATCCCCGGAGATTAAAAGAAGAGCCAGTAAGCAGTGTCACACTTGGGTTATAATAGGATATATCAAAATCAGCTTCTCTGTGCCAGGTCTAAGATGATATGACCTTTCTCTGGCTAACGATCTGCATCCAGTCTCAGAAATTTGATTAAGAGGATTGATGCAGTGCAATGGGGAAGTTACAGTACCAAATTTTGTTTAACACTGGGCTAAAATGTTCTCATTATTCAAATAATATTTATCTGTACTTGGAGTAAATTTTGGGTTACCAAACTAATCCTTCACCCTGAGGCCTCTTTTAATTTAAGCTTTAATGCAGTTATTGCTAATTTCTTGTTTTTCAAGTTTTTCAACTGACAGCCACAGTGACCATATAGAAGTTTAATATGTATTAAATTCATCCAATTTGATAGTAGCTATTGTGTGATTTCCAGTATTTTGAAAAGCTTTGACCAGAAATATAGCTGGATTGTAGAATGTTTGCAATCTGCCTATTGTGGTCTAAAGTCTGTAATATCATGGTCAATTTCCAAAAATTACCAGCTACATGTGTTTTCTCAATATTATGTATATACAACAACAACAACGACAACAAAAACATGTATTAATCTTGATACTTCTTTCCCATTAGAATGTATATATCTCTGCAGATACAATTGCATCAATTTTATTAACACATCGTATCTTACAGATCTACAACAATAAAACTCAGCATAATGTACGGTATGTAAAAGATTATCATAGAGCATCACAGCAATATTTATCTAGAACCTGCAATATACACCTCACTGCAATAAGCTATGTGTGTATGGGGATATCTCAGAAGCCACAGCAATATAATTCACAGCAATGTGGAAAGTGGGTATAAATGCATCTCACAAGAATCCAATGTATGTTATAATCTTTCCACAATATCATTTATAGTAGTGTGCCTGCATGTATCTCCAGATGTACCATACAGACAGGGCTTACTCCAAATACTCCTGATTAGTAACCCTGTCAAGTGGTCCTGCAGACCAAAGCTTTTAAAGATGTTTTACCATTCTCTATTCATAAAAGTGCATCATCATTACAGTGTCATATTCAAAAGCACCATTTTAAATATTTGCAGGGTTAGGAGGACTTAGGGATGGGGACATCTGTGTTCTGGAAAATATTGACAACTACATCATCAGTACCAAATCCGATCATCTCATCTGGGATGTAGTGGAGGCTGCAGTGAGACTGATGTGCCGGGAGAAGACATATAAATAATAAATAAAAATATTTTACATCTAAAATTGCCCTAATTCATTCTTCAGTTAGGAATATGCATTTCTATTCCTAACGTTTGGGTGTTTCTTTAAGGAAGCAATGTCATCATTTTGTATACTTTTTCAATATGTTCACATATTGGAGCACAGTGCCCTTGGTAATAATGAGAGAGCCTGAGCACGGAACATACACAGACCTTATCATTATCAGGGAAGAAACTTTTTAGGCTTCCTGCAGTGACACTAGTTAATGGCAAGCTTCAAGGAGAAACATCTCCCTACTCCAGATTATATGTCTTTGATAGATTTTCAGAATGCTTGATGGACATGCACAAAGTTTGGTTTCATAGCAAAAGCCTACAAGTAGTGAAAGGTTATACCATTTTTACTCAAATCTAATGCACATCTTTATTGGCAAAATAACATCTCCAAAATGTAAACGTGCATTAGATTTGATAGCACATTAGATTTCATTACAAACGGTGCATTAGATTTGAGTACGATTTCAGTATTAACAAAAAGGATGCAAACTCCTCTCTCTTGCTTACTTAGTTGCCCCTCACTTTACTACCTACTCGGACAATGCATATGATGCAGATTCACTGGAGTGAAATTTGCATTTGCATCACAGCAACAGGGATGCAAGACTTGATTTCTGTGTAACTTAAAACTGTACCTCGTACCTTGCAGCATTAGTATCTTTATGTACAAATACACATCACATTCGCCCATGAAAACTTTTTTGGCTTTCAGGTTTCAAAATTTTTATGTGCATTAGATTCAATGGTGCTTTAGATTCGAGTAAATATGAAGGGATTATTGCTCATTAGTAATAATCCCTCACTATAAAAATCTATATATGCATTTTAACTTTAGTCCATAAGCTTTACTTACTTCCATTTATGCTACAAGCTTGTAGAAGAATGACTTTATCTTCCAGGAACCCTTTCCACCCATTTAATGTCTGCAACTGGACAACAATTGACAGCCCCTTCCAATGAATGAAGAAAGCTTTAAAAATCATACCACGCCTAAATTTAGGGGATGAGTCAATAAAATCAAGAGATTGAGATAAATTTCTATAACACATTGTAATAGTCTTTTTTTGATACATGGTTTAACCCCTTAAGGACACATGACATGTGTGACATGTCATGATTCCCTTTTATTCCAGAAGTTTGGTCCTTAAGGGGTTAATGTCACTTACTACATGTGGCTATTGTGCTCTCATCCAAATATTCTTTTTACATTCTGTCGCGATTTTAAGTAAACTGTTCTTCTAGTAATGCCATCACCGGCATTATAGACATAAATACCTACCTTATCAAGGTATAATACATAATACCTGTAAGGAGGTATAGATATTTTAAGAAAATTGCATGATAAGGGAAATTAAGGGAATCTACAAAATATTAATGATGTTTTTTGCAATCTATACACACAATTATGTATTGTGAAAGGATGCTACATATGCATCCTGTGTTTCAAACAAATGTGAATATGTTCAAATTTTTGCAAATAAGCCCCTGCTCTTCCTCCAAAAAAAAGAGAGAGAGAGAGAGAGAGAGAGATAAACAAATTATCATTACCTGCAATGAATTGTTTGCTTGAGGCTAATTTTTACTAAGCTATCTAACTAATAAGCAAGGATGGAGTGGTTTGTTTCTGTTATGGAGGACAAGCTAACATCTCCCACAGAGCATGCTTAAACAGATATGACATTTTCTTGCAATAGGAAATTATTTTTGACCTCCACATCTGTATAAAGGCATGCATTTTAATAGGAGGCAGGAAATAAACCACCTGAACCATTTTTTATTACTTTTCTTGTAAGTGGAGATGTTTGTCATAATTGAAAGTACCTTAATTCTATAGTGACTGCTATTTTACAGTTTGGAGATTGAGATGCTCTTTTATAACACTAGGTCATCATGTTTAATTAAATTTTGTACTGTTATCATACAACCTTAAGAAATATGTTTCCAATAGTAATTTTCGCAATTAGCTTTGTACTGAAACTGACTGATTTAGGATTTTGTATGTCATTACATAGTCTGGTTGTGTAAAATAGGGAAACTTTACTTTGGACTGGGCTGCAAATCAAATTCTGCAACAGCATCAAGAATTAAAACCTTTTTAATTTATGGCTGAAAAACAAAATCAAATAGACATTTCAAAGGTGAGTTTCAATAATCACAGAATGTAACAATCCATGGTAATAATGTTGCTTGATTCAGGTGAGATGGGACAGGATCGAGCGGGCAAATGGTGGGGCGAGAGGAAAGGAGAAGCGCAGTCACCTCTTGTTCAGTAGCCGGGCAGAAAGTCTGAAGGGTAGGAAAGGCATGGTGTGGTTGAGAAAGAGAACAGCAAGGTGGGGAGAATTATTTCCTTAGTTGTTCAATCTTGTCAGTAAAGTAGCATGCAAAGCTATCGGCTGTAAGGTTAGTTAGGGGGGTGGCCACAGCAGGGCAAAGAAGACACCTGGGATTGTGGGAGCATGAACTAATGAGAGAGGAAAAGTATAACTGTTTAGCGAGGGCAAGGAAATGCGCTGTATGAACACAAAAATATTAATCTATAATGGAGATAGTCTGCCTGGGTGCGAGACTTCCTCCAGGAACGTTCAGCACAACGGGAGCCTCTTTGCAGGTAGCATGTTGATTTAGTATGCTATGGCTGGGGGCGTGACCTCCTCGAGGTGCATGTTTGGAGCGGGGCTACAGCGTTAAAGGCAGAGCTGAGGGTAGTGTAATATGTGGAGATGGCCAGTGAGGGATAGGGGAGGGAAGGGATGGACTGGAGTTGTGAATCAATATCAGCTGGCAGCTGCTGGAGGGCAATAGAATTAAGGTTTCTCCTGAGTTGAGGGGGGTTAGGCTGAGGTTGTTAGGTGAGGGAGTACTTGAGAGCAAATGATAAGAGGTGGTGATCAGAGAGAGGAAATGGAGTGTTGCAGATATTAGATACTGTACACGCATAAGAGAAAATGAGGTCAAGGGTATTGCCAGCTACATGGGTGGGAGAACTAGCTCACTTAATTACAGACTTCTGCAGGAGCTCATCGTACGAATTTCTATCTAGATGCTTAAAATTCTACTTGTTGCCCAGTGGAGCTTGTGTGTTTTAAAAAATTGTTGAGTTAATACTTATACAATGAATAACATCCAGGCTTCGTCTCATAGGTTTCTATACTGTTGATAATGTTCCTCTTTTATCACTTTTCAGCCTTTTGTTCAGCTTCAGTATCATCTTGCTCCCTTTTGTTTTGTTTCTTGCAAACATTTACCTTTCACATTTCCTTTCCAACCATATCTTATTTTACCCCTACAGTCTTCTCCTTAAATTTTAAACTCATTTCAATCATTGATGCACTTCCAACCTCTTAATAAATCCCCTCGGCTATTACCCATCAAGAAGGACCTTACGTAAGGTTTTCAGCTGGTTCACAATTATAAAAGCTAGACTTGACAGCATCTTTAAGGCCAGCATTACTTAACCCTATTCCTTCTTAACTCTAAGTTCACTAATGCCGTATCCATAACCCAAAGCTTCTCTAAGTCCTACATTTTGTATCTTGCTAGTAAAGTGACGCTAAGCACCACACCCAATTCATCATAATAAAGTGGTTAGGGTGCATAAATGCTGTCTTTTATGATCTGACTATTTTTTCAGTTGTTCAGAGAGAACATTAGAGAAACATCCCCATGAAGACATTCAAAAATTGAAGGGTATTTAATTGGCCAAGTGCGCCAAATGCCATACACGTGTCAGTATGCTTCTTTATAAAAGGCAATAGATTGGGCAAAAGTCATCATTACTGATTTATTTATCAGGTGGAGCAGCTACACTGAAATAAAGATAATTCTACAGATAGAATTATCTGTAAATGTAAATGGAGGTGTGGTGGTGGGGGGGATTGGGGTGATAATCTAAACACCATTAGTAACACTGAAACATTTAAAATAATCTGTTTACTTTTGCACATTTGATATCTTTTTTCGTGTCATTCTTAAATCAAGTCTTAAATAAAAAAAATATAATTAAAAAATAATGGCTATTTATTTTATTTTAACAGAGTGAATTAGTGTTTGTCTAATGACACTGTTATAATGATCCAATGTTTTTGACATAGTCCCATTTATGCTAATTTTACAGCATTGACAGTGTACATTTACAATGCATGCTTACACTATTTAAACCCTAAATGAATATTTACACTTAAGTGTAGTGATTCTAAACAGGTACATTTATTTCCCTTTTTGAAGTATAATTTTAAGAAGCTATGTGCGGGGGAAGGAGGAGAGTTACTTCTGTTTGCATTGTATTTTTTCTTATGATATTCCCTCTCCTTAAAGATGATACCTGTTGGCCCCATGTTGTAATCAAAACATATATTTAAACACATTTAAATGGTATGTTTTATAGACGTAAACCCATTTTGTTTATTTAATAGCAGTTTTAATATGCACTTCATTAATTTTTTTTGTAAATTTGATTTTTATTGTAGGATGAATATCCAATAAAACAGTTAGACATAACAGTTACGTAGTAAAATAATGAGACACGCAAGTCTCCATTGTCTACGGTCAGCCGTTAGACAACCTGTTCAAGCGCTTTGGATTCGCAGATCCAACTTGGTTGAGCTTATGTTAGAGTCTAGACTAGACATGACCGTATTGCGTTATAAGTTCAGGTAACGTGTTTAACTTGTTTGCCTGTAGTTAGGCGTCAGAGTTCTACATCAGCATTTATGAGCAACGAGACCCGCAGGTCTCCACAACCTTTGGTTAGGGGAATCATGTCAATACTGCTGTGTTTCTGTGGCCCCTTAGCGCCCTGTTAGTGGGGCATTGGTTAATGTTTCAATTCAATGTGGCCGTTTTACCACCCACATCTAAGAGTGTGTTTTATTCTATTGGTGACTTCTATGGGTGTGGGGTGGTCCCGTGAGGGATGGTGCGTCTCCCTTGTATCATGTTCGTGTGTTTGGCCACTATTTGTGTTGGTTAGTGCTTGCCTCCTCAGGTAGATTGGGGGAGGGGGTCGGCCCAGTGGTGTGTGTCGGTTGTCTTGTGTTTAGTCATCTCTCCAAAGACTTGGTGTGGAGGCTGGTACCCGTAAGGGTTCACCTGTATGTCTTAGTCCCCCCCCCCCTTTACTGCTTGTGCCACAGTTCCTCTTCGTGTGTGGTGTATTGGGGTTTGTTCGTTTTTCGACCTAGTGGGTTTCTTCATGCCTGAATTCCTGTGGGAATTTGTGGTGTGTCTGTGTACCGTCTAGTGTTTACGTCTCACGGCTTTTCAGTTTGCGATTTGTTGTGTGTGGTGTTGGCTATTGAGTCGCCCAACATCGCATCCAGTATAGCCGTCTCGGTCACCCCTGTTTTGTCGTATGTCCGCTGGAGTGGGTGTCTGATGTGTTCCCCGCTGAGGGGTACTCCATATTTTTCCCCCTCCCTTGGCGCTCGTCTGTTCGAAGCCTCTGCTTCTTGGGTGTCTTATCCTTTGTCTGGTCGAGCCTCTAGTTTCCTATTTGTGTGCCGGACCCTTTGGTCGGAGGTGTGGATGTACCTGTGTGGTACGTGGTCCTGAATATGCACTTCATTAAATATGTAAAAAAAAATAATATTTTGAATCATATGGTTTTACTTTTGTGTAAGTAAATTACCAAAGAAGTGGCGCATTTCTTATTAATGGGAAACTATTGGGAAAATGATCCCTGTACGATTAATATATTATACAGAAACTGCATTAAATATAATGCACTTGTGAAATAAACCTACAAATAAAAATGATACCTTTAAAGTTCCCTGTAGATACAATGTTAGTGGGTTTGCCTGCATTCATAGGCAGACCCCTCCCTTACCATGAAAATACCTCAAATCAGGAACATCTTATTCTGGTATATGGAATAATTTCTTATCCCATAAACGTGTTTTACATAGAAGTGTATGGAATAAGTAATGTATCCTGCAAAATCAAATTACACCCTGTACCATGAATTTTGCAGTTACGTGATGAGTGTTGCAATTTTGCAGTTGTTATGGTACTCAGCGTAACACTTTAAAGCTTTAGAACCATATAGTTTTCCATTTAGATTCCTATTGGTTCAGAAAGGAAGATATGTTTCCTCTATTGTCAAACATGGAAGAACTTGGGGCTTTTTGTGAGCATGCCATGTGATTTATAGTTGCATGTGGCTCTGACTTTCGCCAAAGCTGACCAATAAGGGCTTGTTTATTAATTGATTTTGTATTTATCTAGAAAATCTAAGGGTGCTGGGAGCCTGGAGAGCTTTTCCTCCATGTTGCCAAATATTAGATGGAAATAGTTTTCTAGTTCAATATGATAATTTCTAAAATCTAAATCATTAGTAACAATATCCAAATTCTGCTTGACCCTTGGTAACCAAGCATTAGCACATGCCACCATAAAAGGAAAAAAATAAAAATTATGTGTTAAAACAGACACTGGAAAATATACACATATGCATAATATGGATTTAAAGGAACATTCCAGGCACCAAAACAACTTTATGCAAATTAAGTTGTTTTGGTGCCAGAAGGCCTCTGGAGGCACTGTTACCTCAAGGGTTAAACCTCAAGGGTTAAACCGCTCTCAAACGGTTGAACTTCAAAGTTGCTTCCAGCACAGCTCTCCACTCCTCACCTGGTGGCATCCTGCCTTTGACTTTTTAGCTGAGAGGAGCAAGCTGACGCTCTCATCTAATCAGTGACACCCCATTCACTAAACTGCCTAATGAAAGATATGTTTCTTTGCAAGCAAGTTTGTGAATGGGGAGTTACTTATTGGCTGAGAACGCTGGAGACAACTTTGAGGTTAAACCGTTCAAGAATGGTTTAACCCTTCAAGGTAACAGTGCCTGTGAGGTCAAACTATTCAAAAATGGTTTAAAACTTCGAGCTAAGAGTGCCTCGAGGGGCCTCCTGGCACCAAAACAACTCAATTTAGGTATATTTTGTTTGGTGCCAGTGGTGTACATACCGCAGTCGCAGGGGTCGCAGCTGCGACCGGGCCCGTCACTGCAGGGGGCTCGGCCGCCCTGTGGACCCCCGCAACTGGGTACCAGCTGCCACGTTTGCCACGCGGGCCGGGGCCGCATGTTAAGGGGTCCATCGGGTGGCCCATCCTGTCAGGGCCACCTGATAGAGACGGACTGTCAGGGGGCCCGGTCAGCGCTGGGTGCTTTAACAGCGTGACCGGGCCCCCTGTGATGACATCCCCGGTCACTCCACCCAGCATACAGAGAGCCTGAACAGGAGGAAGCCGGAAGGAGGAGGGAGTCAGAGTGTGAACTCTGACTCCCATCAGGCTGAGCCACCACTGGACCCCAGGGAAAGTCACAAAAGGTAGGAAACATTTTGTGTATGTCTGTCTCTGTATGTGTGTCTCTGTATGTATGTGTGTGTCTGTGTCTCTGTATGTGTGTGTGTCTCTGTATGTATGTGTTTCTGTATGTATGTATGTATGTATGTGTGTCTCTGTATGTGTGTGTATGTGTCTCTGTATGTGTGTATGTATGTGTGTATGTATGTGTGCACGTATGTGTGTGTGTGTGTGTGTCTCTGTATGTATGTGTGTGTCTGTGTCTCTGTATGTGTATGTCTCTGTATGTGTGTATGTATGTGTGTGTGTGTCTGTATATGTGTGTGTCTCTGTATGTATGTATGTGTGTGTGTGTCTCTGTATGTGTGTATGTATGTGTTTGTGTCTCTGTATGTATGTGTTTCTCTGTTTTACGTGTGTCTGTCTATGTCTGTATGTGTGTGTCTCTGTATGTGTGTGTGTGTCTGTGTCTCTGTATGTATGTATGTATGTGTGTGTATCTGTATGTATGTGTCTGCATGTGTGTGTGTATGTATGTGTCTGTCGGGGGAGGGGGTTGTCTCTCTCTCTGTATGTGCCTGTCAGGGTGTGTGTATGTGTGTGTGTCTGTGTCTCTGTATGTATGTATGTGTGTGTCTCTATATGTATGTGTCTGCATGTGTGTGTCTCTGTATGTATGTGTCTGCATGTGTGTATGTATGTATGTGTCTGTCGGGGGGTGTGTGTGTCTGTCTGTGTGTATGTGCCTGTCGGGGGGTGTGTATGTGTTTGTGTCTGTATGTATGTGTCGGGGGGAGCATGGTCAGGGTGGAGAGGGTCAGGGTAGAGGGAGGTGGGGAGGAGAGGGCGGGGGGTTGGCATGGATCAGTTTTGCACCGGGGCCCCATGGATTGTGTGTACGCCACTGTTTGGTGCCGAGAGTGTCAATGTACAAACACACTAGGGATTGTTCACTAAACAGTGAATTGAACTGAAACGTTAGGCCACAATAGCTTGGTTGGAAAATAGTCCAGATTTGCTGTAGTCAAAGTTGGGTTATTTTAGCTAAAATATTGCAATTTGGCCTTACTGTTCAGTGAATAAACACTTTATTTTTATTTTAAATTTTTTTTACTTTTCACACTACTGATCTGGCACTGCGTTGCACGTTTTTGGTATTAAAACATTTTACATTTGATGCTATAATATTGCTTCCCACTGTTGTGTAACGAAAAGGGAAAAAAAATTAATCACAACGCACAGCTTGACATTTTGTATATTCATATCGGACATAGCAAATAACACTAAACAACCAAACATTGCATCTTCTCTAATCTAGAATGATGTACTGATGTTCTATTAAAAATAAAAAAATACAAACCACAATTAAAAGCAAAAAAATACAAAAATAACACGTGCTTGTTTTCAGAGTGGACCCCCACATTCATTCCAACCTTATTGCTCAAAGAGGAACTCACCAGCTGATGCTCAGCAGGGTAATTGGGTTTCTAAGCAGCTTTACTAGAAAGAATCCCCCATCCTCCTTATCACCACATTACTAAAGCTGAAATTAAAATAAATATATAAATCAAATAAATACCAAGCGGAAAATCGTCAGAGCTTTTAGCAGACATGAGAGACACATAGATCTACATTGTGCAGAATACTTCATTTTTTAGGCAAATTGAATGCCCGCAAGACACTGTATCCCTCTATATGGGGCTTGATATTATTTGTTAAAAGCAGATTTAAAAGCATGGAATATGCCCAATCATTTCCTTGGAAGCTGTATTCTGCTCCTGCATGCAAATTGCTATTTTTCCCAACTGTGATTAGCCCCATTTTTTTCTTCTTTCCTAGGGGAAAGGTCACCTGCATCTCACCTAGTAGCAGCCACTGACCCCCCTCCAGATACCCACACGCAGTTCAGAGGGGAACATGATGGAGGGGTCACCCTACTGAGAAATGTAAATGACCCTGGCTGAGCCGCACTGAGTTTGGATTGGAGGGGGAGGGGGGAGATGGAGAGAGACAGCAAGAACAGGCAGGGAGAGACTGAGGGTAGCACAAGCCTCATCTTTTAAAGGGAGGGGAAAAAAGGAGCTGAGCTGCAGTTTTGTGTAGCTCAGTCTGGCTTGTGCAGAAAATTCCAGACATCCTTGCTTAAAATTTTTATAATCAAAGTCCTTCTGAGACATATTTGATCAAGTGACATGCCTGTCATCCATCAGGATCGGGCTGGATCAGTACAGGTGGCTTAAAGATTTCAGGATGGCAGTTTGGCTGAGGAAGACTGTGAAAAGGTAGGAGGCTCAATGTCTGTTTAGCCTGCCTGCAGCATGTGCCTTGTGTGCTGCTCAGAGGTACCATATTCCAACAATTCCATAACGTTCTGATTGGAATGCAAACCCAACTGAGAGCTGTGTGATATTATCTTCAGAAGAGAATGCCGTTTGGGGGTATAGGGAATGGAAAATGCTAGTGATGGTGTAGCTGTTGTAAGTGCTTGACAAACACAGGTTTCTTTTCTGTTGTGGTGTAAAATGCAAGTTGTTGTTTTTTGTTTTTTTTAAACCTCCATTGTTTTGTACTGGCGATGCTGTTCTATTCTGAGTGATATATGGAATTTTCTGTCATGGATATATGCATACACAGTGAATGGTACCCAATGACAGCTATGGATAAGCATTCGTTTTCCAAACATTGCAATTCTGAGTATTCTTTCATGTCACCTTGTTCTTCGTGTTAAATGGCAGGTTCTCTGTGTCTCAAGCAACAAAGAAACGTTACACTTGCCTGTGTGATCTGGGAAGTGGGTAGCCTGGAGTTGTGAGCAGCAGAGATATGAGAGGAAAGGGCTGCTTTAATGGCTATCATGTGGTAAGGGTGTTTAAATGGCATCTGGAAGCAAGAGCCTTTATATTCCATGAAAAATATACATATATATATATGAGAGGTGTGATAGCCACTTCCTGCTGCCTTGCTATGCATTGCAGTCCCTGGTTGCAAATGAGAGAATTGCTCAGTAATGCCGGAATCATGCATATTATAGGGATCCAGGACATGGGGTGGTTGGCAGTGAGCTGGTTAAGAGAGGCATGGATTAATGGAACAGTCAATGAGAAATGAAACAGCTTTGTAAAATAAATGCATTCAAGACAGCTGAGGTATTACCATTTTTTTTTCAGTAAGGGGGTTGAGGGGGAGGTGGGCTTTCTGGGTCCCTGTTGGCTAAATTGAGATGCAGTGTGACAATGCGCTAGCAGCTGTATGCTGACATTTTCTCTTGCACCTACTGGAAATGGCTTATTGACTCTCACAGAAAGCTGTAATGATGGTCACAGGGTGTCTTTTAATCTGTATTATCTTGCTCATAGCTTTATAGAAAGAGCAACTGACTGACAGGGTTTACCTCAGTTTGCTTTAACGCGTTAACTCAAAAATAAACCTCAACTGTGTGGAGAATGAGGGCAAGGATCAATGTCTTCTGGCATTGTAATAGTTAATTTTTTTCGTGTTGTGTTTTGGTGGGGGTTTTTTTTTGTTGTTCACATCCACATTGGTAACTAACGCAAAGCAATGGTAAACACCATGGTCCGAATGACAACTCTAGAGTTGCTTATCCTACTGGGAGTTGGAGTTTACAGCAGCCGGAGAGACTGGGGTCACATATCCCTGGTCTATTACAAGTTATAAAGCATCATCCTACTCAGCAACACTGGGATACAGAATAGAATTGCAAAGAAGTTGACATATATTGAACCATGACGTGAAATATAATGTAATGAGGGCCAGTGCTTGTGAAATAGTGAACACACACCAAAGAACTAGCTTTAGTTTTTGCAAACCTTTGGCACATAATATAATGAGACTGTGGTGTACAGAAAGCAAACCCAAAGTCAGAGACACTAGTAGACCTGTATATCCCTTATACAACATTCGCCTATGACCTTTAATGCTGCCTAAGACAATGTGTATTGTAACATAATTTTTCACAGAAATAGATAGTGAGATTTGTACAACATAAAAATGGATCAGGACGATAGCGAAGCCTGAGGCACAGGTCACTTTTGTATCGTTGAGAAGTATTGTGAGTGATCTAATGTACCATGTGAAATGTTTGGATTGAGTTTATTCTGGACACTGAGTTTGAAGGGCAAGCTTCTACTATAAAATAACTCGTCAGCAGCATGCCATATTACTGTGTTATGTGGCTGTGCGGAAGAGAATCAAGAAATGGCCAGCAGAGGCTGGGTACATTGTACTAAAGTAAAAACAAAAAAAACAACAAAAAAAAGGTCTGTGTTCATTCTTTGCAACCGTTTAATTGCTACAGAATGCTGCCCATAAGCAGCTAAAGACTTGGATATTGAGCTAAAGGTAAGGAGCCTTTGAAGTGACTTGCTGGCATGTGAAAAGACTAATGTTTTCTATGTATAAATCCTTTTTAAAAGGTATTTTACAGCGTTAGTTACAAAATCACATCATGCCCAGACAGCTGTCAGGATAATGCGAGTTGAGTTATTGGAGTTTGTCTATTCTAAAATATAGATTTTAGATGATAGATTTCCCTGTCTTTGCATTTCTTCATGTGTCATTGCAATAAAAGCAAGAATGCTATATAGGTGTTTATACACTATATCTGGAACCATTGTCTTTGTTTTAAAATGTTGCTATTTGAATGATTGGTTTATGAAGAGGATTCCTGGTATCTCTGTAGGCTGATATCTCGTTAGATGCAAAGGTAATTAGTTCTGCAGGTAGATAGTGGAAAGGAGACTTTGCCTTTCAGCAAATATTCTGTATGCACTTGTGGATGCTAGTCATTTGGCTGTGTTAAATGTTTTTCTTTGAGCAAAATCAATGCATTTCAGAGAGTAAAAATGGAAACAGAAAATGCAGATTGTAAACCATTCGAAAACATCTCTGAAAGAACTATGGTGTTATGAGATTTTATTCTGTTGATCTGACCGAAATGAGAATAATCTCACTAAGAAGTGAAAACAGTCCTTGAGCAACTATCTCCCAAGCCCTCGCCATTATGTAGCAGCATACTATCCAAATGTAATAGTGTCAAAACACACCTGCTAGAAAATAATTTTTGCACGTCTCTTTATTGCAGAACATCAACATTAGAAAATGATATATATGAAAAAAAATTTGAAAAACATCATTGTGTTGCCATAGATTTCTCCTGACCAATTTTAGCACACTCAGCATCATTTTCAAGGTGAACATGAATATCAAATGTATGGTGTATAACTGCCTACATTTACATAATCTACAGTTTCATTTTATATCACCTGTGGAATTACTACACAGATGGATATTTATTAATGGCTGAATACGCTGCAATGATTTGGAGCAATTTGAAGAATGAAAGTCATTCTAAATTTAGTTAGCAATGACAGTCTGTGACTGCTGTGGGCAATTTAGCTCAGTGCTCACAGCCAAACATTGCCATCCAAATTTAGATGGATAAGAAGGAAGTCAAATTTTGCATTCATTTGGTGGCTGCATAAGGGCCAGGCTTTGGGTGCTGGTAGTGGTAGAGCTCTAGTTTATATCAGAACACTTAAATGATTTAAAAAGAACTGTAGAGATTGCATTCCAAAAGCTCCTTGCACCATAACTATAATATAACTATAGTAGTTATGGTCCGTAGAGTGTACCTTTATGTCTTGTTAGGTGACTATATTTAATAAATTCACACTGCCACAAAAGCTTGCAAAATGATAGCAAATCAGTGTTAGTTATTTGGATAAAAGTACATTTCTTATTTGTCCAATCTTTCCATCTATTGCTTTATGCTAAATGCTGCTATAGTATTTATCTCCAGTTCATCCTGATAATACAGACTCATTAAAAAAAACAAAAACATATCAGCCTGATAAGCCAGTGATGCACCAATGCTCACAAGCTAATGGTATAAAAAAAGTAAAGTTTCCAAATCCGGACATATTATGATGCTGTATATACATAAATATATAGATTGTAATCTTGTTTGAGCAGGGCCCATAGCACCTTCTGTTCCTGTATATCAAAACCTGCCTTGTTGCAACTACTTGATGGTTAGTACGCCCATTGCACAGCACTTTGAAATTTGTTGGCGCTTTACGAATAATAATTTTATAAATATATGTTAACAAATTATATATAAAACATTTTATTCGTATTATTAGTTGACTGTTATCTTAGCTGGCTTCACTGCTATGCAAAAAAAGAATAAAATGAAACATGTAGGCTGTGTAGACAGTGGTGATGAAATGTCTAAGAAGATCACTTGACGCTGACTCACTTTTGTGAAAATGTTCCATAGACTATAGATAAATATATTTTACACTCATATTCAGATGTTTCATCACCAGATCAGCTGTGAGTTTCAGAGATTTAATATATGCAGCATTACATTACCAGAAGATATTATGCACACTAATGTTTCCATTAAAATAAGACCATGTTTAGAGGGACAATTAGCAAAATCGGCAGTGGTCCAAATTTTGACAAATCTGTATAGCTAGGTTTGCTTACCTATGGTGTAGGAAAGTTCAATGTTTTATAGCACCAACTGTATGATCCTTTTATATTGAGTTTTCAAATACCACACTTCAAAGAGAAATATCATATGGGAGCCATGAGCATCATTAGAATCCAGTCATTTCCAGTTCTGGGACCATACATACTCACCCTAAAATACTGTGATATTGAGGGTCAAACTTTGAGATATACCAGACACAGTCAAATCGCTGACCAGAAGAAAATGACATTGTCACCTTAACCTGCAGTAAATATCTCAGTCCCAGGTCATCTAATTGATGTTAACAAATCACTCTGAATTCAGGCTCAAGGAAGCCGAAGATCGTATTACTGCAAGCTAAAGGTTATTTAAAAAGATAGAAGGAAAGTCCTAAGGTAGGCAAGATTTATAGTTACTCAGTTATGCTTTTATCAAAGTAGTTGTGACAGGTCATATTAGAAATTACACGGACGGATGTACAAATATTTGCAGCAAATAATTATTTTAAGTACATTATTCATCAAATACTTCTTTAATTAATTATATGTAAAAACATATAATGAAAATAAAAACATTTTTAATTTACAAAAAAGTAAGTTTGTCAGTACTGCTTCCTTAGAAAATCCATGCGTTTCTCAGTATCTATGGCTAGCATATAAATATGCCCAGGACACAAGGCAATAGTGCATTTATAATAAAAAGAACTCTGGATTAAACTGAAACATATTTGCTTATTTTTGTCAGATGACTGTTACAGAGACGGCATCCATTTTTTACTTAGTCAGCAGTCCTCCGTAGACCTTGTGTAACCATATAATTCCATTCGAATTAAAGGGACATTTCAAGCAGGAAATTGTCACCATACATCGATTGTACAGATAATACATTGAAAAGAAAAATTCAAAATAATTTAAATTGAAATGAAAAAATATACTAACTTTTAAAACTCTGGGCTTCACAGAATCTGTAGTAAACACTTGAAATAGCTCAACCAATCAGGAAGTTCTTGTTTTTTTCCCAACTTATCCCATAAACTGTCTGTCAGCAGTTGTTTATGGTATAAGTAGCTGTGGACAACCACGTATTACATTGAATGAATAGAATTAATTCCTAAGCTGATAGCTCTGTTGCTGCTACCAGTTTATTGACAGATCCGATTATATTTTTTGAATGGAGCTATACGCTCTGATAGCCTGATGTCACGACCATGCTTTTGCACAGTCGTGGCTCAGATATTTTTTCATAGAGCCTGTCAAAGGAGGTTGGAACTTGACATACACACATCCTGTATGCTGTCTATGATGTACAAATAAATTGTGTCCTCCTCTGAAGCCTGTCAATTAAAGTGGAAACTTATTGCATTCATCTGCAATTTGCTGCAGATAGAAACAGTGAGATATGTACAATGGAACGCCTTGCACCTGAACCTAAAGCAAGTGGTAATGATGTGCCCAAGTGGTGCTTGAAACATCCATCTAAATTATTCCAGCACCCTGGACAGAGCTCTTTATTAACCAGATCAAATCCAAACAGCACACATGAAGTAAACAACCCATGTGCTACAACCATAGTTAATGCACAATTCTACTGCTAATTTCTCCTAAAGTATTTCATTAACATATTTGGTTCACATATACTACGCTGTAAGAATTTTGTCTCTCAACTCGGCCGTGTTAAGCCAATGTCATCAGTATCATTTATTTATTTAAAAATGAAAAGAAAATGTTTATATGGCACCCTTATCCAGTGTACAATACGTGAAAAACTATATTCATTGGATTCACAATACAATCACAGTATATATTACCCACTGTAAAATAATACAAATGATTAAATAGGATAAACCTTGGAATCAAACTGCATTAATATCATGATGCAGTCGTTAGTGAGCACCTATAAATTACTAAGTGCATATACAGTAGAACTAAATATTTAACAAAGGACACATAGAACCATAGCATCATTTAGAAACTGGTCCGGCAGAGTTGCAGGTCTGATAGGCAGGAACTTTAGTATTTTCTTGATAGGAATGTCTGCATCTTTGTAATATCCTATAAAGAAAAAAAATGTTAAACACCAAACTCACAAAACATCTAGTGGCTGAATTCTATGACCACAGATAGGTTTTCCAATGCTCCAAACAGGAAGGGGTGGTAATGTGATTTCGCCATTTGTTTTGCTCCTCACGCAAACCCCAAGAATACAGCTCTCTGTTCTCACATTCTCACTGATCTGGAATGTAGCACTCTCCTACACATCACCCTAATGTCATGTGAGCATTGAATAAGCACTTTTGAAAGCTGTTTTTGATAAGACTCCCTAGGGAAAGTAATTTTGCACATTCTCCTTCATTAGTTCGACTCCATAAGTAACACCAAGTGACATACAGAGAGGTGTGTTGATGCACAGTGTGCTCAAACTAAATTATGGGTCACTGCTCGGTTTTTATGAAATATTGTGCATGTGTCACCGTTTGGAGACATTCCTAATGTACAGCAACTAACACTGCTGACGTTAGTCCAGTTATTATTATTATTATCATCATTTATAAAGCACCAACAAATTCCGCAGAGCTGTACATTTCAGTGCAGCTATAACTATACATTAGCTTGGATCAAATTATTGCCTGCATCACATCATCACATCATTATGCCTGCATTCACAGTCCTTTGATTATATTTATGTTTTGTTGGGATAATATATGAAAAAATGATAATATATGAGAAACTGATTACTAATTTTTTTCTTACAATAATGTTGCTGGAGCCCTTTTTATTGCTCTGCTAATGATCCCGTCTGATCAGGGCTTAAAATATGTACTCCTATGCTACTATTTACCTTCTACTATTACCCACTATTACCTACTATTTATTATTTGGCTTTCATCCAAGATACAATTTGTTGTTTTCCATCCAGTAACCTCCATAAGTATTACCCCAAGATAGTTTATGAAGGGCTTTAGTTCCACTGTTCTGCACAAATGTTATTGACTAAACTGTGGATTATGGGTAACCAAAAAGTCAATAGTAAATTTTAGACAAAATACTAAATCTTGCAGTACCCTTGCCAATTTTCCACAATTTCCAGTCCAGTGACTAATCCCAAATAACAGTCTATACAGTTGTGACCGGAAAGCATTGAGATTGGATGATGATAAAGGCCAGAACTTATAGGTCCTAGTGAAACACGTTCACTGGGCCATCCTATGTTTTTTTTTCTGTTCTTTGCTCTTCAGGGTAATATTTTCAGTTGCAATCCTCATCACCCATCAATTTAAGTTTGCTGTCAAACCTCTTGTTCTTTGCAGGCTTACCCGTTTGTCTTAAACTGTATAAGATCACAATATCTCTATACAATTAGTGGGGAACAGTGGTCCTCAGCATAACCAGACTTAGAATGAAACCTCAAAGAAGATTAAGTAGCAGAAATCCCAGAGATTGGTAAGCATAGTCAGGTAATGAGTTATAGTCAAGGTATGAGGAATACAGAGATAATGTAGATTACTGTAAGATTATCTGGAGTCCCCAAAATGGGCAGATATACAAGCATTGTCAAAAAATAAAATAAACTTGCTTGGAGGATACCAAGAAGCTTGAACAGACATGGAACTTTAGATGATCTTAATTTAAATACAATAATGAGATTTATCAAGGTAAAACCAGGTGATATTCTGAATCGAAGTGCTAAACAAGGCCCAATCACCATAGCTATACCATAGCACATTGCACCCACAAAAGAATAAATCTCCTGCTGTGAACGTATAGCTATGTATTTGTTCCGTAATCCCTCTCATCTATTGATCCTACCTCAATATAATGCACACAAATATTTTCATGTACTCACTACATAATTCTAATAGGATATCAGGCATTCCAATTTTCTGGTTTTCAAGATTAAAAATGTGATGTATGAAAGTGTTGGATCTTCAATCAATGAATGCCTTTCACTTTATGTGAATAGGTGGTATTCTCTCAAATATACATCTTTCATTAGCTCGGGGGAATTGGTCTAAAGGCTGAGTCACTGATTGATCCTTTGTGCTATGTAGAAAGATCCAGAAAATCAACTGTACTGGGGCAGGCAGGTTAATGACCAAGCTCTTTTTGACTTTCTAAATTGTGTTCGATAAATGAGCATCGCATTTCCTGAATGGTTTGACTATAATATTACTACGGTTTGTTTGCTAGACAGTGAATGGTGGTGGATTGCAGACAGAATTTGCTCAATTTAAATCTGAAGAGCCAAATTGGCAGTATAGCAGATTTGGAGAATATTTCAAACAGTGTTATTCAGTTTCTATTTCACCACAATTTCTTGTTTGGCAAGTATTCGACACTATACAATTTGTGAGTATAATTCACGAGTTTAAAGTTTATGATTAGGTAATCCTCTTGTCGCAAAGCACACATTTATGTTTTCAAATAGACTTTTTTTTCCCTAAATAACAACAAAAAAAACAACCTAGCTTAAAGGAACACTATAGTCACCTAAATTACTTTAGCTAAATAAAGCAGTTTTAGTGTATAGATCATTCCCCTGCAATTTCACTGCTCAATTCACTGTCATTTAGGAGTTAAATCACTTTGTTTCTGTTTATGCAGCCCTAGCCACACCTCCCCTGGCTATGATTGACAGAGCCTGCATGAAAAAAAAACTGGTTTCACTTTCAAACAGATGTAATTTACCTTAAGTAATTGTATCTCAATCTCTAAATTGAACTTTAATCACATACAGGAGGCTCTTGCAGGGTCTAGCAAGCTATTAACATAGCAGGGGATAAGAAAATCTTAATTAAACAGAACTTGCAATAAAGAAAGCCTAAATAGGGCTCTCTTTACAGGAAGTGTTTATGGAAGGCTGTGCAAGTCACATGCAGGGAGGTGTGACTAGGGTTCATAAACAAAGGGATTTAACTCCTAAATGGCAGAGGATTGAGCAGTGAGGCTGCAGGGGCATGTTCTATACACCAAAACTGCTTCATTAAGCTAAAGTTGTTCAGGTGACTATAGTGTCCCTTTAACTCGGTGCCGTGTCACATCTAGAAATATCCATACTTTTGTGATATTTGTAGCTCTATCTGTTTATGTTACCCCAACAAGCATGAGACAAGTTTGCAACAAAATGCCTATGGCAGGGTTCTCCTGGTTTCTTCTGTTAGTCAGTTATCAGCATACAACTGATTGATGGATTGATTGATTGATTGATTGATTGATTGACAGGGAATGGTATCGGGTATATTTATAAATATATTTTTTTCACGACAAACCTTTACTAATAATTCATCTAGTACGATGTGTACATTATTTTTATTGGTTTGCAGTGTCTCTTTAAACATGGTTTCATATGTACTACAATTACAAACTTTTCTTGTTTGTGAAGAGATTTCACATTATTTTCAGAGTCTAAGGAGGAAGACATTCACATCAGGGAAGCTTTTATCTTTGAACCAGAAACTGTATAATTTGCTGATGCAGGGTTGGTTTAAAGTCAGTAGAATGAAGTGTGCCTTTAAGAAACAGCATTCTGGGGACTAAAGAAGAGCTCTGACTTTGTCTCATTAAACTTGTGCAGAAATGAAGAGGTGTTGAGGATTGCTAAACTTACTTAGAGTTCTCCAACAGGCTCATCAGGCTCAGGATCAGTGTTCTGGGCTCAGGGCTCAGGGCAGATTCACGGAAGAAGTGTTGTAGGAGACCGCGCTGCGCTATGACCTTCACCCTAGCATTTCCGTGTAACGCAAGGATGCATGTAAGAAGTGACCGGAGCGTTTACAAAGTAAGCGCAGCATGTGTTCACTGTTCTTGGGCGATGACCGTACCGTAAACAATGTGTGTCACCCAAAATGTCGTGGCGTGTCACCTTTGACACGCATGTCATAGGTTCGCCATCATGGGTCTAGAAGCCCTACTCATGCAAACCACCTTTGCCCTGAAGTGAAATATTAATTTTATGATATTAATACCTAACCATCCTTTGTTAAACACTTTTACATTCTGCAGTATAATATAATTTAAAGTGAACATTTAAAGAAAAAGAAAAAGAAAAAAACTAAACATTTAAGTTGGATAGTACTTATTGACATCTTCTGAGTTCTAAATCTGGAATGACTAATTCTTCATTCTTCCTTTTTAATATCACCCGTAAATGTATACATGAGTACTTTGCAATATTCTAATTACATGCAAATTGAACAACAACACATAATTCCCAAACGAAATATGTTATAGACTTCTGGGTAGTATGAATGATATGAACAGTCAGAGAGTTAAAGTTATCTATCCCGTGAGGAGTGTGATTGTCACTTGCTGGAGTGCATTAGTTTTTATCTACATTGTTAAAAGTAATTGGCAGAGGCTGTGTCATTCATTTCCTCTGTGGATCCATATAGATCTGGGGATATGGGACAATATGACATTAAATTTGAGCTGAAACTCAATAGATGTGCGTAAATGGTGTTTACTTGTTTTTAATCACATGAATTTTCCTTTTAGCCATAAAATGGCTATATGGCTCTAAAGATGAATTGCATTACAAATACAGGAAGGCTATCTTTATTGTAATGGTATTCACATTCAAGCTTTTTATTACACTCAGAATCAAACTTGGGGATTTTACAGACATATCTGCCAATTACTATATTTGGTATTCCTTATGTGCCATATCAAATTAACACTTGAGTTATCGGTACCTAAATGGCTGCAGTTCGTCATGTGAACAACATCATTTAAATATGTAGATATACATATGTCATGAAAATATAGTAAAAAAATTATACTTTAGCCTCCTTTACCCATCTTCAGTTTGATAGGCTAGCTGATTTTTTAAATAAAAAAATATTATTTTGATGGGATTCATTTGATCTGGTTACTTTAATATAATTTAAAGTGAACATTTAAGTGAACATTTAAAGAAGAATAAAAAGAAAAAAACTAAACATTTAAGTTGGATAGTACTTATTGACATCTTCTGAGTTCTAAATCTGGAATGACTAATTCTTCATTCTTCCTTTTTAATATCACCCGTAAATGTATACATGAGTACTTTGCAATATTCTAATTACATGCAAATTGAACAACAACACATAATTCCCAAACGAAATATGTTATAGACTTCTGGGTAGTATGAATGATATGAACAGTCAGAGAGTTAAAGTTATCTATCCCGTGAGGAGTGTGATTGTCACTTGCTGGAGTGCATTAGTTTTTATCTACATTGTTAAAAGTAATTGGCAGAGGTTGTGTCATTCATTTCCTCTGTGGATCCATATAGATCTGGGGATATGGGACAATATGACATTAAATTTGAGCTGAAACTCAATAGATGTGCGTAAATGGTGTTTACTTGTTTTTAATCACATGAATTTTCCTTTTAGCCATAAAATGGCTATATGGCTCTAAAGATGAATTGCATTACAAATACAGGAAGGCTATCTTTATTGTAATGGTATTCACATTCAAGCTTTTTATTACACTCAGAATCAAACTTGGGGATTTTACAGACATATCTGCCAATTACTATATTTGGTATTCCTTATGTTCCATATCAAATTAACACTTGAGTTATCGGTACCTAAATGGCTGCAGTTCGTCATGTGAACAACATCATTTAAATATGTAGATATACATATGTCATGAAAATATAGTAAAAAAATTATACTTTAGCCTCCTTCACCCATCTTCAGTTTGATAGGCTAGCTGATTTTTTAAATAAAAAAATATTATTTTGATGGGATTCATTTGATCTGGTTACCATCTAATCTGTTAAGAAATAGACATGTCTAAAAAAAGCCTTCCTGTATTTGTAAACATGTCCCCATTTTTTTCTGAAGCCATAAAAGCTGCATAGAAAATACTCAAAGAAATGTAAAGTTTCTTTCTGGTGTACTAAGCCCAAAATTTGGGGAGAAAAGCAAAATTCAATGCCCTGTACCAGAAAAGTATACATTAATTTTACATGCCTTATTTTGCACAGTTGAACCTGCCGTGAATCTTAGTAATATCCATAGCATCATAATTAACTCAAAGCAGCATGGTTATACTGAGTCATGTGTTCTGCAGTGGGATTTACTTACAAACAATATGACTGGCTAGATCAGTGGTCACTGCCTTAGGACTGGGGAACCAAATAATCAATAATGAGATTCATTGTTCCGACCACCTTACCAGTAAGTGCCCCTGGCCAAGATACCTAGTGATATATATCCACTTACCTGAAACCTCGTAGATGTGAGTAAAACTTTCTCCCCCTCCAAATATCCCCTTTATTTAATTGTGAAGCTCTGCAGAATGTGTGGGCACTGTATTCGTAAAAATATGCTATGGTAAAGCAAAAATGTTTTCTTAATTTATTAACACACATTTTACAAAGTTAACCCAACATTACTTATATTTGATGGAGGTTGCCTTTGCATAGGTGATGAAATAACATTTTTGAGTTCACAATAACTCTTACAAAATTCATCAATTAGTAAAAAAAAAATCCCAATAAAGCGCCATTGATACACAAGCAAAAGTACTTAGACATCCAAACTATGTTTAATTTAAAGCTTTGCATCACGGATAGTCATGATAGGAATGTCTTGTAACCTCTCATCCCCCTCATAAAATAGTTTTGCTTGGAATGCAATAATCAGGGTAACTGGCTCAACAGATCGTAATACTTTGACAACTCATTATTTATAAAAGCCAGTTTCACTTATGACATACTGACTAGAGTTTAAATGTGTAGGAGTCAAAAGAATACTCCTGTCATCGTAACCACTTACTACTTACCATGAGGTGACTCCAGGACACTACTAGCACCATAACCACTACAGTGAACACTGCAGTGTTCCTTTAATTTTGGGGAATTGTTGCACATGGTAGATTCAGATAAAAAACCCTTGTATTAGCACACTTCCTTTGTGTTCAGAATCTACAGTCACAATGCAACATGTGAGTTAACTATTACTACATCCCAGGAGAGAGATGAAAAGTAAAATAACATGGGTTGTTTAGTTTGGATAGGCTAGCTGATTTTTTAAATAAAAAAAAAATATTTTCTTGATGGGATTCATTTGATCTGGTTACCATCTAATCTTTTAAGAAATAGACATGTCTAAAAAAGCCTTCCTGAAAAGTTGGCATGCAAATTCACAAAACCATGACGTGCCATTATATACATGTGTGCCTGTGTGATATCTCTGTCTGCAGTTCCTCCAGGTTGGTTTAAACCTTTATATAGTGACATATTTATACTATAATGTTTTTTTTCTGCGGTTATAAATAAACTAAACTCACAGAAACAATGCTTTGTTGTGTGATTCAATATAAGAAATATAAACACACCTTGTGCAAGAGGTTGTTAACAAAATGGTGTCTTGTACATTCAAAACACTATGTAGGAATATACCTGGGTGGTTTACTTTTCAAAAATATATACATTTATGGGGCAGTTTTCAATGGACACTGGTATATTTGGAAACCCAAAATACAAATTTCAGATGCTATTGTTGCTTGTACACAGAGCACAAAAGGCTACATTATATATATGTGTATAGTTTACGCTGAGATTATGCATTAAAGAAGATCTAATCATTCATAACCATGCATGCAAGTGAATGTGGCAAACAATTTTCATTCCTTTTTATATTGACAGTGAAATATTAGTTGCAGAGGTGTAGTCATTTCCTGTTGGAGTGCTTAGTTTGCATACGTATAACATCATTTGTATTTTCCTGCATTTTCCCTTTCAAGTAAAATGGAAGTGTTGACTGATATATTTTGGCTAATTCTTTTATGACATGATTTGCCCTGGTGGTAGATCCAGTTGTTGTGGAAACCTGCGCAGTAATGTAGATTCTTTGAATACATAATATAAAATGCATTTAAATTGGTAGTACCTCCATATGGGATTGCCTTTTTTATTGAGGTAGGTAGATTTTTTTCACTTGGTACCTCATAAAACAAGATTACTTTTTAAAAAGGTTCCAACAACAAGACAATAATACTACAAATTCTGTCCAATTTTGTTTGCATTGTATATCATATTCTGAGATATTAAATATCTGTTGTTAAAACATGTCATAAATAAATGTTAAAGACTAGTAATAAAGGGAACTTGTTTTCAATGAATTGACAGGAATTGCATTTAAGTATACATTTTTCCTAATAGACCGGCAACAAAAATTGATGTGTGTAGGGAGTACAACAAATTTACTTTGACATTTTCAAGGACATATTATTTATGTAAGCCTTTTTAATCTTGTGTGTAATTTCTCCATGAAATAAACAGTATTATGCTGTGATATCTATTCCTTTTTATCATGGTGCTACGAGGAACCGTCTTACAAACAATGATTTATACACAAGATAAGTAATCAATTCCTGGCTTGATTAATATTCCATGTAATTATAACTAAAACCAGTTTAATCCATATGTTTATTTCTCTTTGTGTGTTTTAATATATTTTAATAGATTTCATAAGCAGTATAGATACTAGATTTTATATTGAAGGTAGAATTGTATAGGTAGAAGTGTATTTCCTGGTACTTAATCATAACACTCCATACCGTTTTGATTGATTCTGTTTATGGTTATGTTAGTACATCTCTCAACTTGATGAGTAAACGTGCCCTATGCTATGCACAGACCAACTAATCGATAATAAGATTGACAACAATCGATTTGTATCAATATTATTGATTGGTTGCTTCAGCCCTGCTTACAATATCTAGACTATACATGTAAACGTGTGTGTGTTGGAATTAAACACCACTGCTTTTACTACAACATTACTTGCAACTCTACTACCAAGTTTGTCACTAGACTTTTCCACACTACTATCCACTAGCCATAGACATTCTCTGTGATTCACGTCTATTTACAGATACGTTTTTCAAAACGTTTCCAACAACTAATATTCCTGTACATTTATATCCATTAAAATCCATAGTTTCATAGTTACTACTACAGGCTAAAATATGAATTAGGTCCATTTAGTTAGCCTTTCACACATTTGTAGTGTTTATTTGGTATATAGATCATGCCATTCTTAGCCATTTAGTGCAGTGAGATTTGGGGGCATGATCTATACAACAAAACTGCTTTATTAAGGTAAAGTTGTTTTGGTGCCTATAGTGTCCCTTTACGCTAATTTATTTTGGTGTCCAGTGAGTTTAGATCAACTGCAGACAAGTTGCAACCATGCACCCTTACTTGAACGAATCAGACTTGTGACATCCCTGAAAACAAATTACTATTATACAAATTAAGGAGATTTTTAACAACATGATACCTCTCTAAAACTACCATTCTGAATGTGTGTTCTTTACCAGTTCCTATTGAAAAGAAAGTAATTGAATGAAGGAGAGTTATTTTCTGTTCATTACCGTGCCGTGTTAGCCTGCACAAGTCCATTGATTTCTCAGGAGATCACTGAATGTCCATTGTCTTCTAATGCTTCTCATTATTTTTCATCATCAGGGTATGCTCATCATTTTGAATGAAGCCTGCTTTATTATCTATTAACATTCTAGGCGGCTTAGCAAATTTTGAAAGAAATATTCAAAGATCCCAGTTGCTTAAACAGCAAAGTGCCAGCAAGACTTTTAGCCAATGTCCATTTGCAGGTCATATTCAGCAGGTTAACATTATATGGTTAACCACCATCAAAATAACCCAAACCTAAGTAAAGTCAGAGAAGACTATTAGAAATTGTCATGTAATGTAAATGAAAAAGCTATTCCAATCACTATGACTACTTCAGTGTTTGTATAGGCAGCATTTTTCCTTGAAACACCATACATACTGAGTTTAACCCCTTTGCTTAATTATTTTTAACGTCTTTACTTCACCTCCGGCAGCGCCATTGAAGCATCATTAGCCAACCCAAAACAAGAGTTTCAAGCTAATTTCACAGTATGTCATTCATTGACTGAGAGCAACCCGAATGTCCTGAACTGTAGAGAAGACACACTCCCATTTACCAGGCAACGGTGCCAGGGTACTCCTACCATCATAACCACTGTAACTGGCTACAGTGGCTATGGTGGTTTGAGTAACTCCAAAACATACAGAATGCTCAACACAAAATCTAATTGAAATCAAAATAAACCAAAAAGACGATCGTTACATTACTTAAATGTTTAAAGAAGTTTACGAGAGAGATACTAACAAATCAATTAGTCAATCCACCTCTTGTCAACTGCTATGATTTTAGAGCCTGCTCTCATGCTGTTAAATTTATGGATATTAGCTGTGTTCAAACCAATGAATCTCTGCTTATTGTAGAATAAAAAGAACATAATTAAAGTCAGGCGCTGCGTAAGAAAACACTACCCGGGTGTAAGGCTTGAAAAAGAATTGGGTATGAGCCAAAACACCATTTATGTTGTAGTAAATTGTCCTTCTATACTAACTGTGTATCTGATCCTTCTCTGAATTACTGCCCATCGCACGGAGAAAGACACACATATGGTTATTTACCAAAATGAGAATTCAAAGTAAATTTCAAATTTAAGGTCAAAATAGCTCTACTAGAAAAATTATCTACACAGCTATGCTTCCTGATTGGCGATTTTGGCTGTAAAGTTCAAATTTACTTTGAATTTATTTAGTGAATAACCATGAGTATGTTTACGACGGTAATCTTTGATCCCACTCATCTGTAAGGTTATCTGATCACTTTCTTGATGATCTGAAAACTCTTTGAATGATGCATTTTCGAAGTGTCATTTTTGATGCTACCATTGAGTGCCCTCCTTTTATAACTCTGAATTTCAAATCAATCTAGGGATGTCTAATCCAGAGTATCCTTGCCAGTCATGCATGGTCATTCTATTATTATATAAATCACTAATACCAGGGCTTGGTTCCCAAACAATTGTTACTTAATGTCATTAAACGCATTTCTTGTAAAACTGTTTTTCTGGTTTTGACTTGCCAAGTTTGACAACCTTTTTTTTTTTTTTTGTATCCCTGATCCGAATAATTTATCTGTATATCACTATATCTGGTTTAATGACATAAGCTTGTATAGTGACTTCAACTAACATGTGCAAGTGGCAGCAAGATAGATTGATTGATATAGAATGCATGGCAAGGAAAAAAAGGAAGTAAAGAAAAAATATTAGGTGACATCCAAGTATTTGTATAATTAAATAAGTTAAAGGGAACCTATAACAATATTGTAGTTTCTAAAAAACTGCAGTGTTTTACATTGCTGGGTGAAAACTACAGGGCCACTGCACCCAGACCATTTCATTGAGATTAAGCAGTCTGTGTGACGTTAATGGTCCTTTAAGAGCCAAGTATTTTATTGACATAAACGTATGTCTTAATTCATTTTCTGACATTTAGAGCCACATTACTAAAACTGTGCACTCTTGGACTGATCTCAAGGACTGATCTCAAAGAAAGAGGACAGCAAATCAGCTCGGAAATAGTGCAATATTCAATATTTCAGGATTTAGACTATTCACTTTGGGATTGTGATAGCTTGCCATGACACATTAAATAAAGTATTTATATATTGGCCTTCATCTGGATTATCATATATATATATAGGTACTTCTTAACCTTTGTGTCCCAACCTGACTGACTGTAAACCCGTAACATTACTTTTTATAAGCTCTACAAATTGTAGATATAATCCTGCATATTATAAAATATCTTCTTGAGCAGGTGTTTTTTTTTTAATTAAAAGTGAAAAGAGCGGTTGGGATGAGCACATTTCTAGCTCTTCAGTAGCTAATTAGTTATCTTTAGTAATTTCCCTGCTACTTCACTTGTGTGGCAGACTCCACGGTTTCCTCTTTCAGATATTTTGTAATAAAGTAATCCATGTTTTCTACAGCTGTATGAATTAAGTAGTTAATTATAGAGTGGTATAAGGTTGTGACTTGATTGGAACACACCTGATGCAGTATGGTATTTCTTAGTTTTTAATGCACCGCGCTTTAACACATATAATTAAGTCATATTACTTTTGAAATATTTTAATGCCTGATATTCTGATAACAGGTTATATCTTATTTTTTGTACTTTCTCTGTCTTTGAATGGTACATTTTCTTTTATAAGTCCTATATGAAATTGTCAAAAATAAGAATAGTGATTACTGGGATTCTTCATGATTGTGTTCCAGATCCTCTTGTTCGGCTTGTGATGTGATTACTATCATTTGCCGACAAAAAGTAAATTACTAAAAGTAAACTGGCTGGTTGAAGAGTTAATGTTTTTGCCACAATGTGGCTGGGTGAAATCAGCAGTTGTTCTTCACTCTGTACTAGTTTCAGAGTGGGTAACAGTTTATTTTCAATCACACCAGTGCCAAACTGATTCAAATTCAGCAGCTATGTTCACTGTTGCATTAAATTGATTTCATTGTAATTTGGCAGCAATGTATGGATTATCAGCAGCAAAGTCACATTTAGTAGGGAAGAGACAATCAATAGCCATGCTAGCTAGCAACCATGGTTACCCACTAAATTAGCCATCAAATTTCCTCTTTGTGAGATTAATGTTATATTCACTTATTTTTGAAAGTAGTTTTACTCACCACCAAAAACATCACAGTAGAAATACTGATTTGGTAGTTTGCTGAACTTGGTATATTATTACAAAGTTGACTATAAATTCATCAAAAAAATAAAAAAACATAATCTTCCAAATTAGTGGATGAAGAAACTGCAGGAATTTTAGCTCTACTCCATATTTTATTTGAAAACCATAAAACAAATATTATTCAGGACAAAATAATGTATAATATATTGAATAATAACACTTTTTTTTCTACATAATTAGTAAGTTGATGTCCTTCAAAGAAAATCAAACCACAAATGTAAAAACTCACATTAAGTATCCCACTAGGACTAAACTTTTTTAAGTGTTGTCAATAATGCTCATGTGGTTATTTGAAAAAGAAAAGGTGGTAGACCGCGCCAAAAGAATAAATGATCAGATAATCATAAATGTACATACATGTAGTTCTTGAATTTTACAGCATATGGGAACCTCAAAAAAGAACAATAAACAATAATAGTGCAATATGCAAAAGTACTTAGTAATGTATAAATAGGATACACTGTGGGTAAAGAGCAAACTCACACTTTACCGAGCTGCTAGGAGCTCTGCCGTATAGCGCCTGGACGGTACAATCCCCGTCTTAGGATATGTAGTTCTTGAATGTTACAGCATATGGAAACCTCAAAGAAAACAATAAACAATAATAGTGCAGTATGAAAAGGTATTGTGATAATGTATAAATAAGATACACTGTGAGTAAAAAGCAAACTCACACTTTACCGAGCTGCTAGGAGCTCTGCCGTATAACGCCTGGACGGTACAATCCCCGTCTTAGGATCTGAATATACCAGGAGGTCCAAATTCAACGGTCATATATATATGAAAAAAACAAAATATACAGACCAATGGTACAATATCATAAACTGGAAATAATATAGAAAAAAGTAGGTATCCTACTTACAGTATCCAGAGCAATGACTTGCTCTGGTGATGACAGCTTATGGTGGTATAATCCCCACCACAGGATATAACAGGAAAGCAGCAGCACCAGAAGATATGCAAAAGCCAAGGGATTTGAAAAAAGGCAATGAAATTTATTATTAAAAAAATATATTTTAAAATATATATAGGTAAAAGTATATAAAAAACATATATAGTAACTTCAAATCCTATCCTTGACGCGTTTCGCCCGGGTTTGGGCTTTTTCAAAAGAGAGGATGTCCTTGGCGTTCCACCCGGTTTATATAGGGAGAGTTGGTAGTTCAATAATAATCTGGTGTGGTGCTGTTCTTCCTATTTCCTGTTTGGTCGCGGGCGTCGACCGGAAATGGCGCGCCGCGACCGTTAGTATGTGCTGGGAGATGTAGTCCATATGAGGCATGTAGTTCAGATCGCGGCCGTCAACCGGAAGTGACGTGCCGCGAGTACCAGTGTATGATGGGAAATGTAGTTTCCCCAAGTGTCCATCTGTTATATTCGTAGTCATAAGCCGGAAACCGGAAATGCCATGCCATAAGTGGTAGCTGGGATATGTAGTCTCTTAAAATCTATCACAATGTATAATTTTAATGTACAAATACAGTGTAATTAATTCTTATTATCAGTGAAGCATGCACAACATGATATATAGTGATTACTATGAGCAAACAGATTCCAGTAGTGTATATACATCCTTATTGGGAAAGCATAGCCTACAGTGGTTAATCTGATAGTGATGATGTAATTAGGCATACTTAATCTATACAAATAAAAAAATATATTTTAAGAAAATAGAGAAATACTCTTGATTATTAAAGATGCCAAATGTAGATTATACTCAAGAATTTATTTATCGCAATGTACAAAAAGACAACCACTATAGGGAATGATCCCAACTTTGAGGTAAGAATGACAAAAAGAGAGGAAAAAAAAAAAAAAATATTAATTATAAAAAATTGAAAAGGTCGAATTCAGCATTCAATCCTTTCGGGTGTAGGGTGTCCAAATAGTACACCCACTCCATTTCTTTTTTGCCCAATCTTTTGGTCATATCTCCACCTCTCCAATATTGTGGCATCTTAGTGATACCCATAAATTTTAACTCACGAGGATCATTCTTGTGTATTTCAAAATGAGATGATACTAGATGATTTTTAAAACCTTTCTCTATGTTTCTACAGTGTTCCCCTATTCGGGTTTTCAAAGGTCTTATAGTCCTTCCTATATACTGTAAGCCACATGGACACTCTAAAAGATATATAACGTTTTTGCTCATACAGGTAATAGTGTCTTTAATTTGATAAATTTTATTGGTATTATTTGATTTGAAGTTTAAAGTATGTCTGTCTATCTTTTTAGTTTTTCTGCATGCTATACAGCAGTTGCATCTATAAAACCCATTTTTAGTTTGTAAAAAATTCTTAAGGGCATTGGAGCTTTTCTCCTGTCTTGTGAAATTTTTTGTAAGTTGCATTTTTAAGTTAGGTGCCCCTCTAAATATTATTTTTGGCTTATCCGGAATAATAGTACCTAGTATAGCATCTTCTTTTAGTAGGTGCCAGTTTCTATTGATAATCTTTTTCATTTCTCTATTTTTATTATTATAGTCCAGGACTATTGGTAATGTAAACTCTTTATCAGTATATCCTGTTTTATTTAGAGTATTGCTTTTGATTAAAGATTCCCTATCGATACTAGTTATCATCTCTATATTTTCTTCTATCTTTTCTTTGTCATATCCCTTCTCAATAAATTTTTCTTTTATTTCTTTCGCCTGGATTTTAAAGATTTCTTTATCTGAGCAATTCCTTTTTAATCTTAAAAGTTGACTTTTGGGAATACTGTTTAGCCAGTTTTTATGATGACAACTATCTGTTTCAATGAAATTATTAACGTGGACCTCTTTAAAGTGCGTTTTAGTGCATATTGTATTATTATTGATATAGATGTCCAAGTCTAAAAAAGTAACGTTAGTTTTACTAAAATCAGCTTTTAAAATAATACCATTATCATTGTTATTTAAAAACTCTATAAATAGTTTGGCAGATTCCAGTGGACCCTTCCATATAAACAGAAGGTCGTCTATATAACGAAAATAGGTAACCAGGCTCTCCACCCAGCCATGCCCACTCCACACTGTTCTATCTTCCCATTCAGTCATGAAGAGATTGGCATAGCTGGGTGCGAACCTGGTCCCCATAGCTGTACCATTTTTTTGCAAATAAAAAGAATCTTTGAACCAAAAATAATTGTTGTTGAGTATTAAATAGATGCCCTTAACTATGAAGTTAATCTGTTCTGTTTTCATAACATTGTCACTTTCTAAGATTTTTTTCACCGCATAACACCCTTTTTCATGCTGTATTACAGTGTATAAGGATTGGACGTCACAAGTTATTAGTACATATTGATCGTCCCAGCTGATATTTTCTAATTTCTTAAGTAGGTCTATGGTATCTTTTAAGTAAGATTTTGACTTCTTCACATAGGGCTGTAGCATTATATCTATGTATTCGGATAGATTCGACAGGATTGAATCTATACCGGATACTATTGGACGTCCAGGTGGTTCTCTAATATTCTTATGTATCTTTGGCAGAAAGTAAATGACTGGTATCTTAGGGAATTTTTTGTTTAAATAATTATATTCATCTATATTTAAAATCTTTTTGTTTTTTCCTTCAATTAAAAAATTTTCTAATAAAATTTTGATATCTGGAGTCGGATCTCTAGACAGTTTCGTGTATGTTGTATTATCATTGAGTTGTCTATAGGCCTCTTTTTCGTATAATTCTGCTGATAAAATAACCAGTCCTCCTCCCTTGTCTGCCGGCTTTATTACTATTGTTTCGTCTTTTTGTAATTCTTTTAAGCTCTCTTTCTCTTTTTTGGTTAAATTGTTTTTATCTCTTTTATCTTTTATATTTATGGTTTTTATATCATGACACACTTTTTTTTCAAATATGTCAAGAGCACTGGATTTAAAATTTGACAACTGCTGTATAGCATGCAGAAAAACTAAAAAGATAGACAGACATACTTTAAACTTCAAATCAAATAATACCAATAAAATTTATCAAATTAAAGACACTATTACCTGTATGAGCAAAAACGTTATATATCTTTTAGAGTGTCCATGTGGCTTACAGTATATAGGAAGGACTATAAGACCTTTGAAAACCCGAATAGGGGAACACTGTAGAAACATAGAGAAAGGTTTTAAAAATCATCTAGTATCATGTCATTTTGAAATACACAAGAATGATCCTCGTGAGTTAAAATTTATGGGTATCACTAAGATGCCACAATATTGGAGAGGTGGAGATATGACCAAAAGATTGGGCAAAAAAGAAATGGAGTGGGTGTACTATTTGGACACCCTACACCCGAAAGGATTGAATGCTGAATTCGACCTTTCAATTTTTTATAATTAATTTTTTTTTTTTTTTTCCTCTCTTTTTGTCATTCTTACCTCAAAGTTGGGATCATTCCCTATAGTGGTTGTCTTTTTGTACATTGCGATAAATAAATTCTTGAGTATAATCTACATTTGGCATCTTTAATAATCAAGAGTATTTCTCTATTTTCTTAAAATATATTTTTTTATTTGTATAGATTAAGTATGCCTAATTACATCATCACTATCAGATTAACCACTGTAGGCTATGCTTTCCCAATAAGGATGTATATACACTACTGGAATCTGTTTGCTCATAGTAATCACTATATATCATGTTGTGCATGCTTCACTGATAATAAGAATTAATTACACTGTATTTGTACATTAAAATTATACATTGTGATAGATTTTAAGAGACTACATATCCCAGCTACCACTTATGGCATGGCATTTCCGGTTTCCGGCTTATGACTACGAATATAACAGATGGACACTTGGAGAAACTACATTTCCCATCATACACTGGTACTCGCGGCACGTCACTTCCGGTTGACGGCCGCGATCTGAACTACATGCCTCATATGGACTACATCTCCCAGCACATACTAATGGTCGCGGCGCGTCATTTCCGGTCGACGCCCGCGACCAAACAGGAAATAGGAAGAACAGCACCACACCAGATTATTATTGAACTACCAACTCTCCCTATATAAACCGGGTGGAACGCCAAGGACATCCTCTCTTTTGAAAAAGCCCAAACCCGGGCGAAACGCGTCAAGGATATGATTTGAAGTTACTATATATGTTTTTTATATACTTTTACCTATATATATTTTAAAATATATTTTTTTAATAATAAATTTCATTGCCTTTTTTCAAATCCCTTGGCTTTTGCATATCTTCTGGTGCTGCTGCTTTCCTGTTATATCCTGTGGTGGGGATTATACCACCATAAGCTGTCATCACCAGAGCAAGTCATTGCTCTGGATATTGTAAGTAGGATACCTACTTTTTTCTATATTATTTCCAGTTTATGATATTGTACCATTGGTCTGTATATTTTGTTTTTTTTCATATATATATGACCGTTGAATTTGGACCTCCTGGTATATTCAGATCCTAAGACGGGGATTGTACCGTCCAGGCGTTATACGGCAGAGCTCCTAGCAGCTCGGTAAAGTGTGAGTTTGCTTTTTACTCACAGTGTATCTTATTTATACATTATCACAATACCTTTTCATACTGCACTATTATTGTTTATTGTTTTCTTTGAGGTTTCCATATGCTGTAACATTCAAGAACTACATATCCTAAGACGGGGATTGTACCGTCCAGGCGCTATACGGCAGAGCTCCTAGCAGCTCGGTAAAGTGTGAGTTTGCTCTTTACTCACAGTGTATCCTATTTATACATTACTAAGTACTTTTGCATATTGCACTATTATTGTTTATTGTTCTTTTTTGAGGTTCCCATATGCTGTAAAATTCAAGAACTACATGTATGTACATTTATGATTATCTGATCATTTATTCTTTTGGCGCGGTCTACCACCTTTTCTTTTTCACTTTCACTATCTAGCAGGCATTGGGAAGTCCTGCAGGTTCACTGCTGCCTTTTCACATTTATTGGGTTTTTTTTAGTGAGCGCCTATATCCTTCCTTTCTCATGTGGTTATTTGTTTATTTTTATTAGAATTTGTGCTAAAAAAGTAAGAGAAATAGGGCAGAGTTGCCAAATGCTATTAATTGCTCTAACAGTCTATTAAAAAAAATGTAAATAAGCTCTGATCCTTAAGAGAAGGACTAAGTACTACCCAATCAGTCAAAAGAAATCATTCAAGTTTGCAACAGACTGCACTCTGGAAGCTTTCAAATGAACGGAAAGCAAAGCAAATAATTGCTGTGCAGGTTATTAAAAAATTGACATTACATGGCACGTCCAGATCAAACGTGTAACAAAGACAAACCTATAAAAAGTCTTTGCAGTGGGCGGAAGGGGGATGCAGAAAAAACAAAAAGATTTTTGAGAAACACTGGACGCGTTCTCGTCTCCTTGCAAGGGGACGCTTTATCAATATAAAAGTTCAAACCAAGTTTGAAAAGGCTTGGTAAGGACAGGATACATTTTCCCTGCTTAACTGAATACCTATTGCACAACTCCCTTTACATGCCATCATCTAACTTATTCACAAAGGGAGATAGAAGCAAATCTTTTTCAGTGTAATAAAGCAGACCTGCCCGATTAAATCCAAGCCTAATACATTAAAGGCAAATCATTTTACTTATTACTTAATGTTGAATAAGCACAAGTATTATACCAAGGATTTATGATTCCAAAGACCTGTTTACGTCTCAAAATAAATGTACTACCTACACAAAATGTGCCAGTACATTCTCAGAAAAGATTTTGAGCTTGATCCTGGAGGGAGACTAAGGCCAAAATCAACATGGTGCTGTTGAATGGCAGACATGTTTTTTATTTACGTTGACCTCTACATCCCTAAATTTAGCTCACCAGTTATGCATGAACTGGTATTTTAGAAAAGACTCCTCCATGTTTACATTTGTAGTGCTCTAAGTATGCATTACATGGTTGTCTAAGTAAGTATAGGACAGGTGTTATCAATAAGACATATGGGTTTCTTTGTCTGAGAATTGTTGAATGTGGGTGTATATTAAGAGGATTTGGGGTTCTTCTTATTTTTCCTTAAATGGACAGACTTTTGCTAACATGTATAATGTCATTATAGTCATTATAACTATATAGAACAGCGGACACGCTCTTTTCTTGGTCGACCTCTCTCCCTGTAACATCATAAGGCTGTTACATCTGTTAACCATCTATCAAGCTTTTTCACGTATGTACTGTAGTTTCCATTGTGAGTACATTAAATGTATTTTTTTATTAAAGGGACACTCCAGGCACCCAGACCACTTCTGCCTATTGGAGTGGTCTGGGTGCGAACTCCCACTACCCTTAACTCTGCAACTGTAATTATTGCAGTTTTTATAAACTGCAATAATTACCTTGCAGGGTTAACTCCTCCTCTAGTGGAGGTCTAGACAGCCACTTTGGGCACTTCCTGGTCTATAGCACAGGTTTTCTGTGCTATAGCGTCGCTGGACATCCTCACGCTATGTTTTTATGTTTAATGCTTTCCTATGGGGAGGTCTAATGCTTTAGGTCTCCCCCGCCGGCGGCTGCGCATGCACAGTCGGTCTCTCTTGCCAGCTGACGGGGAGGGAGGAGCGTGGGTGGACCCAGAACCCGTGCCGAGGGACATCGGCGATGGTCTCAGGTGAGTCCCTGAAGGGGTTCTAACCCCTTTAGTAACATGGGGTGGGGGGGGTGGGAGGGAGAGGGGACCTGCAGTGCCAGAAAAACTGATTGTTTTCCTGGCACTGGAGTGTCCCTTTAAGAACATGAGATTGCGTAATAATATTTTGAGTGATTTAGAAGAATATTATGATCAACCACTTGAAGAAAATATATACATAAAAATGCATATTCTGATCGCCCTAACATATACATATTTATTACTTTTGAGGAGCCAGCCATTATCCATGATATGGAAGAGTTTACATTCAGACATATTTGGATGGCTAAAAAAGTCCAAGGATATTGAGTGTACACATACACTTAGCGAGATCTGAATTTGTTCTGGATTTTCTCTGTTTAGAAATCCTCTTTTATCTCCCCTTAATATTATTCACTTATATTTCTTTTAAGACATTGCTTGGGTTATCTAGTATTGCGAGAAACGTACCAGGAAATTCTAAATAAAAGGCAAAATTTAGACTTCTAACAATTTTCACTTTAATGCTAACCCTGTGCCAGTAAACCTTATTTCCAGCACTTGGTGACCTTGATATTGGAAATATTTACATCTGCTTTGTCAAGTACAATTTATCAATGTCATGAAAATCAATTATTTAAAAATCTCACAGTACAGTTCATTATAATACATTAGTTAGGAAACATTAGCCATTTCCTAAACTAATTGGTGCACTTAAAAGTTCCACTTAATTTAATTTGCCTTCAATATACAAATGGCAAACACTTATACCGCAAATCTACTGCCATACAGCACATCTGTTGGCATATCTACTCAGCACCTCTCTTGTATCCTCAATCTCCTAATCATTATTATATAGCCTGCCATAATGCTCTCTGATCTTCTTTAATGAAATGGCCACTATGGCATTGCGCAGATCATTTTTTCAAACTCAATTCTGCACGGATGGTGGCGACGTCTAAGCAGTTATTCTCCACTACACATTGATAATAAAGCACGGTTCACCTGTTTTTAGTGACTATAATCAAGGGCAGCACCAGGACATACATGTTGTAAGAGACATTTACTACAAAATAGCTGCTGGCCAGGACAGTAAATTGCATTAATCTCAGGTAGCACTGAGACGTGTATAACCCAGTACTGCTTTTACAGTAAAGTCCTTCCCTTAACTCCTACATTACCTTAGCACACTACATTACATTACACTAGCGCCAGGTTAGCTCAGGCACATAACTCCCGGCAGACAGAAGGCTGCAGTGGAGGCAGGGAGCTGGGAACCAGGAGGCAGACCGGGGCAGACCCCAAATATGAAATCATACTAATAATGATTACTTGTATTTAGATGGGATGGAAGTTGGTGTGCTCTTGGGTTTGCCTCATTTCTATCCTGGTGAGTGAATTAGTGTTTTCATTGAGTAACAAATGGATTTTGGAAAATAAACGCATGCTCATTTGACAAGCTTTAGTGATTGAGTGAATGCAATGGTAATGAGGAGGGCTAAACCATGGGGATGGCTAAGTAAATTAACTTATCGGTAGTGATCAGGTTTTGGGATAAATATATTACTGATAACAGAGGGTATCAGTTACATCTCATCACTTTTTTCACTTTATTTGTTTACCCACATATAGAAACATCCAATACATTTCAGGAACTAATGAACTATTGTTAATTGCAGCACAGCCTGTTGGTTTAAATGATGTTATATACAAACAAAAAGGAGCGCACTAAATGAAAAATCTATTTTATTTAATTCATGCTAAAATATATCATATTAAAATACACACTAAATATATAAAAGACATACAAAAAAAATACAGCACAAACAATCTATCTGTGAGACAAAAGCAATATAAAACATTGAAGCAGAAACCTTGCCCATGTCTTATATAAGTTAACACACCAAAAAGAAATGATATATAAAGCCATGAAGCAAAAGAAAAATAAATGGATAACATACCAAAAATGACTGGTAAAACCAGGAACTGAAAAGAGTGACGTTTCAGCTGTGAGCCTTTCTCAAGATTTCCCAAGGTCAGGCTTCTGCTTTAGTGCTTTATATTCATTTTGTCTCACAGATAGCTTGTTTGTATTGTATTTTTGTATGTCGTTTATATATTTTGCATCTGTTTTCATAGGATACATTTTAGCATGAATTAAATATAATTGATGTTTTATTTAGTGCGCTCCTCTTTGTTTGTATACTATTGATGTATTACCTCCAGAGGGGTTTTTGTGAGAACACCAAGTTTTTAGGTAACAATGTTTCTATATAGCTAGATTTTTTTGTTTTTGACCTTGATATACACAGTGTGTCCTCCATGCTAATGGTATATATTGGTTTCAATTTTGTTAACACAAGCAGGCATAGTTTCTGTTAAACTAATGAACATTGCTTAAGATCAATTAAACACCATTTAAATGTAGTGCATCCTGAAAAACAAGCTCTGAATGTGAAATAGCTACCAATCTGAATTTCAAAAGGTAATCAATTTAAAGAAACTTGGTAAAAATTAGCGGAATTGAGGCCACATTGCTTGCTGTTCATTCTCTTTTATCTAGAGGCTCTCAAGAACAATGCTTATAAAAGAATCAACATGTTCTACAGCTATCTTGGACATTAGGGATTTGCATGCGGAGGCTGATAATGACTCCACTTATGAATTATTTTTTCTTCAAGTTTATAAGAAAAATAAGCACTATTGTTTGTAAAGAAAGACTCACATCCGTAAAAACATTTCCTTAACGTATTTTTCATAATTATTTCGAGCACATTTTGTTTATGTGCAGCAGTGTTCTTATAATTTGGGTCTAGCAAATATTCTTTGTTAAGTTCTTTTTTGCTCAGTATCTTTTAGTCGAAGAATCAGAGGCTCCTGATTTTAAGCACTCAGAATCCATTACAGTTGGTATGAAACAGAGAAACCTTGCATTTGAAAAGCACACAGCTAAAACACAGTTTTTTTCCTGGTTTAAGAACAAAGTCAGTTAAACTGATGGGTAAAACCGCTTCAGGAAAGTATCAGTAGTCGCTAATCTGAGAACGGAGTCTTACTTGTCACATAGTATTTTACAATCTTGTCATGTGGAGCAGTAATAATGGGCCTGGTGACTGAAGAGATGTCGAGGCAAGAGATGACAATTAGTCTATAAAAGCATTATAGGATATAATTTAATCTAAATATATTTTTTGTTCCTCACCGTACTGTCCATTTAAAAATAATTAGCATTTTAAACATGTCATTTATTTGTTATTTTTTTTATCTTACTTACCTCGGTATACTAACTGGTTGAGGTCACAGATAATGTAACAGTTAGCATAAATTGCATGCAGTTTGTTCTGCAGAGGGTTGAAATTCCACAGATAGGGAAGGTAAGTATCCTTTATATCCTGATACTCGTGATGCATCAGCTTTGGTCTATTTAAAAAACAAATGGCATCAAGACTATCAAACATCAGATATGGACAACAACTCACTCTGTCAGTGAGAAGAATACATTACTTTCTCTTACATTAACTGCAATAAAGTTTTCACAATAATGTGTTGTCTACAATCCATCATAGTAGTTTATTTGAACTTGACAATACTAGATTGCAGTCTTCAGAGCATGTGCACTTGATCACATACATGTCCTGTGCAACTGGACATGCATAAACATGCACTGAATACGTCCCAACATTGGGAGGTATGAGATCGGGCTTGGGAAGGTGAGCCTTGAGGACGTCAGCTTGGTGTCAAGCCTACCAGACTGACAGACACCCTCCCAGCAGGCCGCCACCTACAGGACTATATATTTCTGCTGAAATGATTTCTGCACGGTCCTAGTGCGCGTTCACAGCACAAGCATGTGTAAGGTTCTGCTTGCACTGTACTCCCTGAGGACAGTTTCCTGGTGTCCCTGGATGCAGAACACTAGGGAAGAAAATCGGGATGGTGGGACAGAACAACAAAATCAGGACTGACCTCCCAAAGTCTGGACTGTTGGGAGGCCTGCACTGGCAGTCTATGGACCTTAGACTTGACCATCTGACCTGGGGATATTTGTAGACCAGTGCTCCAGTATATATCTGTTCCTTACTAGTCCTCCAGTTTGAGAAGGTCAGACACAAAAGTGGAGGAGGTGGCTCCAACAAGGTTGTTGTAAAAGGTGGATGGTGTTTATAAGTCAAGGATGTTGGAGATTTACAATGATTGGATGCTTGTAAACACAATTTATGCAACCTTCCTGTAGAAGAGTGTTTGAAATATTATAACCTGACCTCTGATTCAATCAAGGAGCTTCAAGGTCAAACGTTGATACAGTTTCTTTATACGGTCGTGCAAATTGAACAGCTTTTGTATGTCTTTATTTATGCTTTAACAGTTGTACACATAAATAATGAACACAGGCTTTATAATTTCAAAACTGACATGAAAAATGTCAAACTACTGTTAGTACAAGTATCAGAAAAGGGATTTTCTGTATGCTGGTACTAAAATATTCTTATTTTAATGAAGATAACAGAATGCTGTCATATTGTCATTCAAATGGCACTTTCATAAATAGAGTGCCTTTGTGCTGAATGTAAGAAAAATGTGAATATACAAAAAAGATAAATGTTGAAATAAATGTATATGGACACGCTTAAACGTGGGCATTCACCATATTTTAATGAATGTAATCTTTAATTCTATGTTAAATAAGAGCAAGATTTTTTTTTTTTTACTTCAAACTCAATGTGAATTGTATAAATTGGTTGGGAAGCCGCTGTGTGCATGTAGTAATTGATTCACTGTCCTTCGTTCTGTGGTTTCTATTGTTTTGTAGCACTCTTTTATTTACTTTATGTCTTGCTTTGTAAGCCAGCTTTCACTAACCAACAAATATCTCAAAGGCTGTAACAATGTAACGTCCTTACCCCTTGACTAAAGTGCGCTGGTGTCAGTTGAGAGGATTTAATATTGTTTTCAAACAGAACAAATTCAAAATGAAGCCCTGCACTCAAACTCCCACTAGTCCTGGGCAGCAGCAATGACTATAGTGCACAGCAACCCCAATACATACAGTATCCCTATGCACATTTAAATAGGTGGAGTATCTTTGTATCACTTTACTAAATCACTTTATCTTTAGTATCACTCCAATGGCCATTTAAGTGCAAGCTTGAAGTGTAACTTTACACCTAAAAGGACATTTATTTATTATTTATTTATAAAATATTTTACCAGGAAAAAACATTGAGATTTCTCTCGTTTTCAAGTATGTCCTGGGTCAACAAAACATTGCATTGATACAACAGGGTACAATAAAATAAAAAAACAATATTAATACACAATATATACAAAATTTAACATAGAACAGGTAGGAAATATATAATCAACCATGACAGGTGCATTCTGATTTGAGGTATGTAGATCTCTTTAAGGACTTTAGGCCTGGGGAAGATTTTAAATTGTACGGGAGTTCGTTCCACAATTGCGGTGCTCTGTAGGAAAAGGAGGATCGGGCTGCTTACTTTCTGTATTGAGGTAGACTAAATAAAGTGCTGGTACTGGATCGGAGGTTATAGGAAGTGGGAACAGCTGGGGAAAGCATTTTGTGCAGGTACGGCGGGAGTTTCCCAGAAAATCTCTTAAACACAAGGCTGGAAAGATGAAGGGTGCGTCTGGATTCCAGCGACAGCCAGTTTAGTTCCTTTAGCATGTCACAATGGTGGGTCCTGTAATTACATTGTAGCACAAATCGGCAGAACAAGTTTTACAATGTATTGAGTTTATTAATGTGGGATTGCGATGCAGATACATATACTACATCCCCAAAATCAGTGATTGGCATCAGCATTTGCTGTACAATCTTTTCCTTTACTGTAGGGCTTAGGCAGGATATGTTTCTGTACAGGGCACCTAATTTTGGATAAAGTTTAGATGCAAGCTTTTCTATGTGCAGGCCAAAATATAGATTGGGGTCTAACATCATACCCAAATAAGACCAATATTTGAGTTTAATGTACTTACACTTGTATGTAATCCTTTTATGATTGGACTATGCATAATAATGAGTAGAGACTTTAAAAACAAAATTTTACCAACTTCAAATGACATATTCAAGGCTGTTCCATAAACTATCCAAGCATTCTGCTGCTACGAAGTAAATATGGATTTGTGGTAAATTTACTTTAACTTCTTTCTAAGCTAGCATGATTTAAAGCACACTGAAAGTTGAAAACAACAATTAATCACATAAGCGCATAGCACTTTAGTTCCATTGGAAGTAATCCATTGTCTATTGGCAATATGTCCCAAGCTATCTTACTTTAGCCAGCACATGCATCTTTTAGCCATCCAGGGGGCAATCTATTTCCTCTGGTGTTAATGACTGTTAATTTAAATGTAAATTCAAGTAACATTCATGCAAAATAAATACAGTGCACTAATTAACAAATTGAAGATTTACATTTTTCCTAAGCAGTATTTTATTTGGTTGGAGTAATTGTTTTGTCTCAATAATCTACTTTAGTATGGGAAGGAACTTTCTTTACTTTTGTATATCCAATGTTGAGCAAAGAGAATTCAATGATGCCTACTTCCCTTACTATACAGCAAAGGTATGTCTTTAAAGGAAAATTCCAAACATTGTAACCACTGCAGTGAAACAAATAATTGAGATCTGCATGCAGATTGATGAGATTCATGGCATATGGAAGCCAATCAGTCAGGGATATGGAAGTCAACTATCAAAGCACTTTGAAGGGCCAGACGGAGGAATCTCCGGGTCCTATTTAGTATTGCTTTTCACTTTGCAGCCCATGCGGTGGAGAAAGAGAGGAGGTCACTAGTCAGGCCTCTCCTTTTTTTGGGAAGGGGACCCTGGAGGACCCTACTTTTTCTTATTTATTTATTTGTAACGTAAAGACCCGGTTGAGAGAGAGAGAGAAACAGGTCTTAATTATAACATGTTCTGCATATATCTTATTTTACTTAAATTGTCATCGCCACATCACCCGGCACTCTGCTATATTGGCAAAAGGGACAGTGTGTTAACTGGTGCGTTTTATCATCAACATTGAGTATGACCCATAACAGGAAGTAGCTTGGCCAATATGTAGCCTTCTGTTCTGTGAATTCCTAACTCTTGGGCATATATTTATCCGGCACTGCAAGGGTTAAACGTTATCTCTGCATAGACTTACTTTGGTGCAGAGCAGGTGTTTCTATTTATGAAAGCAGGTAGCTGAACCTCAGGTCCTAGAAAACTTTGATGATGTCAGCATGTTAGCATAATGAGGTGAAAGGAGAGAGTTATACCAGTATAGAATCTAGCAAGAAGGAACTATTTTCATATGGAGGGAATGGGACAGAGAAGGCATGTTTTTTTGTTTTTTCTTCTTCAAAAACCGAAGTGAGCAATAGAAAACAGCTAGTTATTTAGTTAAAAATTTATCAAATGGATAAAAGTTGTGTTGATGCCTACATGTACCTTTGGGGACTCTGGTAGAACATTTGAAAATGTTATATCTATGACCAAGATATAAAAGTATTGTGACCCACCTTTTAATCATTGAAGTCAGGTGTTTCATTTAGACCCATTACCACAGGTATTTAAAATCAAGCACTAAGCCAGGCATTCTGCATTTAGAAACATTTGTGAAAAAAATGGGTCGTTCACAAGAGCTCAGTGAATTCAAGCATGGTACTGTGATAGGGTGCCATCTTTGCAATAAGTCAGTTCATTAAGTTTCATCCCTGCTAGATATTTCACAGTGAGCCGTAGGTGGTATTATTGGAAAGAGGATGTGTTTAGGAACAGCAGCAGCTCAGCCACAAAGCAGAAGACCACGGAAAGTCACAGAAATGGGTCACCAAGTGCTGTGGGGATGGATAATGGTATGGCGCTGTGTTTCAGGGGTTGGACAAGGCCCTTATTTCCATTGAAGGGAAATCTTAATGCTTAAGCATACCAAGACCTTTTGGACAATGCTATGCTTCCAATTTTGTAGGAACAGTTTGGGGAAGACCCTTTTCTATTCCAGCATGACAGTGCACCAGTGCACAAAGCAAGGTCCACAAAGACATGGTTGGATGAGATTATTATGGAAAAACCTGACTGGTCTGCACAGAGCCCTGACCTCAACCCCGTCACCTTTGGGAGGAACTGAAAATGAGATCGCAAGCCAGGCCTTCTCGTCCAACATTTGTGTCTGACCTCAAAATGCTCTACTGGATGAATGGACAAAAAATCCCATAGAAACACTCTAACATGTTGTGGGAAGCCTTCCAACAAGAAGTTGTTATAGCTACAAAAGGGGGGACCAGTTATATATAAATGTCTATGTATTTAAAATGTGATGTTCTAAAAGTCCATGTTGGTGTTTGTCCATATAGTGCAGCTATAGCTCTCTCTTTTGGTGGGCTCTTCTGTTCTCTGTTATAAGGAATAGATATAACATCTAGCACATGCCTAGCAACTACATTTCCCCAAAGACAGAGCTAATAGCTGTACTTTCCTCACAAGAGCTTGCTCTCCGATCACTTGGAGAAAATGGTGACGGAGGTTCCACTTTCAACCCTTTTTGCAATGCCAGTTTAAAAAAACATTCTACCTAAAAAATATTTTTTTACTGGGCATATATTGTTGATCCACTAAAAAGAAAAAAATGTTTATATGCAAAAAAACAGCTATACTCATGCCATGCTTATATTGTTCATTGAACAGAGAACATTAAATATTTCCATATAAAAGGTAAATGGATGTTCTTTACAGAAGAAATATCCACACTGAGAGTGCTTTCCCAAAACCAAAGCTGAACAAAAGTATTTTCAATGATTACTATTAAATAGGCGTAGTTGAGGGATTTGTAAACTGTCATCTTTGTAATTCTGTCTGAATCCTAGAAGTCGCTTCTTGTAATTGTGATTATTATATTCTGCCTACCTCAATATGGTGATCTGTCACAACATTTGTGCGGCAGACAGTTGCTGCACCCAGTGCTATATTGTGCCATGTGACTGGGTCTCACCTATGTCATATATCAAGATCATTTTAATCCCTTTAATGGGAAAGATTCTAAAAATAGAAGCTGCTGTGATTATACTCTTATTACCCAGAAATAAATAAAACATGCTTCAATGTTTATATATTGATTCAAAAGTAATTAGAGGAGCACAGGTCTATTTTGAGAGCACGGTCTCACTAGAGTAATAACAATACACCTACATAATTCATGTCCAATACTATAATGAAAATGGTGTGCACAGACGCAATGGGCAATATTTCACGAGAGACAGAATGTTCTCTTCACTGTATCCAGCAAAGCCATTTGTGAACTCGCTGTAGCATTCGTTCCTGTGATTTGTCCCTAATTGAGAAACAAAATAGTGTATTTACAACATAACTGTACAATACAGAGAAAGCCACGTGGGGTGTATTATTATTATTATTATACACACTGCACAGGTGCACCTAATACACTCAGGTCTTTTTAATGAAAGAATTGCAGAACAAATTGAGTATAAGTAATATATATGTTAGAACCAGTGAAGGAACAAGGAATACCAAATAAAACAATATTTAGAAACTGTTCCATGCACAAGAGCATGTACTTTTGATATCTGATATTGTTAAAGGGACAGTTTAGGCACCATAACAACTTAATCAAAATGAAATTGTTATGGTGTTAGGAGGTCCCTGGTGAGTGGCCACTTGACATTCTCAGCCAATCAGTGAATCCCCATTTATAAATCTGGCTTGAAACCAAACGTACCTTCAATACAGTTTTATGATCTAATGATTGGCTGAGAGCGTCAGCTGACCATTATGTCTTTAAAATAATGGCCCCAATGGCCTTTTTGTTCTGTTAATTAATAAGAGAAAAGTAACATATTTTATCCTTGCTTTGTGATAAATATTTGTATGTTTTTATTTTTCTATTTATTTTGTTTTGCATGTTTCCATACAATTAGAACTCCTATTAATAAGTAGGCCTAAATGGCTGTGTGAATAAGTTATTTTTTAATACTTATTTTTAATACTATGGCCTGGGGAAGTCAACATTACAGTTGAGCTCTTTCCCCTCCAATCTAGAGTCTGGCATGTGCCACCAGGAATATTTAACAGGGCAGCATTGCAGGTCTGAATTTGTACTGCTTTTATTGTATTTTCCTCCCTTTGTGATATGTTTTGGAATTAAACAAGGAATCTGACTGTGATATCATATAACAGCCTACAATGCTTGCAACAATGTTCCTACCAAGATAATGTCCCAAGTGGTGCATAAATGGAATGGACAAAAAAAAAAGAATTCTTTGGAGGGAAAAGTGTTTTCCTGATTAACACATTATTCCAGGGTCAAGCTGTATAGACACGGTTCTTACATAGTGTGCTCACAGCGCAAGTACATATTCTTACTTCTGTTGTTCCACTTCTTGTTGATGCTCCTGTTAGACATTTGCCTGTGCCTCAACTTGTTTTTTATTATTATTATGATTATTATTATTGGCATTTATATAGCGCCAACAAATTCTTTTGCGCTTTACAATATTATAGGACGGGAAGATTTAACAGTAAATGAGACTATTACAAAAATTTACAGGAACAATAGGATGAAGAGGACCCTGCTCAAACGAGCTTACAGTCTAGAGGAGGTCTGTTTGCGCTTATATTTCTCTGTGATCGGAAATTAATTATCTGTTAAATCTTTGGCTTGGTTTTTGTTTTGCTGTTGTGTCCGCTGAGTACTTATGCTTTATACAAACTAGCTATTGCAATGGGAAATTCAGCCCGGTCAGGATCCTCATTACTGTTAGAATCTAGTAGCTTATTAATAGTGGCTGCTAGGCTGTATCTGCAGGCATCAACAGCGGCATTAAACAATAAAGTAATCACCGACAATTTTAAGTTATGTAGAGGCTGTACAAATCACCAGTACTCTATCAACTCAGATACTGCTCAGGGAGTATACAAAATACTGCAATGAACAACCTGTATACCTCCCAGACAGACCGATAGATTTATAGGAAGGAAAAATCAAAAGTAACGTCCTTTCTCTTACTGATACTAGTAGATATGCAGGAACATTTAACAAATTTGCAAAAAATGTTAACATGACAAAGTTACAATATTTTGAGGTTTAGAAGCCCGTTTATAGTTGAGCTAGCGTGCTAGACTTTGCACGTTGTGTGTGTTTATATATATATATATGTATATATATATATGTATATATATATATATATATAAATAGGATATATATTAAAATAAGAGCATAAAATGATATAAATATATTCTTACAACACGTAGATCCTGTAACACAACCATGATAGCAAGAGCCTTTAGTCTCGGCTGTATCTCATACGTAGATTGTTTAAGGACAAGCGTGAGTATGCAGTGGTTTAAGTGAATTACAGATATACTTAACATATATTTAACTCTGTGATTAAAGCAGATATAAAGATTATTGCCTGACTAGCAGAAGATGTTATATTTTAAAATCAGCTGCTGATAATGCTGCATGTCTAGTAATGGGTATCTCTTGAAATAGCTACTGTAATAGCTGAGTGCAGAGACTTTCAACAGCACTACTGTTTTTTTAACAATTATTTTTAAATAATAAATCACACTGTAGCACATGTAAAAAGGGGACTAGATTATTGCCTACATTCCCCTTGTTAAATTTGCATTCATTATGCAGCACTGGCTTGTAGTATTAGAGTGTAAAGGTAGTGCTTTGATGGAGTGTTAATGAAATGTAAAGTCAAAGCAAACATTGCTAGTAATTTAACCTCTTGTGCTCTAAGTACCAGAATATAATGAATCATAAGATCATATTCTTTGGAAGATATTGTACCGCTATTGCCTAGCACTACAATATCTTGTACTGCTGAGAACATAGTTCCATAAAGAGACAGAGTTTCGTATAGGGTTACACCATCACCATGGCAACTTGGTGCATAGAGTCTGTATATACAGTGTTTAAGCATAAATCACGATATGTGCAGAGATATTTAAGGTTGCTGGGACCCGCTGAGCGTCCCTCGCCTCTTCAGATAGAAGCTTGAACACTGAGATAACCCTGACCCATGCAGTTCAGCTGACACTTAGACATAAAAACAACCCTGTACTGTAGGTCTTTGCTCATGGGAGCATTAGCTTCCATCTGACGAGTTGGCAATGGTGGAGCTTTAGTGGACCCCAGCTCAGTTGTCAAATCATTCTTAAATGGTTGGACTGCATACACTGGGAGGTCCTTGGAGTGTACCTTTAATGAGATCAGCCACAAACCACACAAACATGTTAATAGTAACCTTGACCAGTGTGTGGATGAGAAAAGTCTATTTCTTCAAAGTAACCATATAGCGTTAAGAATACACACCTGTATTCTTAATGTTATATATCAAGGGTAGGCAATCTTTGGCTATCCAGAAATTGGGAACTATATCACCATTTATACTTTTCCAGCATTATTTCTGTAGGAGCGTTATGGGAGATGTAGTCTGGAGTGCCAAATGTTGCCATAGAAAAACATTGGGAGGCTAGTGTGTATGGGTGGTAAAAAAGCTAACCAAAAAATTATGCTGCTCCAATCACATGACCTATATGAGATGCATTGGATTGATTAACCGAGTCAAACTCATTTATTGCAATGGAAGCACTTCTAGTGTCTGTCAGGAATCTACTAGAAGTGTATTAACTCTTCTATAAAAATATTGCCATATCTACTAAATTGCAATATTTTACATTGCAAGGTTAAAAGGGCAGGACCACTGCACCCTGAATTCTTTATTGAGATGGTGGTCCTTTATTCACTGAATTACAAGATAACATTTCTGAATGTACATTTGTTGTACACAAGATGAATACAGTCTGGAGTTTTAAATACACTTTTCTTGTTGTATTTGTATGTTAGTTTTGATAAAAGCTCATGTGAGAGCTGAATGCTTCTTATGTGACTATAAATGTGCCCTTTGACTCTACCTGTATGTCCAGTCCTTTGGTAATTTTGAGGAATTTGAACATACCAGATCAATGATACAAGGTTTGATCAATGATACAATGATACGAGGTGTGTGTCTTTCAAAAGGAAGTCGTGATGCTGTAATGAAATTATATTACAAAGAAAAACCTGATTCTTTTTCCAAGATTCATACATTTGACAGATAAACTATAAATGATAGATTTTAAAAGGGAAAGATTTTGAAGCCCAAAGTGCCATAAAATTGACATGAGCGTCCATTTCACTGTGTGAGCAGAAATATGCATTCTGATATCTATTAAGTACTTTGTTCCATTAATTGTTTAAAAGGAAGATAAATGCTTTGAGAGGTAATATTTGTGCTGAAGAACCAATGAAAATTACTGTACTTCAAAGTACAGGCATAGAGAAAATGCATTTTTGCAAAAGAACATAAAGGAATAATTCCCTCATATCATGCGGTTCCATCACTAGGCAGGTAATTAAAATACATAGTTGACTGTGTGGCCATGTACAAAATACCAATGCATTTTAATATTTTGGGCTAATTAACACAAAGGTGTGCATGTCAACTTTCCAGCAGAAAAGCTTACATTTCAGCAGCTGCTCAAGTGTACCAGATGTAAAAATATAAGCTTCATTGACTTTAATTGCCTGTGAGCATATGGTATATATAATGTATGTGACAGAAATCTGACAAGGATTTAATTACGAGTGTAGTAATGGTATATTTTCTATGTTTACACAGAATTTTCTTGGTATTGTATTTTTAATGTTACCAGTTTTAGTCCACTAATAGTTTGGGCTCAGTAAGCATGTAATTTAGGGCTTCTAACAGTCAGGCTTTTTGCGGGACAGTCTCAATTTCATGGCCCAGTACTAGTGTATTTCCCTGGTGTCCACAGTTGGTGTTCCCCTTTCCTCGTGCAGCACAGTGTGAAGCACATCTTTAGATGCACTTGTTCTGTGTGGTGAGCACTAGGACCATGGAGGGAGCGCTTCAGAAGTGTTTGCCGGGAAGCTGTCTGCCAGCCCTGCGTGCTTGAAACCAGGCATCCCTTCCTTGGTTGTCTGTTAGCATATGCTGACTAGATGTTCCTCTTTATGGGGTAGATATTTACAGTTATAATCAAAACTATTCAGCTTTTATTGAAAATTAGGTTTATTGTCAAACTTTTAAGACTTTCAGCAGTTTGCAATGAACAAATCAAACCCAATGAATGCTTCAAGTGGTTTCCCCAAATTCTACTGAAAATGCAACATACATTGAGTTCTCCAGTTTCAAAATTATTCAACCCCTTCACAGCAAGCATCTTTAGTACTTCGTAGAGCACCTTTTAGCTGTTATGACCTGCTTTAAATGAGATGCATAGCTCCTAATGAATCTTAGCCCATTGTTCATGAGCAATGACCTCCAGTTCAGTAAATATTCTTAGGTTTGCGTGCTGCAACAGCCCTCTTCAAATCCCACCAGAGATTTTCTATTTAGTTCAAGTCAGGTGACTGTGATGACTAATACCTCTGTGCCTGTTGCCACCAAGTCTTGCTACAGGTCTTTTGCAGTCACTCTAAGGTTTTTCACAACCTGCCTTCTCAGGAATCTGGTTGCAGCCTTTGATAGCTTCACTTTTCTTCCCCATCTTTGTAGTGTTACTACTGTTCCTTGCACTTTGAACTTGCGAACTATGCTTCCAATGGTGTCTCTAGGAACATTCAGTGCCTTTACTCCCTTTTTGTATCCTGTTCTTTATTTGTGAAGAGCGATGATCTCTTCTCTTAACTTTGTGGACCATTTGTTTGACTTAGCCATATTTCTAACATGCAGTCAAATGTAGCACTCAACAAACCCCTAGCCAGTTCAGGTATTTCAAGTGTTCCACCTCAAGAACATCTAGTGCAACTAATGGAGCCCTTGATTAGTTGCATCAGATGTTCTTGAGACAACACATTTTTTTGTATATTTGTGCTGTTGTGACCGTTTCTATTCAGGGAGTTAAATAATTTTGAGACTGGAGAAGTCATTATAAGTTGCATTTCCAGTTGAATTGGGCAAAGCACTTGAAGCATTCATTGTGTTAAGCTATTTCAATTCTATTTGTTTGATTTGTTCATTGCAAACAGCTAAAAGAGGTTAAATCTTGACAACAGACCTAATGTTCAATGGGGGATGAATAATTTTGACTATAACTGTATAAGAAAAAAAAAATATTGTATTGCAATAATTTCTTTGCAACCAAGTAGTGTGGTTATTTCAATGATCTCTAAATTTTTCAGGAGATTTAAAGAGAACACCATATAATTATTTTAACAAAACACACTTTACATCTTCATCCTGTCATTGTGGTTTAATTTCCAACACACCTATGTTTAGCGGACATAACTAAAAATGCAGGCTAGGTCCCTGTGCATGGAAATCATAGTATAGCTCACTGATGAAGCAAGGGGTCCATATCTGGATTACAAACAAACTAAAACAGAGGGCAAGAGAAAGTTACCCAGGAAGATAAAGTCAGTATACGTATTCTTGCATTAAACAATTACTGTAACAAATATAGAACCAATCATTACTTATGTCTTTACTATAATAATTATTCATGCATAATGCTTGGAAACCGAATATATGTAGTAATTATAAAATATCTAAGTTTTTAGACAAATCAGCCATTGACCTCAGCTTTATAATCCTTCTTCTGCTTTAGCAGGGTATTTGTGTTTTCACCTTCCTGAAGGCAATTATTTTACATCTGACAACTCAGAGGATTGGTAATATTTGGCTATCCTATATTATTACTCTCTCTCTGGTTCTGACCTATTCTCTGTATATCATGGCTAGGGTTATTTTGCAAATGGCGGCAGCTTCCTTTATGCACATTAAAGTGACCTTGGCCTCCATGGAGAAGGCAAAACATAAATATCATGTTATATAGGATATAAAGGAAAATGATCACCATGACAAAAGCATGCTGTACAATTACATGTAACAAGCCTACCTCCAACCTATTCCAGCCTTGCTCAATCTCTGGGGCATGTGGTACCATAGGTGACCCAATTTGTTTTTCATACTGCAATCTATTTGCAAGGAATCTATGCACAACTTTGAATGTGATGTTGAGCCCCAGGTATGCTGGAATAATGTGCTACAACATTACTGAACAGAATTGATGGTGTCTATTAGATTAATCAGTGGAAACAGTATTTGTAAAGACTTTTTCTGTTTGGGATTGTTCTAACTTTAACCCGGTATTCCTCCCAACAAGCTAACAGGTCTACTTTCATCTACTTTGAAACTCTTCTATCTAATGCCGTAAATGTTAGATGAATCCTATTCCAAAATAACATGGCTGCTATCAGAAATGTTGTGGCCCCTTACACAGCCTAAGGCCTTGGTCTACCCCAAGTCCACCCACAGGGCCCACCCCTGAATCTGTCCACATTGATGCAGCGTATGTGTATGTAAGGATTCAGAGTCTGCATAAAGTGGGTGAAGTCTGTGTGTGTGTAAAGAGCATGATGTTTGTGTATGTATAGTGAATGCAAATTGTGTGTATGTAAATTGGACGCAGTCTGTGTAAAGTAGATGTTTGTGTATGTATAGTGAATGCAAATTGTGTGTATGTAAATTGGACGCAGTCTGTGTAAAGTAGATGCAGTGTGTGTATTGTGGATGCAGTGTGCATACATAGGATTATGTGTGTAAAGTGGTGCTGTATGTGTAAAGTGGATACAGTGTGTGTGTAAAGTGGATGCAGTGTGTTTGTGTACAGTGAATGCAATGTGTGTAGTTGATGCAGTGTGTGTAATTTTGTGAGATTGTATAGAGGCAGTGAAGGGTAAGCCTAGACTTACACTGAACCACCAGGGAGTGTAGTGTCAACCAGGGAGGGTTGACACTACACTCCCTGGTGGTCCAGTGTAAGTCTAGGCTCCTAGCAACTTGCTAGCTTGCATATTGAATAGGGGACAATTCAATCTTATATCGCCAGCAGGTGTCAGGTTCCCACCCTTTCTCTAGTGAGTTCGCATTGGAGTAACTCAGTGGTAACGCGTCAACTCTCTGACAGCTGGGGCCAGTGTATGGTGATGGAAGCCACTCCTGAACCCCTACTTCACAATAAAAGCCAGCAATGTATATATATATATATTGCACAGTCGGAGTAAGGGCCTGGGCCCTCCAGGGAAGCCCAAGCCCCGTACAGCTGTATTGGCTTTACTCCTCTGAGGGTTGCTTTGCTGACACTTATGAAATACAAATAATACATTGCTGTAATGTGCATAGAATTGTTTGACTGGTTTATATGCCTAAATTAATTTTGCTAACATTGTTATTTGGAACCACAAGAAATTGATTTGTTTTTCTGCAGTCCAGGAAGGTTATAAAAGTGTTCCTTTCATGGCAAACAATGAGTAATCCATAATAACATTTAACACTGGAAGTTCCATTAAATGATAAATTAATTTTGAGAAAGATATTTAGATGTAATATTCAGTTCTCCTGATACACATCCACTTCAAAACACTCTGATCTTGGCACCAAGACTCTTCTTGCCAGATGGAGTCTATTTTATTTCATTTTTCAGTAAGGAAATGTTACTTTGTCTTCTCTCCTTTCCAAGGTCTTAGGCGTGTGTTCGAAGCTCATTAATGTCACGCTTGGTAGTAAAGCTTATTTTGTTCAATTCTCTGAGCTAAAACTTGGTACGTCTCTCGAAAGTTCCTCATGAGACTGTTCCCTGATAACTCGCTGTACCCATTGTATTGTTTTACTTGCAATCAATTAAATTATTGTTATTTAAATAACGCAATGTTTTTTACATTAATAGAATGTATACTTTACCCCATCACCACTTCCAATTTCGTCTCTGTTTGTAATGGTGTGCTATGCAATACTTATTTAGTAATAGTTAATTATCATTCTTGGAAAATATAAATAGATAATAGACTTTTTCTCTAGTGCTGAGTTTGTTTAAAGTAACACTCCAGTTTAAAATTCACTACTTTGTTTTTTTATTACAATAAAAATGATAATTTTCAAAGCTTTGCATAAAGATATTTGATGTATCTTTTTTTTTTTTATATCTGCTTTTCTGCAGACAGTCCAGACTATACTACACCATGACAATGTGCTTTCTGAGCAATGTCCTCAGAAAACTCCCACAGTGAACAGGGCAAACAGCAGTAACACTAGGATTTCCTCCTACTCTCTATTCCATGGAGTTAACCATTGTTGGGGGTAATCTTTGCCCCATACTTTCCTCTGCTCCCATAAATACAATGAAGCTGTTTCATGTAATCCACAATCAAATTAAGCTGTTTTATATTACTTCTAAAACTCCACGCGTTTGGAATTTTTCCCTTACTTGTAGCATGAAGTTCAGCTCTGCCTTAAACTACAAATAGTGAATTATGTCAGAAAAGAACATCCAGCATCTTACATGATTTATCCGTATTAACATTCTGCTAGTCAATTTGATTTTTAAAGCAGGTTGGACGTTCCAACTGTGTCTTTTCAACACAATATTACTTTCTCACTCCTTCTGAAGCTGCCAGGACTTATTGACCTTCATCAAACTCCGTAATTACAAACAGGGATAGGCAACAGTTTTAGATTGCATTTCACCACATGCACAACACTTACAAGATAATTCATCATATAGTATGATGTTCTTCCTGCAAATCTAATAAAAATGTTATATATTAAACATATAAGTTACTTGGAGTAAATGTTTTTAGGGATTCGTTTCAAATTACTTTTGGATTCATGTTTGATTTATTTTGCTTGCTTTTCTACTACTGACATAGTCGTATAATGTAAATTTTTATATGGATTGCATCATATTGCAAGATAAACAATCATTCGTCTGCCGTTACAGTTAGAGCAGAAGAATACATAATTTTTGTCCATATGTCACCAAATGTGAAATAGAAGCAGATATTTTTGAAAGGGTCATTCAAAGCAACACAAAAAACGTAAATGTAAATGCTTATTGTTTATGTTGTTTATGTTGTGTATAGATTGCCCTTGTCTGTATCTCCCTGCACAGTGGCTCATAGATGCATTGATTTCAAAAGTACTGCACCCTGTCTCATTGACATCAAAGGTGGAATTTTGCTTTCTTTGTTGATGTTAACTATCCAGACAAACTGTGTGTCCGATGAGTACCCATATAGTGGATACACACTATGCATATCTAGATCTTTGCCGGCCGTCACTGGCGTTTGTTTGGCGAATACTTGCTGGCATTAGTTTTGGCAAATGCTGGAACAGTCCCATTCACAAAACTGTCAAATAATACATGAATAAATTGGTAGTAATTGTAAACATTATATGTTTCTGTAAGCAGCTTGTTGAGCCATTCCATTCTGCAAATCTGATACCTTTAATTAAAATGCAGCTGGGCGCTAAACTAAATATCCCATAAACATGTGCTGGGCAATGGCTTATGGGATTGTAGACCAGAATGAGATTCTGCTAATTACTGAAGCCTCTTGCTGGTCTGGGAGCTGTCAGACAGTGGATACTGACTGCTTCTCATGTTAGCAGTAATCTTGAAGGTGAGTGTCTTTTTTTTTTGTTTAAAGAAGTGTCAGGAATTCACTTTCATCCTTGTAGGGTCCCTTTAACAGATCATGTACCATCTGGAATAAAATATAGCACAATATATTAGAGACCTGGAATGACAGTCAGTCCTAATAAGTCTGCTTTGTCAGTGTGACAGATCCCTCTGTCTTGGACTTACATGGAACTACTATTCCTTTGTTTGCTTGATTCGTGTGATTTTACTTGATTCATGTTTTTCCCCGTTCTTATGGACTCCATATACTTCCCCTGAAACTACCGAACAAAACTCCTGAACGGCTGGCCACCCAGTAGAGAAGTGTGCTGCTGGTTAACCTCTTGGCCCCATTAGAACATTGAGGTTAACTGCAGACACCTCTTGGTACCTGTATCTGGGTGGCCGCCATTCGTATCCCGAACACGAGGTCGTGGCCATTTTAAATACACGAATGCTCAGCGGTGTTCGACGACAAACTCATGGAACTCAAAACGGACACTATTTGGCACGAACACCGCTGAAACCGCCGACCTCCTTTCTCCTTCGGTAGAAAACCCACGAACGCCCTATATTCTGTATTTTTATTCACGAAAAGCAATAACCCATAAAGCCATCCCGTGGAATCTATTCGTATGGAGAACAGACTTGACTCCACGGCGATTGGACTGTGTGAATAGGATCTGAGCGCTATTCGGTACTTTTGTGCGCTCAGATCCCAGCTATCTGGGGACACGTTGAATACCTATGTTATACTGTAATATTGTCAAGCTATATATTTTTAACCATTTTTGTCATGGTCACTTAAGATGGCGTTTGGTCTTTGTCCAGGGAGATAATTGAAATACTTCACAATTATCTCCCAGGCAGAGCAGAGAGTCTTGGGTAATTAAAGGGGCATGGCTACATGTGTAACACTCTGATTGGTCACAGTCTCCCATTTGATCCCTTAGGGGAGTGTCCACCAGGTGGGAGACCTGCACAAATACCAGGCAGGTAGCCCTCAATAAACCAGATTCCTGCTGACCCTCAATACAGAGCTTTGTCTCTTCATTGGGGGCGATTATTCGTATGGATTGCGCTTGTTCGTCTGTTTGGGAGACTGACTGGTTCGTGTGATTGTTGTTCGGCAGTTTCGAAGGTCGGACGGTTCGTGTGATTGCTGTTCGGCAGTTTGGAGCGCTCAGTGGCTACCTCCGCATTCGGGAAGGGAACGTCCTATACGGCTGTAACCCCTCTCCTACCGGGGGAGCCATAACAGTCTGTATATGGATTTCAATTACATTGTTATCCTGTAATATAAACATGAGTAGCAATATATATTGCATATTTTATTTTAAAAAAACTGAATATGAAATACACAAGATGTTTCCAGTTTGTTTGTTATGTAGCAGTCTGTAGTTTTGTGCGTTATAGCATTTTTTGTGATATTTATATATATATATATATATATATATATATATATAAATATTCTCCCATGGAGACTAAAATGTTAATATGTTGTGATTATCTTCCTTTGGAGTTAATAAAGTAGTGAAAAGTTTGATTTAAAAATTCCAGAGAATTCTTCTTCTTGTTTGGTATATCTACGGTTGGTCAATGCTCCAGAGTAATCACAGATTAACTAAACTGTGTGCTTGGTTCTTGGGAATATATATATATATATATATATATATATATACTGTATATATACTGTATATATATAGAGACAGAGAGAGAGAGAGCGAGAGAGAGAGTGTGAGTTGGGGAGATTCAGTGGTTTTAACTGCCTTACTGTGTTACTGAGACAATGTTTCACTGTCCAAATTAAGAAATAGTCAAAAGAGTCCCAATGTAAATTTTAATTACACAATTTTAGAAGTGAAAAGAAAAGTTTAAAACATGTTTGTTCCCTATGAAAAGCTAAATAATTACATAATGAGATAATTTCAAAAGTATCTGACTAGGAAACAATCCAAGAGAGGAAAGATGGAAAATGCTAAAACCATCTAAGCTGATATAAATGTATCATTAAAAAGGTTTAGGTATGCACACGTTCATTTTTAGGTGGCCCACTCTGGATGTATCAATTCTTGTCCACCAGACTCCACTGGCGGATCCAGGGGGGGGCAACGGGGCAAAATAGTGCTGATCGAGGGTCTCCCCTGCCGGCCCATGCAGGGCTGGCGCTATCCAAGCGCCAGCCCTGTTGTTTATCTTCACGGACCAGAGGAGAAATAAGGGATCTCTCTCCCCGTCCCACAGGCACATTGCTGGACGGCCAGCAGGGGAGAGAGAGAGAGAGAGAACCCGAGGGAGCTCTTGCCTGCAGCTCCGCCAGGTTCTCCTCTCGCGAGCACAGCGCGTTTCCGCAGTTACCATGGCAACACTCCATTCTCGCGAGAGTGAACTCTAGCCTGAGCTGCAGGCTAGAGTTCACACTTACCACTAGGGATGGAAAAAAGCAATGTCTCCCCCTCCGTCAGCAAAGGTAAGAAGGGAGGGGGGACATTTAATATATTTATTTAGCAATTAGTTAATAATTAAAAAAAAAAAAATTTAATCTGCCCCCATAACACCCTACACACACAGCTCACCCTTACACACACAGCCCCCCCCTTACACTCACTGCCTGTTTCAGGAGATAAAAATAACACTGCCCCCCCCCTTACACACACTGCCCCCAATACACACACTGCCTCCCCTTACACACACTGCTCCCCTTACACACACTGCTCCCCCTTACACAGACTGTCCCCTTACACAGACTGACCCCCCATACACACACAGCACCCTTTACACAAAAACACACTGCTCCCAATACACACACTGCACCATTTACACACAAACACACTGCGCCCAATATACACATTGCTACCACATACATACACTGCACCCCTCTCACACATGCACTGCCCCCCCCCATGCACGCAAAATGCTCCTCCATACACATACTGCGACCCTCACACACACTGCACCCCTCACTCCAATGCCTGACTCCTGACTTCAATGTTATGTGCACGTTATGTAATTAGTTTTTGTATGTAGACATGAGGAATGTGATATGATGAAATGATGGCTCTCTTAAAAATCGCAAAAAGTAGAAAAAAACAGTCTTTAGTCCCCTTTATTTCACTTCTGTGTTAACCCTTTGAGGTTGTTATGGCGCTCTATGCCGCCCCACATTTAATGGGGTGTAAGGCCGTTGCAGCGGCATAGAACGCTGTAACAACTTTTGCCCCCCTTAACTGTCGGGATATTTAACTACCCAGCAATTCACTTAAGAGGAACTGCCTGACAACCCAGAAAGTCCCTCTCTGAAAAGTTCAGCCCTCCTGGGCAATGGAGCTGCCTGCAGGGGAACTGTGTAAGTTGTCAGGCACTCCCTCAACTGCTAAACTGTGAAAAAATTAATCATTGATAATGCCCCCAATATATATATAAATATACACGTAGAACTTAACTACATATATATGTATACATCTTTTTACATAATTATATGATTTTATTCATTACAATTTGACAACACAGGGAGAAAGTCCAGATAATTTAATTTGCAAGCCTATATTTAAACATGTAACTTTCCAAAACACCATAAACCCTGTACATGGGGGGTACTGTTGTACTTGAGAGACTGCTGAATACAAACATTAGTGTTTCAAAGCAGTAAAATGTATCACAATGATGATATCATCAGTAAATGTGCAGTTTGTTATGTGAAAAATCGAATATATAACTTAACCCAGGGTTTGTGACTAAGTGGCTACTAAAAAAAGACTTGAATACCCTAGGTTGTCTTGAAAAATAACATTTCCTATTCTCTCAATTTTTTTATATTTTATTCATATTAAATTGCGTGTCATATATGAATATTTAATGTGCAATGCAAGCCGTGTTTCTCCTTAACAAAACAATATATGACAAGTGTGGGTGCACTTAATATGAAAGAGGTAAATTATGGTTGAACAAACATACAGCCCAAATTCTAGGTTTTGTCTTTGATTAGAACCTGCACAATTGCCTTCGTCCTTAAGGGGTTAGGCATACAAATCCATCCAAGTTGGGGCAGCCAGTAGAGGCTATGAACCGGTGTTACTCTGTGACTCCTTTGGCAAGGGACTCTGCTGTGGAAGCATTGTTCGTTTCTTTCTTTGCGTTACTGAACGATTCAGATAATCAAAAATAATTATGCAGGTGCACTGTGAAGAAGCAAGCAATGAAGGTCTATGAAAGGGGATGAACAGAGATCTCTAGTAAACCATGGATAACATTTTCTTCTCTGCAACTGTGTAATTACATGTAGGTAGCAAATAGAAGACGCATATTAAATGCTTTTAAAATGGGGAGAGCTAAGAAAACACAAGAGGCTTTGGATGAGACACAATCCATCACTGATTCTGCTCTCCTGCATACATTGTGTACTTAAATCTGGCTGTTTGTCTGAGAGTCAGGGTATTGAGTATGCTAATATGAGCATATCTCTAGATAACTTGGCTGCATGTGTGGAGGTAGGAGTAACTGAGTCTCAGCTCATCTATGCAGCTGAATCATCCCAGTTCTGCTCTTTATTTATGGTTAAAGAGGAGAATAATTCTGTCTGTGAGTTTTGCTTGTTGGCAAAACCTTCATATGCTAAACCCTAGACCAGAGATTTACCGGAGAGCAAAATTCCTGTTGTCATGGAAACAGCTTCAATTTTCGCCCCAAGGTTTTTGTTTTGAATATGGTTAAGACATCAAGTATTTTAAAAACAAAATCAAATATTCGTAATGTTCAATTTTCATTTTAGAATATGGAGAACTTAATACACTGCTTAGCAATTCATTATTTTGCATGCTAGTCGGTGTAATGGTAAAAGTGTGCAATATCTGGCAGTAGTACTTTGAAAGTTTACATCCATACACGATTGTTGTGCTTTTTAAATGTGAAAATTCCTGACCTACATTTTATAGTATTATATGTTAATAAGAGTAAGTAATAATAATAAAGTGCATACATTGTTAGCTTTGAGTAATAATACATTTGTGTTAAAACACTGTATATTTGATTAAACCCAATATGGAGCTGTCATGAATAAATGAATATTAACCAATCTATCTTTTAGGCAATTAGGTTCAGAGTATTATATTAAATTATTGCACATTTATTCTTACAAAACTTGGAATTTATTAAATCCACTTGATCTGTAGTAGGTTATGTTTCTTACATACCTTATCTCCCACCATTTAGAGGTACGAGATCAGGATAGACCCGACCACTGAATGAGCCTGTCTGGCTAGCTCCCAACCTACAAGACCCTGAAGAGAGCTCTGTTGAAGCGCTCTCTGCAGGGTCCTACTGCCTTTCACAGTGCGAGCACGTCTAAGGATTCGCTCACGTGTAGCCCTTGGACAGTTTCTGATGTCCATGGATGTCACTAGGTAACAAAATCGGGACAGGGACACATGAACCCCACTGGGGTTCTTGTGATGGATTGTGGCATCGCTGCAATACCCTTAGAGCGGCTGAAAGCTATCACCATCGCTTCCAGCGATCATATTTGCCGCGGACTTCCTCAGTACCTTAAGGGTCGTTTTTTTGTCGGACGTACCAAGTACGTCCGCCGTCCTTAAGGGGTTAAAATGGTACATATATTACCAGGGCATGCAAACTTTTGAGCACAACTGTATATAGTAGTATTTTGAAAAAGTGCACTAAGGGAGTTGATCACCTGTGAAATTTGCTGTTAGAGAATAGAAATGGTGTCAAATTTGGAAGAGGCAAAACATGGCAGTGTCAAGACTCTTCGTGGACCACAATGTAAGAGTTTGAAACTCTTTAATAAAACCTTAAGGATTTGGCTAAATGTTTTTATTTTATTTTTATTATTTATGTATGTCAATACATATGTAATCATTTGCATATTAGTACAATGAATACATGCAAATACATTAGCAAAAGGGACTGGTACATTATGCATGACAGAGTTCCTTTAGAACACAGTATTTTATTGTCTCTGCATCTAAAACAACCAAGTACCTGCGGATTCTGACTGTCCCTACGTCTATATTCCGTCTGTGAAAAAAGAGGCACCCTGTTGCTTTCCAAACCTTCATTTCGTGTGTTTAGTAGACTAGAGAAAAATATCAGATGAAAAATCTACTTAATTTACTACAGTATGGTATGATCTAAAGTTTGCATGCACTGCACCTTTGGCTTAAAGCTACCTTGAATCTTGAAAGCCAATATGTTTCTAGATGTGCGGCAAATCATTATCTCCACATCATTTCCATATTTTTCTCTGCAACAAATATTAAACGTATGGTGTCATAACCACTACATGTGCTTATGATCCTTTTTGGTGGTGTGAAGTACTAAATTCTTTAATCTTCTAGAATTACTCTTATCACAAGTGACTGCTTAAAATGTAGGTAACGAACCCGCATAAGATAAACCTGACTATTTTTGGTACTCTGTGATGTATTCTAACTGCCATCATTATGGTGGGAGATTTATCAAAGCCAAACAGGTACTTTTCTGGATGCAAAGTGCTAAATGCTGAGAGTTGTTCTATCGGTTGCCATGGTAATTATACTTTATTTGGTACTTTATAAAAGTAACTGTATTTGCCTTGATCAGTGCTCCCCACATCTTGGAGAAAAAAAATATGTTTGTTTGTTTTTTCTTTCAAAGTTGAAGTACAGATGACACTTGCTAAAATAGAAAATCACATTAGAAATAAAATATATACAATAAAAAATTATGTTTTGGCGAGTTTTCAATGTAATACTGCTTCTCCTTTGTGTTATTCATCAAGAAGGGTTATTTTTAAAAGTGTGAATTGTAGCTAATTCAAAGTGAGTGCAATATAAATTTTGCATTTTAGATCATATTAGCTAAAGCAAAACATATGACATGAAGGCATTTTCCAGTTTGGGTAATTTGGCCTATTTAAAGGTCACCTTAAATGTTCTTTGAATCCCAGAGAATTCACAAATTTAGGAATATAATTGTTAAATACTATTCTGTTTAACCCCTTAAGGACTAAACATCTGGGATAAAAGGGAATCATGACATGTCATGCATGTCATGTGTCCTTAAGGGGTTAATGGACTCCATCACAATGGTTAACACTATAGAATTCTACCATAAATAACTAGTCAATCTAATACGACTGAACAGGTGGCTTTTTACATACTAGAATTATTGGTTAGTAATATACCATTTCCTCATTGGATGGGTGCACACTTATTCAGTATGCATAGTCAGTAGCTTCTCCCTGCCCAACTGCTGGAAATGTTTCTGCTTCGCTTTGCTTGATTCCTGGCATATAACATGAAACTTGTATGAAAATAAATGTCTACGCATTAACATCATCCTGCATTATTCACCGAATTTAGTCAAGTGTAGAAGAATGTAGGGTTTATGATATTGCTTGTTAACAAACAGGGAGATGTTGTTTTCTTTAAGTACAGGCTGTGCCAGCCACTGCAGTCCTAATTTGCATGTCTCCCCTCCCAAAAAATTATACCATTGTTAATTTCAGTAATATTTTGCTTTAGATCTGGGTCTAGATTTGCTCAGTCCAGATCAAAATATTACTGATATGCAAATAGCGCAGATGAGATTTATTGAGGAAAACATAGGGGCAGTCACCTTGAAAACCAATTGAATGGACACACCGAAAATATCACCTGGTTTGCAATGAGATATTACCTTAAACATGTGATAAACATGCGCATAACATATCCTATTATAATTATATCCAAATAAATAAGCAAAATAGTAGCAAATAAATGTATGGCAATTATAATTTAAAAGAATATTGTACTCAAAAAAAGTCATCTAAATTAAGTTGTTATAGTTACTACAGTAGTTCCCTGTCAGTCTCAGGCTCGCACAGTTGATTTTTTAGTCATGGAATTGCTGCTTCAAGCCATGCCTCCAAGACCACTTGGTATTAGAGCCGAGACTGTTAATTCCCAGCATACTCTTGCATACAATGCATGCACAGTGCCACCACAGTCTGCTATATTTCTATGATTGTGTTCAATGATTCTCTACAGCATAGTCATAGGCACATTGCAGTGAGCGCTGCGCATGCATCTACAATATTCAATACTCTTTTCTGCACTGGAGAGAATGTGAGTAAAAACGTTTTGTTTTGTTTCTTTTACTTCACTGTAAGGAGTGTGGGACCTGAATCCAACAGCAGAAAATCATAGTATTGGGAATACTGATATGTATTGTTAATGCTACAATGTCCCTTTAAATCTGTGTTTGCTTAATTATTTTATAATGTATTTTTTTTTTTGTTCAAATTTCAAACAAAAAAACATGCAGCCACAATATTTTAATTTTGTGTTATTAAAAACACAGGTAATAAAATACCAGCGTACCTTAATAAAAAATAATAAAGTTTAATATGATTCTTATTTTGTATCTATAATTTTCTATTACCATTACAAAAACATAATTCTGCTGGCAATAGTGGTTTTTGGTGGGTGGATGGTCATTTTCTTTACTATGTATTCTTGATGAGTGCTTAGATGTGTAAGGACATTATACATTTAAAAAGGGACAGGAGTCCCTGTAACGTACGTATTTTGGTTTTGCCCTTTATTAGAACAGAGGCAGTTATCCAACTTCAGAATCAAAACCTAGAATGTGTGCTATTTCTTTGTTGCACGTAATTTAAAGGTTTCTCTTTAAGTACATCCATACATATTGGATTTTTCAAAGGGCTTTTTTTTTAGTATACTATATGTTTACCTAACACATTAAGTTTGAATAAAATGTTAAAGATACAGAAAAATAAATAAAAATTAAAAAAAATTCTGCACATTTTTGCTTTTAATAATTTTTGCACATAAAGTACAATTAAAGAAAAAAGAGCACAAAGTAGACAGAGGCATCATTTCTGATTGTTAAGTACCTCATATGTCTAGGATCTAAAACAATTTTTGTTAGCTAACGCTAACTCTATTGCATCCCCCAACTCTACCTTTAATCCTTTGCTTACATTAGCTCTAACCATACACATAACCTTATCCCTAGCAGTAACCCTACACTATCACTAACTTTAAAACAGCATTACTTCTAATCTAGTATTAATCTTACCAACCATAACACTAACCCTACACCTAACCCTAACTCAGAGGGATTCCCTTTACAAATGTCAGTACCGACATCAGCAGAGGCATTTCCCAAATCAAACACTAGAGAGTGGTCTGTGAGCACCATCTAGTGGATGATTGCAGCATGAGAGGCAGATATAGCTCTCATGCTGTAGCTCCGGTCAGCATGGGACATGCAGGGGGACACGTGGGTCTTTTTCCCGGGGTAGGCTCAGAATTACCTCTACTGAGCACGTTCACTCAGCGGCTGAGACTTAAACGACTGCATGCACTGCTCATTTTGTCAGTCTGGGACCACTAAATATGACCTCAACTCACAGAGGTGATCCCCAGGTATTGATTGATATCTGAGTTTCCCTTGTATAAGAAGGGGAGCAACCCTACCTGTGTTAAAGCCCACGAGGCGTTAAACTGTGTTTTTTCTATAGGAGACCCCATATAGATAAATAGATATATATACACATATAGAGAAATATAATTATGAAACACTTGGTATTATTGTTTTCGATCTGGATTAGTACAAGTCTAAATTGTGTTTTTATTTTTTCTTTCTCTTTAGTCACAGTTTCTGAATCAAATACTTGAAGGGATAATATCAAGGCAAAAGAGGTCCAAGTATAAATTCAAAACATTGAGAGACATCCCATTGGTTTCCATGGTGATTGCTGCTTATTTAGCGCTTTGCCCCAGAATAGCCCCTGCTAATGTCTTGATAAATCTACCTCTGGATTTCATAATACACATTCAGTCCTTCACTTCTGAATCGTTATATAAAGAAATCAGCAGTTCATTTTCCAAGAATGGTGCGGTGATTATTTCAGGAACTGTTTTCTTACTCATACAGTCAAGCAAACAGATCAATACAGGATAAAAATAGAAAATTAACTTAAAAAGAAATGCATACAGCACCCTCCCCCCACCTCCTCAAAAAAAAAAAAAAACAGGCTTCAGCAGTCTGAGTGGATTATGGTACAGTAAAACATTTACTGGGGGACACCTGCCCTCCTGGTAAGAAAGACAGCCCATTCTGTGCTCAGTCAGAAAAGCGGACCCTTGAGATTCCTTTATACTGCAAGACTTCATATCTGTATATATATTATTTTTTTTCACAAAGATGTCATATTCAATTTGGCGGTAGAAAAAAAAAGTAGGTCACAAACAGGTAACCTGTGAAACATATATTTATGATTAAGATTACATATTGGGTTTTCTTTTCACAGTCTGTTCTGGAACAGGTTCATGTTCACGTTTCTTCCTTTGTATGATAAAATCTGAAGAAAACAAGAATGTGCATACCTTGCATTAATTCTAATGAGGTCAAAATAAAATGGGTTTAGCATTGTATTCTAGATAGATATGTCACATATGTGTTCAAACACTGTGTGTTTGTGTGTGCTTTGTTAAAGATTAAATTGTCAGATCTGTCTGTGTGTGTGTGTGTGTGTGTGTGTGTGCGCACGCATAGACACACAATAGAATTGTTTTCAGCACTACAAAATTGGAAAGATAAAATAAACATTTTGAAATAGTTGAAGTATATGTTCTTTGCCTGACCACATTCAAGAAAATTAACAAAACACACATTGTACCAAATACTTTTTTTTTTAAGAGTATAACATCCCATCCAACAGAACATGAAAGGTTATGCGGTAAGCTATTTACCGAGCTATAAGTGACAGGCAGAAGAGTGCTCTGTGTCAGAAATGTCCCCCTCCCTTTTTCACGCCTGAGCCTTTATATTTATTAAATATATAGTTGAGTTAAGTCCATTGCTTAATCAGCCTTTAGGCAGTCACTTGGGCTATTGGGGTAAAGAAAAATATACTATTATAAATGTACATTAGGCAGGGCCAGGAGCTGTCATTGTGTTCTCAGTGTGACTTCTTTCTTCTCACTCCTGTGGCACTATAACCCCACCCTCTGGTGCTATCAGCTAATGAGGGTCCCTCAATGGAGAGGCCAATAGCATGCCTCCACTTATGGGCACCTGGCTGTGCTGCCTAAATGGCAACTCAATGGAAATTCCAGAAATTCCTTATTAAAGGACATGTTCAAAATCTGCTTAAACAGGGCTGATTTAAAATTACCCCCTTTTTTGTCATGCCTAGATACTCTCAAGTAAGCTTCTCCAAACAACTACCAATGAGGGGGACAGAGATGCTGCAGAACTGAAACCTATGATAGAATTAAAGAGACACTATTTATTTTCTATATTGTTTTGACTTAGCACTCTTCCCTCAAGAAAAAAAAGAATCTTAGTGTTTCTAAACAACTGCAAATACAGTTTCCCCCACATAAAGACTGGTGGCCCAAGTGCCCCTATTGATGAACCGCCACTGGAAGATAGCTAGATATGAGTAATATGTAAAGGAAACTCTGGTAAACTTTTTTGCAAATTGAAATTTATAAAGACGTTACTATATTATGGTATTTTAAATTTAGGAAAATAAGGTACTAATACAAATAATGATCTCTTCCCTTTCAAATTATATTATCTAATATTTAATTACATCTTCTCCTTAAATTTCTTGCTTAGGAAGCATGTACTGAGATAAAAAAAAAATAGATAATGCTGTTGCAGTTAAAATTGGTTCCTTGTTGTATTGTGGTATTTTTGAATGGCTCAGCAAATTTTCAATTTTCTGGTAAGAAAATATGTTCCTTTTTCTCATTGCAACTGGAGACTATTTATACTGTTTCAATGTGCCTTGCTCAGAACTTATCAAGGGACACTGCAGCTTTTTGATGCAACATCAAGGTCAGCAAAGCATGTTAGCTACATATCTGCCTCTTGGCCTGACATTTTACTTGACGGTTTGGGACATGACAAGGTCATGACATATCTTGCGTGGGAATAAACTGTCCTTCACTGAAGTTGGTGAAGACAGAGGAAAGAAAAAACACAAATTTGTCAATATATCACTTCTTATTTCCCGATGTTTGCTGGTAGTATTTGGGACACATCACAAAAAGAATTTATTGAAGTGACATTACAGGGCGCACAGGCAAGCGAAAGGAATTTGAAGTCACAGATAGATCTTATACAATAGTATTACTGTAAATCATTAGAAAAAATGTAACAAAGCTTAATAATTCAAAGATATCTTTGATGTCTTATTGTTTTCATCTAGTGGTGGCACTCTAGTTGTAGTAGAGAATATTTGTCTTAGTATGATTATTGGCTTACACCAGAGGGTTGATGGACTTATGAAACACAAATGTGGTATCTTGCGCCATTAGTGTCTCCGCTGCCAAAGTTTTGTGATGCATGCTAATTTGGACTCTATCCTGCTGAAAGTCGAATAATTCAACAATTTGTCAGGTCACCAAAAGCTGGGCCAGATTACACCTGAGCTGTCTTGAAATGTAGTTATATGCAGTACCTATTTAAAATATTGGATTATGACTGGGATGACCTGAAAGTAGAAATAAAATGTCAAAATACTGCAAATTTCAACTCATAAAGCAGTGTGTTAATGCTGCTTAAACAAGCATAATCAAGTGAAAAGTCAAAGTTAAATTGCATTTTAAGGCCAAACGAGCCAGACTGAAGGCAGAATTGACTTATATCCTACAGTTTGAAATTCACCTCCACTTTGAATTCCTGGACATCCTCACTTTAGCAAATAAACCTGTTTATATGTTAAAGTGCCAGGTTCAAACAGGACACCTCCAAACGGGATGCCAAGCACAACCCATTCGGAAAGTTGAAATATAAGGAGCCTCACATTTTCAAGCCGTTTGCAACCTAATTTAATTGTATCAGTTCCACAATTTGGAACCAGATAAGCATACCTAGTATATGCCCCTTCCTTGCTCAGAAGGAAGAAAGAAGGAAACAGCTCACCGTGGTCTGACTTAATTAAAAGAAGTACAGATCTTAATGTTGCCACCACATAATACTGAGGACTGATACAAAGGCCCAGTAAGAAGCTTCCAGACCTGGAGAATTCCTACATATGGCTTTTGTTCTGCCTGTTGATATTGCTGTTTTGATGTTATGAAACAAGAGGGTTTTTCTCCAATGCTTGCTACTAATTTGTTAGTACTCAATTTTTTATTTTTAAAATAGCCATATTTGGGGGGGTTTTATTGTCACATCCAATATTTTAATTCTGCTCCCTCCAATTTCTGTAGACAGTACTTCCTTAAGTTCTATACTTACTCCTGTCTATTTTACGTGTAAAAAGGCATTGTCAGACATATTATTGTACGAACATATCATTTTGTAGTACAGGTTCCACTTACATAAATAAAGTGATTTTACGAGAAATATTGTCGTTCCCGTGAGTTGATAGGCTAATATATAAAATATGTTGAATGAAAGTTTTATATTTGATGAGCGACTCTGTGATTTAATTTAAAAGATAACTGCAGTAATATTTTGTGATAATATATCAGTGAATCTGACATAGCACATTACATTTTCATTTAACAGATAACTGCTGCAGCATTCTTTGCAGTAGATTTATTGAAGTCTATTTCATGAATATTGGACTGGCTCTCAAATTTAAACAAAACTACAAAGTCAAATCTTACTGCATTTAGAAAATAATATGAAACTGTTTTCATGTAGCAATGCTGACAAAGATCAGCACTGTGGGATATATTAGAAATTGTATAATATTCCAAAATGTTCTCTAAAGAGATATTCTAAGCCCCATAATCACTATAGCTTAATAAAGTAGTAGTACCTGTGATGCATTGATTCTTTGATTATCTTCCACATTTATAAGTGATTTCCCGAACAATAGGGCACTTCCAGCACTTTTACTAGGCCCACTGCTTGCAGCCTATTATTGGCAATCTAAGTTGATGAGACATGTTCATTATCATTAAAATTATGGGGTGACACATAATGAATACAAATGTTAAACAGAAAAAAAAAAAAAAATCCACAGGGCATCAGTCTACCATGCTTAAAGTGAGTGCAGCATTGATCTTGGAGTACCTTATTTATAGGGAGAGTCATTTTTGGATTCCATTGCTACTTAGAACATAAAAAAAGAAAAGAAACTGACTTCAAGGGACAAGAATGCCTCAATCCACTTAAACAGTAAAAGTAAATGAATCATACCATTATTAATGTACATGACATGGCTTTGCCATACAGGATAGAGCAATGGATCTCCCCTCAACGCGTTTCTTACCTTAATGGCACATGTTGGAGTGTAGATCCAGTGCTCCTCCATGTGTCTCAACAGCATGTCATGTATAAGAATAAAAGTATGATGCATTTGCTTTTACTGGTGAATTGAATTTAGGCATTCTTCTTTGTTTTAAGTCTGTTTTTTCTTTCGTTATGTAAAACATAAGGACTCCTTGTACCATAACCTATATTGTTTAGATATCTCAACCACTTGACTACCAGAATCGAGTATAAACATTTGTTTTAATGTAATTTGCAGAATGCAATTTAGCCCATGAAGCCTAACTCACCCTCATTTATACTCTAGGAATAATTATTAGTATAGAGAAACACATTTTATTTTTATTTTTTTCTGCCAGAAGCCACTGGCCAATATAATAGCTGCAAGTTTGCATACAATGGATGCAAGTTTGCTGAACATGTCAGCACACCCCTTGCTTCTAATCAGTAGTTGACGTTTCAGTGGGTCACAGCAGGAAGGGGGAAGAATTTAATAGACCAGCGGTTCCCAAACCATGTGCCATGGCACTCTGGGGCGCCACAAAATGTTCCCCTGGTGCCTCACACCTCCTAGCCGACTCTAGCACAGATCAGAGATATCCCTCACCTACATACAAAATAGGCGGTGCGCAGTTGGTTCTTGGGGAGATGGTATTAATGTATACTGTAAAAGACAAAGGACATAACTAAATTCTAGTGCAATATTGTCAAATATAAATATATAGATAAGTAAAACAATCTTTGGTCTTGTACTCACAATGATAGACCTAATATTAGGCTCCATGTATAGGCAGGTGGGAATATTAGTAGGGATCCCACTCCGTTTCTGTGCATCTGTTGGATTTCTGTCTTCTGGTCCACCTAACAAATCCACTGGGCGTGAATGACGGTATCAAAAAATCCTTTATTGGTAACAGAATAAAATAAAATAGAATATATATATGAAATAAGTCCAAAGTCCGGAATATAACTTAAGAGGCGTTTCGTCTCTTTCGTAGGCTTCCTCAATTGCTTGTGGTCTTCTCTGATGATTGGTCTTTTATACCTCCTTACTGATTGGCTATTAAGATTACCTGGTATCTCCTTGTCCGATTTCCGTCTTTTCCGTGTGACGTCACTCGTCGCGGCGTCCCTTAGTATTATGCTTCCGGTAAATCTGTGTTTGGAACGCATCTTTGCGTTCCAATCCTAAAAGAAACTTTATTGTCCATGCTTTGTTATTACACTGCATTCCTCAAAGTCTCTTTCGCATGTATATATCGAGCATATCAGAATATAGAAACGGAAAATCTGTAAAATGCACTTAAATTAAGATAGCATTAAAACTGTTAAATGTGATAATGTAAGTCAGATATAATAACAAGTATATGTATACCTTCATGAAAAATACATAAAATCATTAATATAAGGTAAAGATGATTTGTTATATAGATATAAATATAAAAAGAGACAAATAAGGGTAAAAAAAAGAAAAACTTAAATATATGTATAAAAAGTCCTCTATTGGTGGTAAAACGTATGTGACTAAAAATAAAGAGTCATATATAAAAAGGAGGAACTTCATAGTAACAATAATATATATTATTCTAAAAATGGGGGAAATATGTAGTTATAATAAAAATAATAATAATTAATCTTCACATTGTTCTCTCTAAACACACATACTGCACCCTCACACACTTCAATCCACACACATTGCACCCCACACACACACACACACACCACTGTCCCTATCCCCTACTATAGCCCCTATCCTGGCAGACACTAGGTAAGTTGTCAAACTACCCATGGCACTATGGTACCATAACCACTACAGAGTGCTGTAGTGGTTATTGTACCTGGATTGTTTATTTAAATAATCTACCAGGGTCCCTCCCAAGGTTAGGTTCTGGATCCACCCCTGACCAGGAAACATTTTTGCAGATCAGGGGCCCAGTATATGCCACAGCGCTGTACATATATATACAACCTAGAAATTTGTTTTGACTTAGGGCGCCTTGGAAAAATATTGAAATATTAAGGACACCTTGAACCTTAAAAGTTTAGGGACCACTGGAATAGACCATTTCACTGTAAGAGCTACATTAGCTTTCCAGAGATTGATAAAGTTTGCTATAACAGTTTTAAATACCTCTATTTTAGCAATATACTGTATATACTCAAGTTTTTCGGCACATTTTTTGTGCTCAAAACCCCCCCACTCGACTTATACTCGAGTCAATGTCTGTATTATGGCAACTTCCATTGCCATAATACAGACTAGGACCGCCGGGCTCATTACAAGCCCAGCGGTCCTGTTGGGGGCTGGCAGCAAGCTGTAACTTACCTTTCCTGCAGCTCCTGTCAGCTCCCTTCTCCTCTGTTCCGGTCAGCTCCCCTGTCAGCTCCACTGAAAATCTTGCGAGAGCCGTGGGGTCAGAGCATTGCCACGGGTTACCGTGGCAAGACTCCGCGCGGCAGTCACACCGCGAGACTTACAGTGGAGGAGAAGGGAGCTGACCAGACCGGAGGAGAAGGGAGCTGACAGGAGCTGTAGGAAAGGTAAGTTACAGCTCGCAGCCATCCCCCCTCCTACACAGCCCATCCACTGCACCACCAGGGAATGAGAGCCCCCCTCCCTGGCCAGCTAACAAGCAGGAAGGGGGGACGAAAATAAATAAATACACACACACACACACACACACATACACATACACATACACACACTGCATTCATACACACACACACTGCATTCATACACGCACTGGACTCATACACACACACACACACACACACTGCATTCATACACACACACACTGCATTCATACAAACACACTGCATTATATACACACACACTGCATTTATTATATACACACACTGTAAATAAATATTCAATTAATATCATTTTTGGGGATCTAATTTTATTTAGAAATTTACCAGTAGCTGCTGCATTTCCCACCCTAGTCTTATACTCGAGTCAATATGAGTTTTTTGGGGTAAAATTAGGGGTCTCGACTTATATTCGGGTCCACTTATACTCGAGTATATACGGTACTATTTATCTGTATCACTATATCTGGGCATTGTGCTCAAGTACAGACATTAAGTCCTATAAGCAAGGTGTTTGACCATTTTTATTTATCTTTTGTCATGCTTACTGTATGTGAGAAAAAGTGCATTTTTGCTTTTATACTAACATTTCATACCCTGTGTAACATATGTGAAGATTTTGGACACTTTACACAGTCAATTTATTTCCCAAATAATATTATAAATGAAAAAGTGGAAAATCAGAATTGTGTTAATTTACGTCATTGTATTTTTTATGTTTCTATGCAAAGCAATCTATATACAAAATTTTCATGTTATATGTTTATATGCTAGTTATGTATTCCTTGTTTCAAATAAGTGTTATGCTAAAAAAAAATTCAATCAGAAAGTGAACGGTTGCGAAGGTGTTGAAGGGCACTAACTTTTGTGTGTGAATGTGTGTAATTATATATACATTTTTAAAACAATCCAAATTGACTTATATGAGTTTGTTACAATTGTAAAATAAAACATAAATTAGCCTCCTGGAGAAAGGCTTTCTATGATCTGTACTATATTTGCTAGGTTTACAATGTCAGTGTTGATAAATCATACCTTAAAGTTTTGCACATCTGTTGCTGAAGGTAATATACTAACCATAGCTACCAAGTAATGTGCATCTACATAAAATAAGGTTAGGGTCTATGAATTGAACATAGCTTGTTCGGTAAACCTTTAAAGGGACATCAGACGGCAAGACTTTACACAAGCTGTCCTTGTCAGCTCAGCACAAGCTCTATTTACTAACAGTCCAGCAATAAACAAAAATCTCAGGAATGCCAGCAGGGTGTATAGTACAAAATTGGCTTTACTTTAACCTCTTAATGACACAACTTCTGGAATAAAAGGGAACCATGATAGAATATTTCTGTCATGTGTCCTTAAGGGGTTAAATAAAATTAAAATTATATAGGCAAACAGGTCCAACATGTTTCTTCCCTTGCAAGGAACTGGCTGCTGTTTTTATATTTTTATTGTTTATACAATTTAATTTGGTCCCTGAGGAAGTACATTGCAAGAGACGAAACGCGTAGGACCTGTTTGTATATATATATATATATACATATTATTTTATTTAAAATAAAGCTAATTTTCTACTATCCACCCTGCATGGGTTCCTGTGATTCTCACCGTGTTCCACTGCCACTCCTGGGAAGTGGACAGAGGGTCTGCAGTTGCCCCTCACAATTCAGGGGCGGCCCCCTTGAGGCTGACATGTTCCATCTTGTGATTTTTCAGTCTTTTAAGAACATAATACTATTTGTAACTGTATTACACTATGTTGTGTCTCATTCTGATATAGTTGTAGCCTGTTCCACAAATTGTGTGTGATAAACATACATTGCGTTAGAAGAAAGTTTGCTTGGAACTACTTGGGGAGTACCCACACCAGCTAAGTATTATTTCTTGGTGGATGGATTTATATGTACATATCTAATAAATAAATCAGCTAAGCTGAGAAAAACACAGTTTAAACAGAGCATCTCCAGAGTTGTCCATCAGAATTAATAAAAAGTAATTATGAATAAAAATAACCCTATCTGATCATTATATTGTTTGTATATTATTTTTGTAGTGGAGTACACTGGTCAAATTACCATCATTTTTATCAAGACAAAGTGATATAGATTGTACTGGTGTTTTTATTAAGCTTTTATTTAACCCCTTCATGATAGTTCTGTGAAAACCATACCTTGTTTAGCAACCACTAAAAGTGCTCTCAGGATGGTGTTCCTGCTGACTGATGAGACCAGGATATTTCTTGAGGCATTATACAAATAGCATGCCAGTGATCCCCCAAAATAAATGATCAGGGACAGTCATTCTAAATGATCCCTATGCCTTTTAACGACAGGCAGCAGGCTTTAAAAATATGTAATTTTCTGCCATGCATACATATATATAATATATAGCGTCAACAGAATACCCTGCCATTCACTAAAAAACAAACGTATAATATTTAAGCATACACTTCATAGAAAAACATAAACGCCTCAATCACTGAGGGGGTAATTTTACAATAATTGTAACACATGGATAAAAAATGACCTAAATGCTTCACTATAACCACCGTTAGTCACAGTCAAGTCATTTTAGTCTACTAACAGAGACAATAAATACACTACAGCCAAAAACTACAAAAACAAACAAATGCAAAATCATTTTATATATGAATACCATAGAAATGAACTCTCCTCAAACTCAGCTATTAATCTTATTTTCTATCATTGCGTTACATGGGGTTTATAACTTAAGCAGGGAAGATGTTGCTTTCTATATTTTTCTCATTTCAGAAAGAACATATTTTTATTTGAGTTCAGCTCTTTGTGTTTTGCTACAAATAGACTGAACAGGACTATAACTGCCTAGCAAGAGATAGATGCTGATAGCATGCTTTGTGAAGCTTGCCAGGACTCCTGGGAACAGATAATATATACAAATATTAAGGACAACGTGCTTAATACATTTTAAGCCATGTCTTGTTGGCTTTATGATTGACCTCCTCTTCTTTCAAAAGCCATTTCCTTCACATTATCTATTTGTGGATTTTTATTGAACTTCATTCATCCATGACTCAGGTGCCAGAGCCTACTCATGATCTGTGCTGACAAGCACTGCATTTCACAAGTGTTGAAATGTACCTGTGCCTTTCAGGATGGTAAATTCATACTCTTCAGCTGGGTGGATATATCTCTAGAAATATGATGGCTTTAGACACTTCTTTATCGTGCCTTATTACACTGCTGTCAAAGTAAATCAAAAATATATATCAATGGCTTTTTCTAATGCTCAAGTGCATGCTGGTATACAAGCACATATGCAGTTATATAAATTGTGTTTATGTGTGTCTGTATGTGACACACATGGTTATATTGCTCATAACCCTGTGTTCATAAGGAGTAAATGACCGCATCATGCTGACAAAAACTGCATCGTTAAGAAAAACAACAATTAAGGGTCTTCACAAGTAACAGTGTTTTTACCTTAATAGTACACAAATCACAAGACATTCGGTAACATAAATATCTCCTATCGTTTATCTTATCTCAGGGGAGGTTCTTTTAGATTGAGTATAGGCTTAAAGTGAAGATGTGGGACCTTTGGCTCGATTACCTGGCAAAGTGATTTAGTATTGTTGGATAAGCTTTCCAATTGATTAAATACTTTTGGATAAACCTTTAAAAATATTTTTTCAAAATATTAAAGGACCACTATAGTGCCAGGAAAACATACTCGTTTTCCTGGCACTATAGGGCCCTGAGGGTGCCCCCACCCTCAGGGTCCCACTCCCGTGGCACTGAACAGGGAGGAAGGGGTTAATCCCTTACCTTTTTTCCAGCGCCGGGCTCCCTCGGCGCTGGGACTCTCCTCCCTCTTCTTCCGTAATCTGCTGAATGCGCATGCGCGGCAAGAGCCATGCGCGCATTCAGCCAGTCTCATAGGAAAGCATTTTCAATGCTTTCCTATGGATGCTGGCGTCTTCTCACTGTGAAAATGACAGTGAGAAGCGCGGAAGCGCCTCTAGCGGCTGTCAATGAGACAGCCACTATAGGCTGGATTAACCCTAAAGTAAACATAGCAGTTTCTCTGAAACTGCTATGTTTACTGCAAAAAGGGTTAAACCTAGCTGGACCAGGCACCCAGACCACCTCATTAAGCTGAAGTGGTCTGGGTGCCTATAGTGGTCCTTTAAGATATTAACTTTATATATATAAACATGTCCAATGTTGTGAAAATCAGAAGACTAGCAATAATCCATGTGTTGTAGTGTTGTGAGATTCAGGGTTAGAGGGTATTTAGAGTTTAGGAGGAGTAAAAGGAACACTTGGCATTATGGATTACCTGCCTTCAATGTGCAATGGACTGCAAACCTTATCACCTGGCATTGCTTCGGTGACACAAAGATGAAGGACTTCATTTTATGGCCCCTTCCATTTGTTTGCTATACAAAACTTTGCTTGGTATGTTAACTTATTATTAAATTATTATACTTCTTCTTGTCTTTATTACCATAAGAAAAATAAGAGGTTTTGTCTTGTTTTCATCTTGTTAACTTGATGGTATGCTTGTTCATTCTTCCATGTCTCAACATCCACGCTTGTTTTGTTTGTTCTCGCAACCAGCCTCAATAAAAAGAGATTGACAAAAATATTTTTATTAATTAATTACGTTTTTCTGAAAGAATAACAGAGAGAATGAGTAAAAGGGGTTACAGGGAAACCTGCAATTTGACGTTTTATTTCTCTCTCTCAATTTTGAGAGAGACCAAAGGATTATGAAGGAGATAACTGGAAGAGGTATTGGGGGTGAGAGGAGATAATGGCTGTCTGGGAGATATAATTAGGAATAATGAGGGTTCTGGATATGAATTAACTGGGAGAGTCACTGGGGAGTAAAACTGGTAGAAACAATGAGGATGCTGGGGCAAATAATGGGGTGAAGTAATGAGATAATTGGGAGAGATTGCGTGGATCTTGGGGAAAGATAATTGGGAGATATAATGGGGATGCTGGGGAGAAATAATAGGGGTAAATTGGGTAGAGACAATTGGGGTTTGCTATGAAGAGAGCTTAGATTACAGACATTCTATACATAGAAGCTAACATACACACATACTGGCATTGCACAAAGACATGGAACACCAACTTACACACATACTGGCATTGCACAAAGACATGGAACACCAACTTACACACATACTGGTATTGCACAAAGACATGGAACACCAACTTACACACATACTGGCATTGCACAAACACATGGAACACGAACATACACACTTACTTTTATTGCACACACACAAACACAGGAACACCAACATACATACATACTGACTTTGCATGCACACACAAACACACAAACACAGAAACACCAACTTACACACTTACTTGCATTGCACACACACACACACACACAGAGGAACAGCAACATACACACGTACTGACATTACATGCACACACACAAACACAGGTACACCAAGAATTGACTTTGCCAACATGCAGGAACACTAAAATACACACATACTGATATTTCACACTTACATTACGATCATGCTCACACAGAATGACAGGTTGTTCCTCTTGTCACTGTAAGAAAAGGTAATACATGATATTTATGATCGTACATGAAGTCCTTTGTTTATACCCACTTGTTTCTGTTTATGTGTACACTACATGCAAACATTTTATACATTCAACCCTCATCTTCCAACTTCACTGTTCAGTATTGTATAACAAATGAGATTGATACTCCTGAGCTAAAGCAATGGCAGGGCAGATAGTAAACACTTTAATGGTTTTGACTGAATAAAACAATCATCTCCTACCTAGAAGGTCATGGTAAAACAAAATACATATGTATGTAAATATATGAGTGTGTGCATGGTATAAAATAGTATATTGAATTGCATCCATTATTTGATTATTTAAATAAGATTCTCAGAAGGCTGTGTGAAATGAACACCTATATAACTCGTACAGTCACGTTGCACTGTCCTGTTCAAACATATGATTGTAACCATGGTAGCAGTAGGCAAGATGTTTTGCTAAGCAATACCAATCCTCCACATCTCACATCCCATTAACATTTCCACTGTGTAGTTGATGCATATTTTCATAATTATTTTATGTAAATCAGCAATCAGGTATGACAAGAGATTAAAAAAAATACTATATGAAAAATATAATTTTGTATTGAATGGTTCACCTGATCATTGTTGCGTTGATTAATATAAATGCACTACAGCTATTAAAGTGATGTAAAAAATACTAATAAATTTTAAAATTATGTAAAAGCTCCAAACTGCACACAACCTTTAGCTAACATATAGGGCAGAATATATATATCTGTAGAAAGTTATCTATAAAGATTCAATGATTTAAACAGTAAAATCACATTGAATGTTACTTTGAATAGTTTGAACGTAACATTCAACTGCCCAGACAGGTGGAAAAATCATAAAGCCATTGAACCATGGGACAAACTACAAAATCAGTCTTAAAGGTGGACCTACTGTTGTTGACATATACATTTATTTACCTTTACCTAGCCTTCGGACACCACTTGCATGAAAATCGTAGGTTGTATTGATCTGTGTCACTGATTTCATAGAATCTAACTTGTTAGTTGTGTATAGCTTTCATTATGTTTTCCTTCTAGAACCTTTGAACATATTGCTAAAGTTAAGTTGTGGTGCTAAATAAAGCAATGCATATCTTAGTGCCACATACTAGAGTAAATAACCTGCTACAGGTAATGTATCGGGTATGTAAATATCTTCCGTGGGCATCATACCCTAAACACAATAATACCGTAATTTAATTCAGATCTATAGGATCAACTTAATCTGATGTATATTTTTTGTAGATTGTTCTTTGTGACTTTTTTTTTAAATGAAAGAATATTGATTTTGTTATTTAATTATCATGAAAATCTACATTCATATATTCCCTACATTGTCTAGTCTTCAATGTATCAAGTCACTTCGTAAAATCTTCAGAATTCTATTAATTTCAAGAATTAAATTGCAATGCCTTGCAAATTCTCACATTTTATTGAAAAAATGTCTATATGTTGAACTTTTGCCATTGTGAAACTATATATATAGGAAAAGATTTAAACTTAAAAATACGTTTAAAAATAAGGATTGGTTTGGTGTCAAAAAATATTTTGAAGAAAAAAAAATGCAATTAGCTAAATTATTCAACCCCCCTTCTTCGCCTAATGGGAATAAAATTATCTAACTGGCCTCTACCTGTAAGACATGAAAGTACAAGCATTTTTCTCTGGATAAGGATCATTGGTCAAGATGAGATGAAGATCTAGAGGATTACTGCAGCAATGAAGAAGAAAGAGCATTCTACAGCAGTAAGTGATAGAGTACTCAAACAACATCAGTTAGAAAAAGGGTACAGTGACATATCAAAGTGTCTGGAAATCCAAGTTAGCTTTGTTGGATCAAATATCTGGAAATGGAGGCTATATCACACCACTCAGACACTTGCCTAGAAATGCTCGTGCTTAAAAGCTCGGTGAGCAAGCAGGCAGGAGACTTGTGATAGGAGACAAAATCAGACTATCGGTCACTTTAACCCCTTAAGGACCAAACTTCTGGAATAAAAGGGAATCATGACATGTCACACATGTCATGTGTCCTTAAGGGGTTAAAGGAGACACAGAGATCTGTGCCAGAGACAGGAGTAAATGTGCACCAGCCAGCAATTGTAAGAGATCTCCTTAAAACTGACCTCAATGGAAGGGTGGCAAGAAAGAAGTCACTACTCAAAACCATCCGTATGGAAGCAGGTCTGGAGTTTGCAAAAAAGCTAAAAAGACTGACGGCTAAGATATGGGAAAAGGTTTTGTGGTCACCAAGGTAGAGCTTTTTGGCCGCAACGCAATCACTATGTGTGGCACAGGCAAAACACTACCTAAGCTCTATTAACATTATCTCCACAATGACATTTTAAAGAAATCTGTTAGATATCCCACAGTAACACAGTAAAAGCCCTGATCTCGTTTCCAGTAGAGAATTGGAGGAATTATTTGAAATTCTCAATCCACAAGCGTCACTCAACTAAATATGCGAAGAATCCTCCTAGATTGTAAGCTTATTAGAGCAGGGCCTTCTTCACCTCTTGCCTCTGTTACATTCTGTATGTAAAATACTTGTTGTCAAATATCCCCATTCTATAATTGTAAAGCGCTATGGAATATGTTAGCGCTATATAAAGGCCAATACTAATAACAAGTATAAGCAAATATTATTCCAAGCCACTATGCAAAGCTAGTTTATAATTATTCCAAAAGACTTACGGCTTTTCTTATAGCCAAGGGGGACTCAACTAAATATCAAATGAGGTTATGCAACCAGTATATCTAATTTTACAGAAATGCCTAACTGACTTTAAATTGTACTCTTTAAAAAAAAATTAAAAAATTAGTATTTGCGTAGATTACAAACGGTTATAGCATTCAAGGAGTATTGAATTACAAATATTAAAATGAAAAATCGTAAACAGTACGGTATTGTGTAATATCAAGTATTATCACATGACTAATATTTGTCTTCAAGGATCTACACAATTACAAGCATATCTTGTGCTTCTTTGTATTCAAGGATTCAGTGAGGGACATTGGAGCACAGTAAATTATGATCATACATTTGCATATCAGTTGGATAGGAAAATTCACGCATGGAACTCGTCATGTGGTGGTCTGTCCAGATAAATAAACATATACCCTTGCAGTCAGCAGTACCAAGACATGTCATGATAGTAATATAGGTTTGTGATATAAGGCATGTATCGGATAATCAGATCTTGAGATAAGTCTTGCAGCCCTGCTTAAGATTCTGTTTAGGACAGTTAGTGAGGGAATATTTGGAGTTCTATCGGAAGGGCAGAGTGGGGATGGCCAGAGTCACCTATCTACAAATTGTCAAAGACTATTTACACCCTTCGGTGAGAAGCATTTAAGAAGGTCAACCAAGGTTCCCAAGTAGCGGTGTATTCATCATATTTATGTGAGAAGGAGTAAGAAAGTTCCTCCATTACTCTGTTTGAGTCCACTTTGTGGATCCATTCCCTGTTGGAGGGGGCTGTGGCAAGTTTCCATTTAGTGGGGATTAGGAGGTTTGCGGCTGTGAGGAGATTAACATGCGTTTGTGTTTAACTATCGTGAAGGGATAGAGCATGAAAAGCATAGCCTCAGACTTGTGTGGAATGTCAATTCCCGTGTTTGTATGAATTATGGATTTAATTTTTCCCCAATAAACTTGTATAGTGGGGCATGTCCACCATATATGACCCGGGGTCCCTATGATGTGTCTGCACCTCCAACATGTATTTGGCGAGTTGGGGAAGAAACGGTTGATTCTTGTTGGCGTGTAAGGCCACCAGGAAATTTGTTTGACATTTCCTTCATGGGTATTGTTGCTTATGGATGTTTTATAGATATTGGTAAATATGCGTGTCCAATCCTTGCGCTGTAGTGAGATGTTCAGTTCCTCTTCCCAGTGCTTAATAAAGTCTGGTTGAGAGTCATCTGGGCAATTTTGTATAAGTTTATAGAAGGTGGACAGATGTTTGGCTTTGAGGTTGTGTTGTGCAAATTGTGTGGGGGTTCTGATGCCTTGTAAGAGAGATGGAGTAGAGTGAATGAAATGTGTGAGTTGTGTATGTCGGAATCTCAGTAATTTGGTTTGTTCGTCTATTGGTAGGAAGACCTGGAAGGGTTTCACGCCCTTGTCACTCAGTATGTTCCCCAATTGAAGGTAATTTGTAGTGACTGTAAATTTCTGGAAGACCTCTGGTTGGCACCCAGGTGGAAATAGTGGGTTTCCCGTGAGCGTGTAAAGAGGTGATGGGTGCGGTGATAAATTATGGATGTGTTTAAATGTACTCTTAGAGCAGGTAACTATACAATATAAATATTGATTGAGCATTTGAAAGTTTGTGTCATTGCTAATCTTCAAAAAACAAAACAAAAAAAAACAATTATTTGCAAGGGGTCCAAATACTTTATATATGTTTATGTCCCTATCAAAATAGGTTGCGCTGTCTGAAATGTGGGTATTGCAAATACATAATAGGGATGTGCATAATTAAACTGATAAAAGACAATGTTTACATTACTGCCTAATGCCATCTCCATAGCCTTTCACTTAGACTTCTTGGTTGCAATTCTGCTATATTACAGAATCAATGTTTGGCGTCTCAGTGGTCTACAAACACTCCCTATAGAGATGTCACTACCCCTCATCTCTCAGAGGAGATGCCGATTGGCACAGAGTTGCAATCGCTTTGTATGCAAACTAGTCCCCACCCCCATGCTTCCTTGTTGAGAAGCATTAAATTGGCTGAGTCCAGCATTATTGTTTATCTCAGCCAGGAGTGGATGGCAGCCATGGCAAGATTTAAGGTAAAATAAACTATTTTAATATTTCGGGTGACGGGGTGTAGTAATATAAATTTCCCCTAAATCACTCTATTATTAGAAATATATGTTTGTATTCCTAAAGCTAGAGTGTTTCTTTCATTTTATTAATAAGCAGCAGGTGACAGATATGTTGCAAGTAAATTAAGTAAAAATGTAAGTCATAAGCATTAGAGGATAAAGATTTTTATGAACACACAAAGATCACACGACTCAGAGCGATTATGCAGTTTTAATCATATTTACTGAGTGACACTCATTAAAAGCCTATATAAAAATAAAAGCAAGTTTTGCTTTTGGATCAAAACATGGCTATTTGCATCTTCATGGCAAAGCTAGTTTGAGACCCAATTATATGGCTCACACCAAGAAAGGATATTTAAAGATGTCAACTGCTTATTACTCATTTTCATGTTAGCTTCAGTTCCTCTAGTTAGACAAAATACTAATTATGATATTGGGATTTAAAATAGTTCTAAACCACAACTGTTTTCCGGGTTTCTAATGCTAAATAAGTTGCTACACTTTAAAGATGAGGACTGTCATGTGCCTCATAATGAAAACAACTATGGCAATGTCACTGTGTCATTGTTAAATCATAACACTCTTTAATATAAAACATATCCACATAATTATATTCTAGTTTTTGTAGGGAGAAGTAGGGTTTTATCTTCCTAACATAAATCCACCAAATAACATATCTCACAGCTTGATGTCACACTGAAAACCATAATGCACAGTGTGATGTGACATTATGAACTGCAAGACTTCTAATGCAAACCAGGAGCTGTAAGAGCTACATATCCTGGCTGCATAACTGTTATGCGAGTCATGCTCCAAACTTTTATATACTGTGACTCCCATAGGTGTAATGCAAGATAAGCAGATCATGTATATAGGTAGATCTCTTAATAGTTAAAGAAATTAACTTTTATTGTAGTCAATTTTAGAACAAAACTTTCATCTGGAGTTAAAAACTGAAACATCGATCACAATAAATTTGAATAATGAATTTTATATAATTGCAGAACTGAATTACTGTCTGCGCCTGGCACCAGTGCAACATTTTGTTTAAATAGCTTCACTTGTCCATTGTCAGCAAGTAGCTGATTGCTGTGTGTAAGAAGAGTCAATTTATTTCTTGGGATTCCCGTGGTGACATGAGTCCCCTATGCCTGGTCCCTACCTTTGTTGTTAAAGCAGCTTGGTCTGTGTGTGTATGAGTATATCATTAGTGTGTTCATGCATTTGAGCCTGTGTGTGAGCTTGTCAGTGTGCCAGTGTATTTCAGTCATACTGTTCATTCTGCAGGCAGTATATAATATATAATGATATCTAATTCTGATTGCTGTCAGAAAACTATAAGGCATGTTTTTTTAACATAAATAATTTTTTATTCAAATACATTTTGAAAATAATTGTACAGTTACAGACAACTGAAAGAGAGATATAGAAAGATTTTTTACATTTCAAAAATCTACACATCGTGCCTAGTCCTATAACTTTATCTATACAGTACTTTACCTATACAAACGTACTGTATTATACAATGGTTTCAATGTGTTGATTATTAAAATAAGACAAAAAAAGGAAACTTAAGGAGGAAAAAAAAGGGTGAGGGAATTGTATAATAGATCCACAAAAACATTGTCAATATTCTTCATATGTTAATTTAATTGCACCTTGCTTGTCTCATCAATTTCTGGATAAGATTCTTAACCAGGGTCGCTATCTCTGTTCATATGTGATGTATGGTTGCTATTAGAAGCATAAACTAGCTCCTCTATAACTCTAACTTGGTCTGCTGTGGTTAACCATTTGTGATGGTTAGAAGGTGAGTGTGTATAATGCCCAAGGAGTATTTTAGTTGTGTTAATAATGCTACTCGTCAGTGAGTTCTAATAAGTAGCTATAGTTTGAGTGGTATAGTTAGACGAGCACTATAGTGTTATGTATACAAATGTGCTTTGTTAAAAGTTTAGGCCCCCAGCCCCCTGGTAAGATGTTAAAAATAAGTTTTACTCACATTTTCTCCAACTCAGAAAACCTTATAAATGGTGCTTACTATGCAACGTAAAATGGAACAGTCATCAACTACAAAAAGTAGAAAATTAGAATTACATTAAAAGTATAAATAGTGCACCTAAGTGAAATACTGTTGTCTAGTTATATCAGAAAGAATTCGAATACACTCACCCATTATCAGGTTTAAAGGACCACTATAGTGCCAGGAAAACAAACTCGTTTTCCTGGCACTATAGTGCCCTGAGGGTGCCACCACCTTCATGGCCCCCCTCCCGCCAGACTGAAGTTGGATGAATGGGTTAAAAACTCACCTTTCTCCAGCGCTTGGCTCCCTCGGCGCTGGGGACTCTCCTCCTCCTTTGGCCATCATCAGCTGAATGCGCATGTGTGGCAAGAGCCGCGTGCGCAATCAGCCAGTCCATAGGAAAGCATTTTCAATGCTTTCCTATTGGACGCTGGCATCTTCTCACTGTGAAAATCACAGTGAGAAGCGAGGAAGCGCCTCTAGCGGCTGTCAATGAGACAGACACTAGAGGCTGGATTAACCCATAGGTAAACATAGCAGTTTCTCTGAAACTGTTATGTTTACAGCAGGCAGGGTCAATCCTAGATGGACCTGGCACCTAGACCACTTCATTAAACTAAAGTGGTCTGGGTGCCTATAGTGGTCCTTCAAGAAAACATCTAAAAATCCTAGTAATATCCAATGCATGTTATCCTCCCAGCCCCCTTAAAAAAAATGTGCCTTTTTTTTGTCTGCTAGAAATGCTTGGAAACTATGGTTTATGGAAACATAAGTATTCAAAAGTATGCTTTGTGTATTTATGCAAACCGTTGTCATTGTCATTGTCTCACAAAATGTTTCCCCCAATTCAATTTCCAAGTTTATATCGGCTTATGATATTTTGTTTTGCTAAATAGAACACCCATTATTCTAGTTGCTTTACAATGTGTCTTGTAGTGTATTTATAAATAGAGGTGCAAAGCTATAATTGTCAACTGATCAGACTTTTAAGACATTTGGACTATACAGGTAATTATTATGTATGTTTAATAACACATATTCATCAAAATATTGACCCATTTATACCATAAACTGTTAAAAAAAAAAGAAGGATATTAATTTAGAATTGTCATTTGGCCTCTTTGTACTTTTGCAATACAAATATAATATAAAGTTACTTTAATATTAAAAGGATTTTTTAGAGAATGCCTAACAATGTAGTAGCATACAATGTGATTTAATTTGATCACACATTATATCATTTCTCTCTAGCAGAAAGATGATATTTAATTTTTAACTATATTAATATTTAGTTTTAATATTCCATCATATCTCTATTGCCCAAAGGAAAATATTACAGTTATATTAATGGTAGTTTTAAACAGGTGCTAATATTAAATAATATACACTGAACAAAATTATAAACGCAACACTTTTATTTTTGCCCCCATTTTTCATGAGCTGAACTCAAAGATCTAAGACTTTTTCTATGTACACACAAGGCCTATTTCTCTCAAATATTGTTCACAAATCTGTCTAAATCTGTGTTAGTGAGCACATCTCCTTTGTCGAGATAATCCATCCACCTCACAGGTGTGGCATATCAAGATGCTGATTAGAGAGCATGATTATTGCACAGGTGTGCCTTAGGCTGACCACAATAAAAGGCTACTCTAAAATGTGCAGTTTTATCACACAGCACAATGTCACAGATGTCGCAAGTTTTGAGGGAGCATGCAATTGGCATGCTGATTGCAGGAATGTCAACCAGAGCTGTTGCCCGTGAATTTAATGTTTATTTCTCTACAAAAAGCTGTCTCCAAGGGCGTTTCAGAGAATTTGGCAGTGCATCCAACTGGCCTCACAACTGCAGACCTCGTTAACCACACCAGCCCAGGAAATCCACATCCAGCATCTTCACCTCCAAGATCGTCTGAGACCAGCCACCCGGACAGCTGCTGCAACAGTTGGTTTGCATAACCAAAGAATTTCAGCACAAACTGTCAGAAACTGTCTCATGGAAGCTCATCTGCATGCTCATCATCCTCATCAGGGTCTCAACCTGATTGCAGTTCGTCGTCGTAACTGACTTGAGTGGGCAAATGCTCACGTTCGATGGCGTCTGGCACTCTGGAGAGGTGCTCTCTTCACGGATGAATCCCAGTTTTCACTGTACAGGGCAGATGTCAGACAGCATGTATGGCATTGTGTGGGTGAGTGGTTTGCTGATGTCAGTGTTGTGGATCGAGTGGCGCATGGTGGTGGTGGGGTTATGATGTGGGCAGGCGTATGTTATGGACAACGAACACAGGTGCATTTTATTGATGGCATTTTGAATGCACAGAGATACAGTGAAGAGATCCTGAGGCCCATTGTTGTGCCATTAATCCATGACCATCACCTCATGTTGCAGCATGATAATGCACGGCCGCAATTTGCAAGGATCTGTACACAATTCCTGGAAGCTGAAAACATCCCAGTTCAGCATATTCACCGGACATGTCACCCATTGCGCATGTTTGGGATGCTCTGGATTGCATACTATGTGTTCCAGGTCCTGACAATATCCAGTAGCTTCGCACAGCCATTAAAGAGGAGTGGACCAACATTCCACAGGCCACAATCAACAACCTGATCAACTCTATGCGGAGGAGATGTGTTGCATGCGAGAGGCAAATAGTGGTCATACCAGATACTGACTGATTTTTTGGACTCCCCGAACCCCCTCAATACAGTAAAACTGCGCATTTTAGAGTGGCCTTTTATTGTGGCCAGCCTAAGACACACCTGTGCAATAATCATGCTGTCTAATCAGCATCTTGATATGCCACACCTGTGAGATGGATGGATTATCTTGGCAAAAGAGAAGTGCTCACTAACACAGATTTAGACAGATTTGTGAACAATATTTGAGATAAATAAGCCTTTTGAGTACCTAGAAAAAGTCTTAGATCTTTGAGTTCAGCTCATGAAAAATAGGGGCAAAAACAAAAGTGTTGCGTTTATAATTTTGTTCAGTGTAGATCCCATCTGTTCTTATGTGTTATGTTGGTATCATGTCTCTCTGTCTAAGACATATATATTTAGAATGGGAGTGAAATAAGCTTTAAAAGAAAACTCCACGCATCTGAACATATGCATTAGAAAGTTTAAAAGGACATTATAGTCACTAAAGCAACTTTAGCTTAATGAATCAGTTTTTGTGTTTTGAAGTTTGACTGCTCAATTTACTGCAATCTAGGAGTTAAATCACCTTTGTTTCTGTCTATGCAGTCCTAGCCACATCTCCCCTGACTGTGACTGACATAGCCTCTACGAAAACAAAATTGTTTCATTTTCAATGAGATGTAATTTATTTTACAAGTTTTTATCTCCTGCTCTGTAATTTGAACTTGAATTACATACAGGAAGCTCCTGTGGGATCTAGCAAGCTATTAACAGAGTAGGAAATAAGAAATTTGAAATTAAACATAATTTGCAATAAAGGAAGGAGTGTAAATATTAGATATGGCTTTACAGGAAGTGTTTAGAAAGGCTGTGCAGGGAGGTGTGACTATGGCTGCATAAACAAAGTTATTTAACTCCTAAAGAGCAGATAATTGAGCAGTAAGAATGCAGAAGCTTGATCTATACACCAAAACCGCTTCATTAAGCTAACGTTGTGTTGGTGACTATAGTACTCTAAAAATGGTTATTCCAGGCAACATGACTACTTCAGTGTTTTGAACACATCTTGGTGTAAAGACCTTGTATTTGCAGCATTTCAGAATGAAATTCTGCACATTTTGAGATATTTTCTCTTGCTGCTGCTAGTGTAACTCCAAATCTGCCAGCTTTTGAAAGCTAGAACGAGTATACTGAGCTGACTAATGTTAATTCTTTCCATAGTCTGTGCACAGAGGTTCATTTATTGGCTGAGAGCCCCTATCTGACCCTTTCAGACAATGAATGAATGGCAAGACCAAGTAAGTGCCACCAATCCAAAGTGCTGATTTAATATAGATTTACTGTGAATACATCATTGAAAAATGCTTTGCATGCCTGGCTTAGGGTTCTTCAGGTACCATAACTATTACAGTAGACTGCTGAAACCTTGCTATTACCATGCAAAAAATCATCCAGAGAGCTTGCATTCCTGTCGGTGAAAACTCTTCTGCTGCTATTGGCATGATTCAAAGCTGTCTTCAGTAAAGCTTTGAAATCTACAGTACATGTGCGTCACTGCATCATCACGATCTTCATATGTGCATGCAAACGTTGGAGGGTTTTCTATGATGTTTGAATTGTTCTTCTATATTTTTTAAATGTATGATGTTACAATATGTATACAACTAGGGGTATTTCTATACAGGAGTGATCTCCTGTGCAGACTAAACCCGTGCAGTGAATGTTTCCTACATTCTCTGGCTATTTATCATGAATTTCTTTCATGAGCAATCAAGTGTTCTTTCATAAAGAGCTGATTTAATATGGATTTACTGTGGATACATCCTTCTTTGTTCATATGGAGAGGCACAAAAATTATAATGTGTGCATAAAAGAATAAAGTTAAAAATAGAATAATGTAGTTTTCACAGAAGAGGCTCTCTTAGCATGTGACACTAATTGTTATGTCCAACAACTGACCTATTCACAGCCATAGGTCACTTACCAGATTGTGAAGGAGGCTGCTGCATTCACCAACTGCTACTCACAGCAGACAGTAACGTACCGTCATGTAAAAGAAACTGCTGTGTTCACTAACGTTTATGTTAACTGCCCAGATCCCCTGATTATAATGCCTATGCATGCCCTCCAACAGTCCAGATTTTGGCAAAACAGTCCCTATTTTATCCCGATTATGTTGAGGACACCAGGGAATTGGCCACTGTAGAATATTGCATATTCTGTATGTTCCTATTCAAATACATATTAAGGTGTGGCTGTCTAATGGGTTAAACAGAACAGATGGTGTTTGCTACTCTGTAATATGAGGTCTCTGGAATTTCCTGTATAAAAGATTTGAGGCGGTCTTTATATAGGGAACTTCCTTATATGGCAGGGTCTAAACTAAACATTATGACGTAATTTGGGGTATATAGAGTCAAGGACAAAGGATTACACTCTCTCTTCCTGCTACGATCCGTTTGCTCTCCTCTCTGATGTCAAGACGACTCTCTGTAACATCGTTAAGAATTACCATCTGTTAAGTATATATAACTGTTTCCTGTTGAATGTAGAATAAATACTCATTTTTTATAAAGAACGTCAGATTGCGTATTACTAATTTTCAATAATATAGACATATTATTGTGGCGAGCATTTGGCCCAAGACGTATATATATCAATAAACTGAAGACAAGAAGAAATATCTATATATATATACATACAAGACTTATTCAACTATAGAAAAACACAGCCAGTTATTACATTGACGAGCCAGCCAGACTGTTTTCTGCTGTTACAAACTTCTATTCAGAGGGGGAGGTGAGCAGAGAGAGCACGGATATCGAATTACTTTTTGTGTTGAATAGAAGTGTGTGCAGGCAGAAACAGAAAAAGAACGTGTTTAAAGCTGTGTTAAGAGTTGTGTGTGCTTATTAGAAGACAAAGGTTTTTTTAAATCACAAAGACTGTTCCAAGATTATATTCTACAACAGACAAAAGCACGTGTTATAAAGAAAGCAGCACAAGATACAACGTGAAATCTAGAAGCAAACACGTGGCTGAACTTGGCAAGTTTCCAGAAGCAAATCCACACTGCGCAGCTGTACGAGTAAAAGCAGACGGTGTCGTGCAGTAAAGATCATCTTGTCTGGTGAGTAATAATGGATTTTGTTACTGATATTGCAGAGAAAAGTAAACTTGATTTTGTGTTTGATAGATGCCATACAGATAGTCAATTGTGGGCAAGTTTGTATGAGCAATGTAAACAAGCAAATGCAGCTATTGATAATAAATTGTTATGTTTAAATAAAACAAAAAAGAAAATTAGAAATGTTTTAAAATTGGTAGAAACATTTGACACAATGATCCTTGGAACAGGAGTGGCTCCAACAAAATTGCAAGTACCAGCACAAGTAAAAGTGCAAGATTTAAAAAGTACACAGACAGACAGTAAAGAGAAATCTGTATGTGTAACAGAAATGAAATGTACTAACTGTGATAGACTACAGGCAAGTATTTATGATTTGGGAGAACAACTGGATCTTAAATCTGAATTAATTTGTAAACTTAGAACTGAAGCTAAACAGTTGTGTGTGATTACAAGGAGTGATCATAATTTGATACCAGAGCAAGTTGATGTCACAGAAATATCATCCCAGGCTGATTTGCAACGTAGAAAATTGTTAGATAAGGCTGCAAAACTTAAATTAAAAATTCAAGAGCAGCTCATGAAAGTTACCAAAGATATTCCCCCATATAATCCATCAATGGATGCCTTTGGTAATGCAGACATATTTGAGTCTAATTTATCGAAACATAATTTGAAT
>OW240914.1:170453648-170552209 GCA_933207985.1 Pelobates cultripes
ATCCGTTTGCTCTCCTCTCTGATGTCAAGACGACTCCCTGTAACATCGTTAAGAATTACCATCTGTTAAGTATATATAACTGTTTCCTGTTGAATGTAGAATAAATACTAATTTTTTATAAAGAACGTCAGATTGCGTATTACTAATTTTCAATAATATAGACATATATTATTGTGGCGAGCATTTGGCCCAAGACGTATATATATCAATCAACTGAAGAAAAGAAGAAATATCTATATATATATACATACAAGACTTATTCAACTATAGAAAAACACAGCCAGTTATTACATTGACGAGCCAGCCAGACTGTTTTCTGCTGTTACAAACTTCTATTCAGAGGGGGAGGTGAGCAGAGAGAGCACGGATATCGAATTACTTTTTGTGTTGAATAGAAGTGTGTGCAGGCAGAAACAGAAAAAAGAACGTGTTTAAAGCTGTGTTAAGAGTTGTGTGTGCTTATTAGAAGACAAAGGTTTTTTTAAATCACAAAGACTGTTCCAAGATTATATTCTACAACAGACAAAAGCACGTGTTATAAAGAAAGCAGCACAAGATACAACGTGAAATCTAGAAGCAAACACGTGGCTGAACTTGGCAAGTTTCCAGAAGCAAATCCACACTGCGCAGCTGTACGAGTAAAAGCAGACGGTGTCGTGCATTAAAGATCATCTTGTCTGGTGAGTAATAATGGATTTTGTTACTGATATTGCAGAGAAAAGTAAACTTGATTTTGTGTTTGATAGATGCCATACAGATAGTCAATTGTGGGCAAGTTTGTATGAACAATGTAAACAAGCAAATGCAGCTATTCATAATAAATTGTTATGTTTAAATAAAACAAAAAAGAAAATTAGAAATGTTTTAAAATTGGTAGAAACATTTGACACAATGATCCTTGGAACAGGAGTAGCTCCAACAAAATTACAAGTACCAGCACAAGTAAAAGTGCAAGATTTAAAAAGTACACAGACAGACAGTAAAGAGAAATCTGTATGTGTAACAGAAATGAAATGTACTAACTGTGATAGACTACAGGCAAGTATTTATGATTTGGGAGAACAACTGGATCTTAAATCTGAATTAATTTGTAAACTTAGAACTGAAGCTAAACAGTTGTGTGTGATTACAAGAAGTGATCATAATTTGATACCAGAGCAAGTTGATGTCACAGAAATATCATCCCAGGCTGATTTGCAACGTAGAAAATTGTTAGATAAGGCTGCAAAACTTAAATTAAAAATTCAAGAGCAGCTCATGAAAGTTACCAAAGATATTCCCCCATATAATCCATCAATGGATGCCTTTGGTAATGCAGACATATTTGAGTCTAATTTATCGAAACATAATTTGAATGACGAACAAAGGAACAGATTGTTTAAAATATGGCTGCCAACATACATTGCACGTAGACTGACCCCACCCATAAGTACCCCTAATGATGAAGATGGTGAAATAGTCCATGGGAATGAGCGAGATAGATTGACACAATTAATAAGATTAACAACAGGAAATGAGCATGTGGATATCGAGATTTTAGAAAATTTAAAACCAAATATAAATGAAGATGTCTTCAGTTTCCTTTCAAAATTTGAGCGTGCATACAGATTGGTAATGAGTATTCCTGATGATCAGACACCAAAATCTATGGTAAATGCATTTGTAAAAAAATTTAAATATCTTGATCCAATATCAATTGCATGCGCTCTCCAGTGTCAAAATATTGAAGATGCTGCATCATTTCTAGATAGGGTGAGAAGGGAATCCAGACAACAAAATATTAAAAAATCTGTCTGTGCAGTTAGGAGAGAAAGGGGAGAGGACAAACCCAGACACAGGAAGTCCCCCCCACCCTCGCCTCCTGCAGCTGTTAGAACTCAGACAAAGAGGAGAGAAGCTCCAAGTTTTAATATGCCCCACTCACACTATGAAAGAAACTCGACACATAGTCTGGTCTGTTTCTATTGTAACAAGCCAGGTCATATAAAGAGAAACTGCAGGAGTTATATTTATGATTTGCAATCAAGGGATTATGGCAAATCAAATGGATTTATTCAAAATAATCCTAATATAGAAAACACCAGAGATTCACCATATACTCCTCTGATAAGGCAAGTGAGAGAAATTGTAGCTTCCTCAAACACAGGAGACAGACAGGGTGGGATTTCTAACATGTCTAATCAGACTGACCAAATTTTAAATTCACAATGACAATCTAAAGGAATCAGGCCACGTCCACTTGAATTTTTGGCTCCATTAAATTTAGATGGATGTGGTAGACCATACATTAAATGTTCTTTAAAAGGTTATGACACGGAATTTCTTGTTGATACAGGAGCTCAGTTAAGTATAACTAGTTTGCAACTACCTTTATCACCAAGTGCACCTATATGTACAATTGTAGGTTTTGACAGAAGTGGAGGATCTATGGCAACATTAGTAAATAATGTCACTTTAGAAATACCTCAGTGTTTAAAAACAAAAATTGATATCTGGTACTGCAAAAATGTTGATAATATCATAGGCACAGATGTTATGCAAAAAAGAGGTTGGATTGTAGATTTGGGAAACAAAGCTATTTGGAAAGATGCTAAGGGTAGGAAACCAGTGCTATTGGATCCTACTGAATATGGGGAGCTAGGAATTGTTTGTCCCGTAGATGTAGTGTCTACAGAAATGCAATGGCCTAATACTAGGGATAACCTTGAACTTAAAGAGATTGTACAGAGTTATCCAGATTTATGGGCACAAAGTAAAAATGAATGTGGAAGATTTAAAAATGTGCTGATTGACATTCAAGGTCCTGATCCACTCCCACAGAGGCAGTATAGATTACCCCCAGATTCAATTGATTCTATTGCAAGTGTCATTAATGATTTGGAACAGAGAGGAATAATTAGAAAAGCAAATAGTCCATGCAACCATAATCTGTGGCCAATTTTGAAAAAAGAATCGAATAGCTGGAGATTAACAATTGATTTACGTACATTAAATAAATACACACCACCTTCTACACATGTGGTGGCAGAAACCCCAGATATAATGTCACGATTGACGTCAACGGCTAAGGTATACTCAGTACTAGATGTAAGTAATGGGTTTTTCTCTGTACCACTAAAGCATAGTTGTCAGTATAAATTTGCTTTTACTTTTCAAAATCAGCAATATGTGTTTACTGTTTTACCCCAGGGTTTTCACAGTTCTCCAACATATTTTCATCAGGCATTAGCAAAAGTTTTGTCTAAGTTTTCTAGGCCAGAATGCTTGTTACAATATGTTGATGATATGCTTTTGCAGACTGAAACTGAGGAAGAACACCTGATTCTGTTAAATGAATTATTTTTCCTTTTGCAGGATTCTGGTTTAAAACTGAATACACGCAAAGTAACACTGATGCAACCAGAAGTACAATACTTGGGTGTACAAATTGGTCCAGGACACAAGAAGCCAGTGCAGGAAAGAATCAAAACAATTTCTTCTCTTCCTGTACCGACTTCACACAAGGCCTTACGCCAGTTCCTAGGATTAATGAATTTTTCCAGAGAATTCATTGAAGGGTTCGCTGAAAAAGCTAAACCTTTATATGATCTCTTGAAAAATAGTGAATCTTCATTTGGACCATGGACAGATGAACATCAGAATGCATTTGAGGTACTTAAAAGAGACTTACAGGTTGCACCTGCTTTAGCGACAATACATCCAACTGCATCTTTTGCAATTCAAGTACATACTTCAGAGACGGCTGTCTCCACAGTACTATTACAATTGCAGCAAGAGATATGGAGAATAGTGGGATATTTTTCTAAAATTCTTTCCCCAGTGGAAAGAGGGCTAGAAATTTGTGCCAGACATTTGGTAGGAGTACATTTTGTGGTAATGGCAACTGAACACATAGTGGGATTCAAGGACATAATTCTGCAAACACCACACACACCTTTGAAATTACTTCTTGAAAAAGGAATTCCAGGTGTGTCACATCAGAGATTTTCACGATGGTTAATAGCTCTATCACCAAAGCAAATTAAGGTAGAACATAAGGCAAAGTATGTACTTCCACAACTAATGCAATATGAGGGTAAACCCCATGAATGTTTAGCAGAAGTTGAAGAGAATTTTCTTTCTCTTTTCAGAAAGGAAGCAAGTGAATCTGATGAACCTGTGTTTGTTGACGGGTCCAGATTCTGTTCAGATGGGAAGTACTATACAGGTTATGCTATATGGTATCCAAAACGAGGATATTCAGTAGAGCATAAATTGCCAGGTCATTTGTCAGCACAGAGAGCAGAACTAGAAGCATTAAAAACAGTACTGACACTTGAGGAAAAAGAAGGGTGTCCCCTAGTGATATATAGTGATAGTTCATATGTGGTTAGATCACTTACAGAACATTTAGCTATATGGAAAAGAAGAGGGTTCGTAGATGCCTCAAATAAAGTGTTAGCACACAAAGAGACACTAGAGACCATATTTGGAATTGCGTCTCAAGAACCATGTTTACATGCTATAGTTAAAGTTCCTGCCCATCAAAAAGGTAAAGATTTACTTAGTGAAGAAAATGAAATAGCTGATAAATTTGCAAAAAGAGCAGCTTTAACTGGTGAAAATGCATTGCAGACAGAACCTATGTCAGTAGCAGTGGTTAGAAAGACTAACACACAGCCTCCATCTTTTGCAGAAGAACAGGCAAAGGATTCGTCCCTTGCGGCTTCTCGGGTTGATCCAAAACCTCCATTTGTTCATGAGAACGGGGTTTTGTGTCATGACCAAAACGGAGAACTGTGTCCGGTCATGCCTGAACATCTAAAAGTGTTATTTACACAATACAATCATGAAAGTTTAGGTCACATTGGACAGCAGAAATTGTTAGAGGTACTCAGAGATAAGTTTTATTGGGATAACATGGAAAAGACTGTACAACAGGTAGTGCAATCATGTTTGATATGTGCACAAATAAATCCAAGACCTAAAGGACAAAAACCGCCTATACAACGTATAGCACCTGCAAATGGTCCTTGGACTACTTTACAAATTGATTTTATTGGGCCATTACCAACAGGTAAGAATGGATTAAAATATGCGTTAGTAGTTGTGGATGTATTCTCTAAATGGTTGGAAGTAATTCCTCTGACTAAAGATGATTCACAAAAAACGGCTGAAGCATTATGGACACACATTTTCTCAAGATGGGTATTTCCTAGACTTCTAGAGTCAGACAGAGGTACCCATTTCACAGGGAAAATCATGCAAGCACTGTGTGCTATTCTAGGCATAGAGCAGAGATTTCATGTTCCATATCATCCTCAATCTGCTGGGATTGTGGAACGTATGAATCGAACATTGAAATCTAGACTTTCAAAAATGTTACTTGAGAAAGGCAACACATGGGTACAGGCACTTCCTGCTGTACTTATGGGTATTAGAGGCACCATGTCTTCAGCTACACAATACACTCCATTTGAATTGATGACAGGTAGGAAAATGCAGTTAAATTTTCCTAATGAACCATATTTGTCTACTCCACAGAAAGATGCAATTGCTAAAAATAAATGGTTGCAAATGCTGCAGGAAAATTTGGAGCAAATTCTTCCACATGCAGCTACTCGTATGTGCAAAATGGCACCTCCTGATTTTTCAAAGTTTTTAAAGGGGGGTATGGTCATGATAAAAACTTTTAGGAAAACTGGACCTTGGGAGGCAAACTGGGAAGGTCCTTATAACATAACAGATACAATGGGTCAAACAATGGTACAAGTGCAAAGACCTCTTGATGGTTCACGGAATAAACGGAGGCAAAATTGTTTTTGGGTTCATGCAGATCAGTGCAAATTGTATAAACCTACAACATAATTTGGTAATATATTGATACTGCTTTGTTTTTCTTAGTTTATTTTAGATAATTTGTAAGCAGACCTAGAGACGAAAGTTGGCCGGTGACAGACGATGTGTTCGCAAAGACAACCGTGTAGCAGAAAGAAGGTGTTCGTCAGCATCCTGCTAACATTGATGACTACAGTTCTTGTAATAGTTATTTTTAAGATGAACAAAACGACTTTCAATCAGGAATTAAAGAATGACTTATTTGGAAATATTAGAAAAAAGAGAGACAATGAACAAGTATTAAAAGGTCATGTTTGTTTCGGGACAAAAGATGGTTATCTACAAGTATGCAATGTGCGAATTAATTTCACTGGAGATAGTGTTATTAATTTAAACATTACAATAGGTCCTAATGATTTATTTAGTTGGACCAAAGGTTCATTTGTACAAGACAGTGTAAAAACGGGATCATGGGAACTTAACATATTACAAAATGCATATATCATGATTGTAGTTAATGGAGAGGAAATGGTAAATTGGTCAGGTGACATGTATGTGAACGTTGCACAAACTTCAGTAACAACGCGAGGACGAGGTGGTGAGGTGCTTTATACAATACAATACTGGCTTATACATTTAGAGCCAGAATTCCTCTTAAAAAACAATACTCCAGGTATACCTTGGATATGGGAAATACGAGCATCTAGGGAATCGTTGACAGTAAGAGTTAACATGATGTTTCTGGTAACTGATTATGTTATGCGAGATATTATAATGAAGCCTAGTCTTGTAAATATCCAGGAAGGAAAGGAAAGACTTAGATTAACATGTAGTACACATATAAGTTTACCCCCTGAGTCTGTAATGACATGGAAAAGGGAAGGAATGTTTTTGGGTAGTATGTCACATACAACGCCAAAGGTTATTCACAGAGGTGTACTAGGAAAGGTGGATTGGTCGGAAGAAATGTTTGTTTTCTATTTAGACAATCCTACCTACAGTGATAGTGGAAACTATCAATGTTGTTTAATGCTAAGAAATCATCATGAGAGATGTGGTGATGTTAAGGTAAATGTATTCTCTCCCAGAATGGTAGAATGCAAAAATAAGGTTTTTAAGTTATCAAGTCCCTTTCAATTGAATCATTTTCAATCAAAGCCTTTGTTATTAGATGGGAAATTTGCAACAATAGTTTGGCATTTTAATGTTTCACAGTGGAAAATCTCAAGTAAATTTCCACAATGTAAGGAACATTTATTAAATATGGAACGAGGCTTAGAACATTGGTTTGGAGGAAGTAAAGTATCAAACAGAAAAAAAGAGATATAGTAGAAGGAATTATGGCTGGATTTGGTACTATAGGAAGTATCACCAATTCTATGGATATTCAAACATTAAAGAATGATTTGGGAACTGTAGGGTTAATAGGGGGAAAAGGATTGCATATTCAAAGAGGTTTAAATCAAATATTGAAAAATATGGTTATGAACACAGCCTCTGTTATTGCACCCTCTGTTCAACATTTACAGGAAGCTACTTTGGCATTAATGAGAAATGCAGATTCATCCCAGGTAGCCAAAGCTTGTTTAGAGATACAAGTTGAATATTCTACAGATGTTAAGGTGATGGCACAAGCATTACAAGGTGGTACTACTCCTATAGAACTCAAACGTAGTTTACCTGAGGAGTTTGCGTTCGCTAAAAATCATACAGATTTATGGGTTAACAAATGGTTGGGATGTAACAATGATATATGTATAAGTTCTTCTTTAATACCAATTTCTGGTATTGAAAAAACACTATTTTCAATGTCGGTATTAGGAATTCCTATTAGTAACACACAATTATTATTTTATAAATTACAATATCCTGATTTTGTATTTTATAATAACATTACTGAACTTAAGCAGGTAGATCTTTCTAGTTGTCTACATTTTCCATCCAAAATAATATGTTTAAATAACCAAGTTGAAACCATTTATCATTCATGTTTTCATAACCAAAGTTCATGTTCTGGTAAAATTAAAACAGTTAAAAATCCTCATGAAATTGTAACTCCCATAGAAAAAGATAAAGTATGTGTACAGGTTATGTCAAATAATGAGTTAGTAAGAGCTACATTTTCAGAATGTACACATTCAGAGACATTACAGAAAGGGTTATATTGTATCAATGGGGGTCCACTAATAATACATATTCAAGGAACTCAAGTTAACATATCGAATAGTCCTATACAAGATATAGATATCATGCCTATTCAATTAAATGTTTCACAAACAAATGAGTTTCCATGGAGAAAGTGGGCAGATGAGATTAGGAAAGACAAGATATTATTATATTCATTACAAAAACAGTTGAAAGAAACAGAAATTCAATTTGAACATGAACAGGGTAAATTAAAGGAGATAGAACATGAATGGTCAATTGTTTCTAGTTCCTCTTGGTGGAATGACATAATTAAAAGCACAAACACACTTGCTAAATCATCTGTAGGATCAGCAATTGTAAATATTTTATTTCATCCATTTATTATTGTTGTATGTGTATCTATAATATGTATTGTTTTACAAGTAATTATGCAATGTAGAATTAGAAAACTGTATATACTCATAAATGAAAAGGTTAAACAGAAGGAGAATACACTAAAGGAAACTGTAAACAGGGTAATACACAATACTTCCAAGGAATCTCAGATACCGGGTAGCTATGAACACATCTCTTCTTATACCCAACGAATGTGATATGAAATGTGATACGAATGATGCATGAATGGACAGGTAAATAACATTATTATGGTTTATAAATAAACCATAAACAGAGGGAAATGTAGAATATTGCATATTCTGTATGTTCCTATTCAAATACATATTAAGGTGTGGCTGTCTAATGGGTTAAACAGAACAGATGGTGTTTGCTACTCTGTAATATGAGGTCTCTGGAATTTCCTGTATAAGAGATTTGAGGCGGTCTTTATATAGGGAACTTCCTTATATGGCAGGGTCTAAACTAAACATTATGACGTAATTTGGGGTATATAGAGTCAAGGACAAAGGATTACACTCTCTTCCTGCTACGATCCGTTTGCTCTCCTCTCTGATGTCAAGACGACTCTCTGTAACATCGTTAAGAATTACCATCTGTTAAGTATATATAACTGTTTCCTGTTGAATGTAGAATAAATACTCATTTTTTATAAAGAACGTCAGATTGCGTATTACTAATTTTCAATAATATAGACATATATTATTGTGGCGAGCATTTGGCCCAAGACGTATATATATCAATAAACTGAAGACAAGAAGAAATATCTATATATATATACATACAAGACTTATTCAACTATAGAAAAACACAGCCAGTTATTACAGCCACAAATAGCGTAGTGCTTGTGGAAATTTAGATGTGCTTGTGTGATGCTAAAAGCTCTGGACCATGCGCTGAAACCACACTCTCTGTATCTGACCTCAGTGGGTCAGCCTGTGTGATTGGCAGGCAGCCGGGCATGCATTAACCTGCCTATTGTTTGGGCTGATTATTTCCTTTTCTGAGCAAGTCTGCCCCACTTTGGGAAGCACCAGTAATGCAATTTGCCTCCGCAGGCCCACAAGAGACCCTCATTGTGGGACGCTGCTATTGGGGGTATGCTTATTATTCTACTTGACTAATTATGACTCTGTGCATGGTTAGAGTCATATAAAAAAAGTACATATATATATATAAACAAGGGAGCTGCACTCACCTGAACATGCATACATTATAAGTGTGTTGCTGGAGTCAATTCATACAACATTCATATATATTGACAGGCCAACTCCCCGGTTTTGCACCTCTGTCTGTCACAGGTGCCTCATTCCTGTCAGGGAGCCGCGGGCGGCGAGGAGGGGAGGCTGCACGCCACTTGCAGCACTCACCCTCAGTCCATCGCGGTCTCCTCTCTGCTTACCTGTCGGCGAGCGGCGTCTCCTCTGTGCCGCTCGCCGCCAGCGTCCTCCACGCCCCCCAGCGGCAGCATGTATAACGCTGCACGCTGGGAGGTCCAGGAGTTAAGTAAACGCCGGGGTCACGTGAGTGACCCGGCGTTAAAGAAACAGTACCACAATCACAGTGGGGGGTATAGATATCCCCCACGTGTGATTGTTAATTCTGATTGGAAGTTATCCAATCAGAATTAAACCTAGGGTATTTATACTTACCTTTCCTGTCCCTCAGTGCCCTGTTGTGGTCTTGTGATACCTGTAGCGTAGTGTTCTCGTCTTGCTCTCTGGTTACCGTTTACTTGGCTTGTTATTCCGATTATTCTGTCTTCTCCACTCCTTTGACCTCGGCTTGTTTCTCGTTCTCCCGTTTTCTGGTTCCCCTTTACTCGGCTTGTCTCCTGACTATTCTGTGTGTGCTTAGCCCGGCCACTCTAAAGTCCGGTACAGCACCTTTTCTGTGTGTGTGTGTGTGTGTCAGCGTGGTAGGTTCCCCGAATCGTGACATTACAACAGGGCCACCATGGAACCTGCTGACATTCCACAGCTGTTAGTTAATCAGGAGGCTAGAATGGACGGTTTAGACCACCGTATGGATCAGTTTGCCCAGGCTTTACAAACCATACTGGCTCGTACTGCCCACTTGCAACCTGCTGTCCAAGAAGCTGTTGCTGCTGTGCCAGAACCCATTCCTGATCCAGTACCCGCTCCTGCTCACGTGGTTCACATGACGCCACCTCAGCGCTATAGCGGTGATCCAGCATTGTGCCGTGGTTTCCTCAACCAAATTGATATTCATTTGGTGATGAATCCTCGTTCCTACCCCACTGACAGAACCAAAATTGCTTTTTTGATTAACCATTTGTCCGGGAAAGCACTAGCATGGGCTAATCCCATGTGGGAGAATACGTCCCCAATGTCCTTTTCAGACTTCTTAACAGCTTTTAAACGTACGTTTGACCAACCCGGCCGGGTTGCTTCTGCTGGCAAAGCTCTGCTTAGGGTGCGACAGGGTAATAGATCAGTAGCGGATTATACCATTGAATTCCGTACTTTGGCAGCTGAAGTAGTCTGGAATAACGACGCTCTCGTAACAGCTTTTCAGGAGGGTTTGGCTGCTTACATATTAGATGAGATAGCATCCAGGGAAATGCCTGTTCTTCTGGATGATCTAATAGATTATGTCATTCTAATTGACAACCGTATCAGAGAGAGGCGTAGTCAAAGGAGGATGAATACACAGGGGTTGCCTGCTTTACCCAGTACTGCATTGCTAGCATTACCTCCCCCTAATCAACCACCTCCCGAACCCATGCAATTAGGTGCTGTAGGCTTATCTGAAGCTGAAAGAACGTACCGCAGAAGGGAGGGTTTGTGCCTTTATTGTGGTAAGAGGGGGCATCTCCGAAGAAACTGTCCTAGTTTGCAGGGAAACTCCAGCACCTAAGGCCTAGAGAGGGGTCGGCCTCGGGTGTTATGGTTTTTTCCCCTCATACGTCCATCTCTAGACCATTTATAACGGTTTCTCTTTTGGTCAATAAAACCACGATAACAACTAAAGCCTTGATCGATTCAGGTGCTGCAGACAGTTTTATGGATGAGAACTTTGCTAAAACCGCAGCCATGAATCTGATCCAAAAGGCCACACCCTTGGCCATTGAGGCCATAGATGGTAGACCACTTGAGAAACCTCTGGTGACCCATGAAACCCAAGAAATGGTTATGGTCGTGGGTGCCTTACACAAAGAAAGGATAGCCTTTCAAATAATTGACTCCCCTACAGCTTCCATCATTCTGGGTTTTCCCTGGTTAGTGAAGCATAACCCAGTACTCGATTGGGATTCTCTAGATATACTATCCTGGGGGGTATCTTGTCAACAGGATTGTATGGCCCGTTTACATCCCGTTTGTTTAATTAATGTGCCTACAGCTAAACCACTTTCTGTTTCTGTCCCTCCTGTGTATGCAGACCTCGCATTGGTCTTTGAAAAGAGGGAAGCTGATAAACTACCCCCACACCGGGATTATGATTGTGCCATAAATTTGTTACCTGGAACGATGCCTCCTAGGGGTAAGGTCTACCCGCTTTCTGAGAAAGAAAACCAGGTCATGGAGGAGTACATACAGGAATCCTTACGTAAAGGTTTTATCAGAAGGTCCTCCTCTCCTGCTGGTGCTGGTTTCTTTTTTGTTGCCAAGAAGGAGGGCGATTTGAGACCATGTATAGATTATAGGGGTCTGAATAATATAACAATTAAAAATGCTTATCCTATCCCTCTCATTACTGAGTTGTTTGACCGTGTTAAAGGTTCTAGATATTTTACTAAACTAGACCTCAGGGGGGCTTACAACTTGGTTCGGATAAAAGAAAATGATGAATGGAAGACAGCGTTCAATACACGCAGTGGGCATTACGAGTATCTAGTCATGCCTTTTGGACTGTGTAATGCTCCTGCTGTCTTTCAAGACTTCATAAATGATGTCCTTAGAGATCTACTGCATGTCTGTGCTGTGGTTTATCTCGATGATATACTCATATTCTCTCCTGATTTGGAGTCACATCATAACCATGTGAGGAAGGTACTTAAGAGATTGCTACAGAACGGTCTTTATTGTAAATTGGAGAAATGTTTATTTGACCAGAAATCAGTACAATTCCTAGGGTACGTCATTTCTGAACAGGGGTTCAGTATGGATCCTTCTAAATTAGAAGCCATATTGTCTTGGCCTCTTCCTCAAGGTCTTAAGGCAATACAGCGATTTATAGGCTTTGCCAATTATTATCGCAGGTTTATTAAAAACTTTTCATCGGTCATTTCTCCTATCACGAAACTAACTAAAAAGGGTTTGCACCCCAGGGTTTGGACTCCTGAAGCCGTCAAGGCCTTCGAAACCCTCAAAAAGGCATTTGCCACTGCTCCTGTGCTACACCATCCTGATCCTTCCCTTCCCTTTGTAATGGAAGTAGACGCTTCAGAATCAGGTATAGGAGCTGTATTATCACAAAGATTATCCTATAACGAACCCCTCCATCCCTGTTGTTACTTTTCTAGGAAACTGTCTGATGCGGAAAAGAATTACGACATTGGGAATAGGGAACTATTAGCTATTGTGATGGCATTTAAAGAGTGGAGATACTTATTAGAGGGAGCTAGACACAAAATCCTGGTTATAACTGATCATAAGAATCTCTCCTATATAGCTGATGCTAAAAGGTTATCCTCTCGTCAAGCCAGATGGTCCTTATTTCTTTCACGTTTTCAGTTCATTATCACATATAGGCCTGGGTACCGTAATGTCAAGGCTGATGCTATCTCCAGACAATACGAACCTTTGGAGTCTATCGCCCCCACTCCTGAACCCATTGTACCCACGTCTAAGATAATAGCTGCTACCCGTCTAGTTATTTCATCTCTTTTCCTTGATGGTATCAAGGCATACCAAACCCAAGCACCCTCTGAGACACCTGTTGGTAGATTATACGTGAAAGAGAAAGATAGAAAGAAACTGTTAGCTTTATTTCACACCGCCAAAACGGCTGGCCACCCAGGGGTTACCAAAACATACAAGGGTCTCCTTCAACAGTTTTGGTGGCCTTCACTTAAGCAAGACGTGGTGGATTATGTACAGGCTTGTCGTGTTTGTGCACAGTGTAAGTCTCCTAATGTCAAACCCCCGGGACTCCTAATGCCTTTATCCGTACCCAAGAAACCATGGACCCACTTATCCATGGACTTTATTGTGGATCTTCCTTCATCCGATGGAATGACAGTAATTTTGACTGTGACTGATCGATTCTCTAAAATGGCACACTTTATTCCACTTAAGAAACTACCTTCTGCGGTTCAGTTGGCTCAGGTATTTGCCAAAGAGGTTTTCCGCTTGCATGGTATACCACAGGATATCGTATCTGACAGGGGTCCTCAATTTGTCTCTCGGTTTTGGAAGGGCTTTTGTGCTGAGATGGGGAATTCCTTGTCGTTTACTTCCTCCTATCATCCTCAATCTAATGGAGCGGCCGAACGAGCGAATCAATCTGTGGAGTTATATTTACGTTGCTTCACGAATGCACACCAGGACAACTGGTCTCACCTCCTTCCTTGGGCTGAATTCGCCAGGAACACGGTGACTCATTCATCCACTGGCTTAAGTCCTTTTATGGTTGCTTATGGGTTCCAACCCTCTGTCCTTCCCGGCGTATTCTCCGACAAGGGAATACCCGCTTTGGACGAGCACCTCACCTCCTTACGGAAGATGTGGGATCAGGTCCATGCTACTCTTTCTCGTGCGACTGCTACTCAGAAGAAATTTGCTGATCGTCGTAGGGGTGCTGCTCCCTCTTATGTCCCGGGTGATAGGGTTTGGTTGTCCTCTAAGAATCTCCGCCTCAGGGTCCCCTCTATGAAATTCGCGCCCAGGTTCCTTGGCCCCTATAAGGTATTGCGTAGGGTCAATCCTGTGTCCTACTCTCTAGCCTTGCCTCCTTCCATGCGTATACCTAACACTTTCCACACCTCCCTTTTGAAGCCCCTGCTCTGTAATCGATTCTCTGGTCCTCTTAGGCGTCCAGATTCCCTTCGCGCTATCTCTAATGACGTGTACGAAGTAGCTGCTTTGCTTGATTCTCGTTTTTCTCGAGGTCGGTTGCAGTATCTGGTTGATTGGAAGGGTTACGGTCCTGAGGAGCGTTCCTGGGTTTCTGCCTCTGACTTGAATGCGCCCTCCTTGATCCGCTCCTTTCATGCGCGGTTCCCTTCGAAGCCTTCGGCTTCCCGCCCGTTGGGCGGGCCTCGAGGGGGGGGTTATGTCAGGGAGCCGCGGGCGGCGAGGAGGGGAGGCTGCACGCCACTTGCAGCACTCACCCTCAGTCCATCGCCGCCCGCGGTCTCCTCTCTGCTTACCTGTCGGCGAGCGGCGTCTCCTCTGTGCCGCTCGCCGCCAGCGTCCTCCACGCCCCCCAGCGGCAGCATGTATAACGCTGCACGCTGGGAGGTCCAGGAGTTAAGTAAACGCCGGGGTCACGTGAGTGACCCGGCGTTAAAGAAACAGTACCACAATCACAGTGGGGGGTATAGATATCCCCCACGTGTGATTGTTAATTCTGATTGGAAGTTATCCAATCAGAATTAAACCTAGGGTATTTATACTTACCTTTCCTGTCCCTCAGTGCCCTGTTGTGGTCTTGTGATACCTGTAGCGTAGTGTTCTCGTCTTGCTCTCTGGTTACCGTTTACTTGGCTTGTTATTCCGATTATTCTGTCTTCTCCACTCCTTTGACCTCGGCTTGTTTCTCGTTCTCCCGTTTTCTGGTTCCCCTTTACTCGGCTTGTCTCCTGACTATTCTGTGTGTGCTTAGCCCGGCCACTCTAAGGTCCGGTACAGCACCTTTTCTGTGTGTGTGTGTGTGTGTCAGCGTGGTAGGTTCCCCGAATCGTGACAATTCCACGGCTATGTTTAACCTTGCACTGTACAGAGTCCGAGAAGAAAGTATTTCCCAAGTAAATGGATTAATCTCATAAGAGCAGGCATTAGGTTGCTAGAATATACATACAAATATACAAACACACTGATCAGCCACAACATTAAAACCACTGACAGGTGAGGTGAATAACATTGTTTATGTTCATTATTCATCTAAAAGTGGTGCAAGGAAGAACAACCAGTGAATCGGCATCAACATCACGGGCACCCAAGGCTCATTGATGCATGTGGGGAGTGAATGCTAGCCCACCTGGTCCAAACTACTGTAGCTCGAAGTGCTGAAATATGTAATGCTGGTCATGACAGAAGGGTACTAAAACACAGAGTGTATCACATTTTGCTGCATATGGGGCTGCGCAGCTTCAGAGTCCCTATGGTTATCCGCCTTCAATAGGTACGTGAGCGTCAGAACTGGCCCATGGAGGAAGGTTTACTGGTCAGATCAGGTGGATGGCCAGGTGTGTGTGCACTGGGTAAGAGATGGCAACCGTATGTACTATGGGAAAAAGGCAGGCAAGCAGAGGCAGTGCTATGCCCTGAGCAATGTTTTGCTGTGAACCTTGGGTCCTGGCATTCATGTGAATGTTACTTTGACATGAGAGATTGTTGCAGACCACATACACCCCTCCATAGCAATAGTGTTCCCTGGTGGGAGTGACCTCTTTCAGCTCGATAATGCACCCTGCCACACTGCAAAAATTGTTCAGGAATGGTTTGAGGAACATGACAATGAGTTCAAAGTGCTGCCCTAAAATTTCAATTTCCTCAGATCTCAATCCGATTGAGCATCTGTGGTATGTGCCGGAACAAAAAATCCAATCCATGGAGGCCCCACCTCGCAACTTGCACGACTTAAAGGATCTGCTGCTAGAGTTTTGGTGCCATACACCTCAAATGTCTTGAGGACCCACACGATATTAGGCAGGTGGTTTTAATGCGGTGGCTGATCAGTGCATATGTATTTGTATATTCTAGAGAACCTTCTTCTATTTTCATGTATCTATATTTGAAAGTTTTAGAGGGCCTGGGTTAGTGAACTACATCATATTTATTATATTGATTTTGCCCTTTGAGAAAATGCTATCCATTTGATAAAAAGAAAAAAAACACACCTTTTATTTACTTCACACAGCAATATTTAAATGTAGATAAGAATGTTAAAGGACTGTTGGAATATATGATAAGAAACATAGAAATATCCCAGAGAATTGAGCATATAACATTTTTCCACTTTTCCCTTACTAAAGAAAAAAATTTGTAGGTGTTTTGATGGGTATCGATTTTTCAAGGTTTTAGTCATCAATCATTTTTTATTTGTGAAACCTATTTATTAAGATGTTATTTACTGAATTTCCAATAACTTTATTCACGATATATTGCTCTGGAGAATTGCCAAATTCAGTTTTGTTTAAATTTCTGGTTTTATTTGTGGTGCAAAACGTGATGATATTGCACACACGGAAACCTAAAATTCTATCTATTTAAAGAATATGTATTGCAAAACTAAATAAAAAAAATAGCTGGCATAAAATTAGTGATTAATGTCTGATGTCTTTTTGTTATGCAACAATCAATAGTTAACAGCAATGGAAGGCAATTTTAATTACCCACGAGACTATATAACATTGGTAAGTTTTTGCTGCATGATCACACCAATTCAATGATCCATTCAAGATTATAAAGGAATTCTACATCTTTAATTTGTTTTAAATTTAGGTTTCCTATATTTCTGATTAATATGGGCAAAGGTATAAAAAAAGAGACACTCTAAGCAACGTACCCACTTCAGCTCAATGCCATGCCCAGATTTTATGTCAAACCATTAACAAGCGTTTGGCAGATTTAGTCAACCTAGACGAGCTAAGAGATCTGAGGAATTACATTATTTAAACCAAACCACCAGTGGAAGAACTAATAAAGAGAGGGCCGTTGTACAAGAAATTTATTGGGCCCCCTACTATCGCAAGTGTAGCCAAAAGGGTAGATCTCCATCTGTCATACAACTCCCATGATGCTATGCAAGCTAGGGAGCTACTTTTTGCCCATCCTCGCAGGGTGTGCGCGTTTGAATGTTATCTAGTAATCATGTTTTTGTATTGAGTATGTGTGCATGTAGTGGTGTGTTTGTATGTTCTGTACCTAATGAAATGCAGTGGTGTACTTCTATGTAATGTTTGAGTTTGAATGCACAAACAATGATTAAGCAGAATAGACTATAAGATGGATGATGGGGTAGCTGGCTGGGTAGGGTATCACAGTGTCCCCTAAAAAACTACAATATGCTTGGATTTAGGACAGATTAGTTTATGCCTTATTTTGGAATATGGTTTATCATGTAACAGTGTTAGATAAATGTGTTTAAAGGGTTCAGAATAAATGTGAGTTTGTATTCATTCACACCTTGTGATTCCAAATCATTGCTAAATAGGCACTTGTCCAGACACTTATCAAATAGGAAAAACTAGCACCCTGATACTCACATTGTCTCTTTTACTAATAATCCATTTTTAACTAAAATTTTATATTTGATATTCTTAATAACATTTTAATTTAGTAAAGCAAACTGTGTCGAGAAATGCAACAAGAATAACAATTTCAAACAAAAATGTAGATCTTTGAGCAATCAGCAGAGTGTCATAATTGCCTCGGAATACCTTAATATAAAGAGGAGGTTTTGATTCTGGTTACCCTAAACTAATAGTATAATTCGGCCATTATTATACACATATTACCAAATTATTGGAAAGGACATCTAATTAACATTACCCAGATACCTGCAATCTGTGAATTAAAGTACTGCCTTTACCCTTAGTTAGTTTGATGGGTAAACCCACATAGCATATTTTGGCAACATCATCATAAAAGGTATTGGACTTAGATTAAGGTTAAAAAAAAAAAAAAAGAAGAAGAAGAAAACAAAAAAAACAAAACAGTTTAAAAAAAACATATTGTGGATACAAACCGAATAATGAAAAGCCCCAGGTAAGTTGTAGAGATGTCAAATATGTTTCTTTCATTGTTATTTGAGTTATGTAAACATACTAAAGAAGATTTAACACTTCCAGTCTGATTTGCAAACTGGAAGCCTTTTGGATTTTTGAATAAAGGACTAGAAAATGCCACTGGGGAATGTGGTGCTTTGTTCTTAAATGTTAATTTATTCTTTTGCTTTCTGTAGCTAATTTTAATATGTTAACACTTAATTTAGAATTTGAAGAATGATGTCAAATTGTTCTAGTGTTTTGGGAAAGTGGTGAACATAAAGCTGATTGTTTACATAAATGTTTAATAAGGGATGCATGGATAACATTTTAATATATAGAATATAGATTGCATATAACATATAGAACCAATGGATACAAGCTTAAGTATTCTGCTTATTTAATTTAGTCTGGCCAGATCTATTATGTTGTATTGTAGTGTTTGTTTTAATGAGAACTGAAGATAGTGTATATAAAAAAAAAAGACTAAATATTTCCATCTTGAAGAAAAATCTTGCCTATATTTATAAAGTTTTAGCTAAGTGGAAATAATGGCGTATAGCTCAATAATAGCATATTTTGCAATGGCTGAAGAAGCAAAATTTGCACTTTATGGTACTCTGCTCTACTTCCTGAAGAGCAAACAAACTTCATAAATATATTGCAATTTAAACTCACCGATCCTTCCATTAGTAACTGCACTCTCAATGTCCTTTATGTGAGGATTTGATAGGACTGTCTACCACAACCAGATGTTGATCCATTGACTGGTGCTTTGGCAAACAATATAGTGACACCTAGTGACCATGATGGGTATATACACAGATAGTGTCATTCACTTTACACCAAATTTTAGCAAATTAAATCTGAATCAAAATAGAGCCAAGTTGTAGCTAGAGGTGAGTTAGAGATTTTTTACTTGAGCAGCTATTTCAGCCTTCATTTTGTAATTAGATTAATTTTGCTAATATTTGTAGTTTAGTGAATAACCTGACTTTGAAAGAAGAGGGGAGAATTACGTAGTTTCTGTTCGTAATAAGCAATGTTTGTGTAATGTGTCCCAGCATAATGTTTAATGCATACTATGAATTATGATACGTAGGATAGAAAGCAGAGAAGAAAATAGAGGCAGCACATATCTGTCGGACTTTCTGTCTATCTCATTTATCATCTACTTATACCCTGTTGTAGTTAACAGTGTCATGGGGTGTGCCTGCATTTTAACCCCTTTGCAGCCTCATCATGTTAGAGATATACTATGATTTTAGAAATTTTCTAACAATATCTCTGTGCCAAGAAACATGATCCATTATTGGATAAAGCCCATATTGACCCATAACATGACAACCTAGATTACTGCTTATTTGATGGGCCACCATTTAGCACCTTAGACTAAACATCCAACCTCCAACGGACATGGCAATTTGGGCACAATGGATAACCACTGCATAAACTGCTGAATTTTAGTAGCTTCTAAGTGGACCATAGACACTTCTTTGGGCTAGCGTGAGGGTTTGGGCTGCCTCGTCAGGCAAGTTGAATCTTAAAGGGACCTTCACCCCTTCCCCTCCTCTTTACTTTCTCTATCTCTATTTTTCCTGTCTCTTTTTATGCTATCTGCTTTCCCTCTTCTTCGACACTTTATTTGGCAATTACTTTGTGACTGGGACATTACCCTGCCAGGGTTAATTCCTTTTTCTTTCTTTTCCTTTGATGATGAGCCCTCTAAATGTTCGATATTTGAAGCTTGACAATGCCATTGTTAATCTGCATGACGAGATGGACACCTGTGATTCTTACTGTGTTTTTACTTGTACATTATGGCTTGTCTTCATTATAGGCTTTCGAGTCCTAGTGTTTACATCATACATTCTTTCCTGAAAATGTATTTCAATAAATATATTTAAAAAAAAAAAATGAAAACCTAAAACTATGTAAGGAAGAATTGCCACTTTCCAAATTTTTTATTGATTATTTTCTTATCCCTGACATTTAGCAAAGTTGTTGATTGTGTAGCCTAAAAAATAAACGTGAATGCAAAGAACCACACATTTGCACTATAAATGGGCATCTTGGCATCTTGGCTTCCAGTCACTCATAATTTTAAATGATGGAATACAGCACAGGTTAGAGACCGCTGAAATATAAACAGATTAGACATCAGCAATAAAAAACAGCTTTCAGAACAGGTTTATAAATCTTCCCCAATGTTACCTTTCCTCTCCTTATTTACATTCTGCACTGTGGCTGTGCCTGGACTGAAAACAAAGCAGAACCTAATCTGAAACACATAATACGAAAAGAGACAGTTCCACTTTAAGAAAAATTAGTGTATCACATTAAGAAAGAGGCACTGAGCGCCTCAAATTGTTTCTTTAAAGGGTTTCTCCAAACAGCATAAGATTTTGCATTTTTGCAAAGTTTATGGTCCAAAAATGATCCTACAGTCCCGCATTCACTCTCAAATGTGGTTTATAACATTCTGGATAAGCAGTGGTTTATAACATTCGCAAATAGTATCAGCTATACAATAAGCACAATCAGGGTTGTCAATCAACTCTCAGTTCTGAGCTTCCTGTACCAGTTATGTACAAAACCCCAAAGGGGATATGGTACAGTTTTTCTTTTAAATGAATGGGCGTGCTGTACTATCTTGTGTGCATGATTTAGTAGCTTGTGCCCACAAGATAGTTAACATCTGCTCACAGTTTAACACATTTGTGGGCAGTTAAATTGTTTGTTCAAGATAACCAGCACTTCCTTCCTATTAGCAACTACCTTCCTGCTGCCTTGGTTTCCCTTTAAGTCAAAAATGTCTTTAGACACTAGGAAATGTGTGATGTCAACAGGTCATTTGGATGCAATATCAATGTACATCCACTATAGGATGTATATGCAATTTTAACTCTGTCCACAGGTTAAAGTCAGATTGTCTACACAAAGCTAGAACAAAGATCAGTTAGTTAGTTTGTATAGTGATAGGATTGTGATGATTTGTTTTGCGCAATCCTAGTTTAGTTGTTTTCTTATATCCTACTTAAGGAACAAAATACATGTTGACGACTGGGTTTTTAGTCTTAAAGCATTAAGGTATCTCAGTAGGTTGCAGGGTTACCTGATCAAATAATGGTTCATTTGACCAAAGAATATAAAAATACCATCAATTTATTATCTATACACAATATATGCAGGCCCAGTACTAATACGGAATGTCTGTGCTTTCAAAGTTTTTTTAAATTCAGAAGCATCAAAAATAATATTCCGAAGTTGCAGAAACGTTCTGTTTAATGGTTCATTAGCAGGTTCTTGACATAAGAGAATACTTGAAAGGTGGTAATGGAACTCATTTTTGGTATAAAAGCTAGCTAAAATATCCAAGTGCAAATAACTTGTCTACTTGCAATATGGATTTTATCAATTTGCTGATTTGCAGTTCCCTGTAATGAACATATCATCGAGCCTGACATATTCTGTACTAAGCTTTTATTTCTAATGAACCGTGCTGCCTCACCTCCGCTACTCTGACAAATATAAACCTTTTTATAACTAAATATATTGCCATCCTTCCCAATTTATATGGGGAAGTCCTGTCCCAATGTTCTGACTTTGTTTCCTGGTGCTCCTATCATTAGACATACTCGCTTTATGCTCAGGGAACTAGGACCATGCAGAGAATGGTGAAACAGCACTCTCTGCATAGTCCGCCCTTAGTGAGCTGGCCTGCTTTATTGGTAGATAGTCTGGCATGCATTAGCACCAGGTATACCTTCCAATTCTTTGGGATACCCCAGCTTTTCTGAGAGGGTCCTTTTGTTTACTGAACTACCCAGTCTTATCCCTCCCACTGGCATCCCGTTTAATGAGACACCAATGTCGAAGGGTATACATGTTATGAGGATTACTTTTAGATGCCAGAAACTTCATCAATAAATAATTATGTCATCCAGGGGTGTTACTAGGAATCACAGGGCCCTGGTGCAAGAATCAGAAAAGGGTTCACCTTACGCTTTCGCTGATACACATACACTGACATACACCCATTTACTCACACACACTGATACAACATGCAGTTATTGGCACATATTTTTTAACCAACACACATTTTCACTGACAAATACAAATTCTTGCTGACAGACACACACCAACATACACTTACTGACACACACACTCTCACCAATTTGACACTCACTGACAGACACACATGTTTACTGATTTGATACACACTGATAAAAACACCGACTGATAGACATACACTAACTATTTTGACACACAAACTCACTATTGTGACACACACTGACAGACACACACACTCACTGACAGATACACTAACTGACACACAGAGAGACACACACTGACAGACATACACTGTCACTAATTTCACAAACACCACCAGGTACATACTCAATAACAAACACTCAGTGACAGACACATAGGGTTGAATGCTATTGTGGGAGCAGGGTAAAGCAGAGGCTTTAGTGGGTACAGGGGGAATATGGGATATATGGGAGCAGGGGGCATAGGGACTGTAGTGGGTATAGGGGCTGTAGTAGCTGCAGGAGGTAATTAATTTTATTGTACAAGTAGGAAAATTACATCAATGTACCACTGAGCTAAATTAGTAAGCCAAGCTTTTTTACCCTTAATACTTAACATATTTACCTGTATATTTTTAGTCCATATCTATTTAAACTCTCCAATAAGGGTGTTTCCACAACGTGTATCATTATAGCAATGATAGTTAAATGCATATATGGAAAAAGAACAAATAAAAGAAGGACATCATTTCTATTATATTTTACTGCCTGTGGTCAGAGAATGTGTCAAGGCACCAAAACCACTTGGTCTTACTGCATAGTAATAGTGCAAAAATCCTATGTAGTCTTATTTCTTAAAGGACAATACTGGATACCAAAACTACTTAATGTATGTAGGTGCCAGCAAGCCAGCTTCTGGCATACCCCCTGCTTGTGGTGACCGCACCCCCTGGGGTATGCATACCATAAGTTGAGAATCTGTGTTCTAGTGTACTGGAAATAACTTAAATAAGAGAACACCTGGTTAAGGGTGGGATACAGTTTTCCCAGTGCAACTGATTTTTTTTATTAACTCTACCTTAATAACGTAGAACAAGAATCCAGAAGAACATGTCATTTTTACTCCCTTATCTAGCACAGCGATTTTATAATATTAATGAATTAATTAAATAAGAATAATGAGAATCTCTACAATGTAATTTATGTTTCTGTCATTTTTCTGGAAGATCAGATCAGTGTGAGATAATATCTATTCGTATTCTTTCCAATTTTAGTTCAATAGTTCTTCGGTCATTGTGCCACAGTATGTGATGATTGAAAAGCACATTTTATCATGAGAAGGTGGAAATGAGAAATTGGATCCCTGGGGACAAAATAAACATTTTCATATTGGAATTGCAGAGAGCAAATCATACAAGTAATTATTTTCTCATGAATATATGTGCGGCCTAAATGTGTAATGGTATGCTACAACATCAGAAACATTTCAGTGATATATAGTCACGGAAAACAAACTCAATTTGTCTACATGGAGAGATCCCAGTGGATAAATGGTCTAATTATTGATTCTGAATATTTAACATACTAAAAGAAGAGTTGTATAGATTTATATAGAGAGAGATTAATTTAATAATTTATTAACTATTGGTCACTTACAATATTTCGATTTTTTTTTTCTTTATTGGTCACCCTTATGGGGCCAATTAAGAATGCGTTTATCAAAACTGGGCTTTTAATCATTTTATAATAACCCACATTGCCATCAATGAATCATATTCTTTGGTAATGACACTATTGGCAGTAGGGAAAGTACAAGCAGTATGAAAAAATGTCTTATTATTTAGGGAAAAAATGCAAAACTAAAGCTTGCCATTTCTCTGATATCCTTATTTCCATCTCAAGCCTTACCTGTTACTCAGAAATTGTTGATGGCAAATGGAATATGTGTGATAAGTTATGTTGTAACAGAATTGAGATCTATAATAAAAATGTATATTTAATGTTGAGCAACCTAACAGCAGTCCGTCTGTCTGTCTTTTTATCCATCGATCTATCTCTGTTTGTCTGTCTGCCCTTGTCTTTCGTTGTCTGTCTTTAACATAAACAAACGTCTTAGACGGTTAATGGTAGAGAAACGCCTAGGTTTTCCATGTTTGTAAGGTTTACGCAGAATTACTGTGGCTTTTAATCACAATACTGCTCCTTATTTGCTAACAATTAAAGCATCTGGACCTATTTGGAGCATTATGTTTTGTTCTTTAAGTTTTAATTCAGTGTTGTTCTCTGTTTTACTGTCAATGTCTGTTCAGCTGTGCAGAAACTGAATAGTGTAAGTTAATTTTGCACTCTCTTTGCTTCCTGTAATGGAATTGTATCTGTGGGGAGCATAAAATCCATTTGAGTTCAGATCATTTCATTCTTCGTAATAACATTTGAAGATGATATTTCTTTAGGTTTAGAACTTATCAGCCTTGCATTATTGTTTTGTTATGAAGTTTATATTAACTTCACTGTCACCTTTAAATACTAAAAGCTTTTATATAGTTTGTTTCATAATTATGTTTTATTTCGTTTTATTAAAGATATACAGAAACTATAGAGAACTATATTCAGTCAGCTAGATCCGAATGAACATAGGCAAAACAAAGAAAAGTCAGTAAACATTTTGGAAGGGGTAAGGATTCTCAGAACAACTTATGACTAGTCCCACCAACACCACGCTAGATGGTTCTGATTTTCAGTTTAAGGCTCTCTTTGAGAGAGAAAACCAGTGTAACCGTAAGTGGTACAATGAGTCCTGGATTTTTGAATAATACAAAATCAGAGATTTGGTAGACTGACAGAAGATAAAATCATGTTAAGGATATGGGTTTGTTGCACAACATTTAAATTAGTATACATATAATGGAGTTATCATTGCACCAGCAGCTCACAGTGGGAGTTAAGCATTACTATACAATTATAAAATTTTGAGTCTTAATTTTGTTTGTGCCTATTTTCATATGTATAAAATGGCCATTTTAAGGCCATCTTAGGCTGTGGCCATGGTGCAGGCGTGTCGAAGGAAAGCCTGATATCTTGGATACGAGGTAGCTCAGGACGTTGTTTTTTCTTGTTTTTGCGCCCCATTTCGTTATCTGGGGGGTGGTAGGTCTTGTATGGTCCGTCGACTTTATTTTTAGTGGCTTTTATCTCTGTTTTGTGGGGCCCTGACGGAGCTCCACAAAAAGACGTCTGGTTCAGTGCACTGCAGGCCACGCCCCCCATAGTGTGGCTTTTCAACCCTCTCTAACCATTGTTGAATGTTAGGAACAAGTTAATGACAGCAAAGGAGCAGGATCAAGCTTCTTGCAAGAAACTTTATGAGGAGGACTTTTTATATGTGCGTGAGGGAAGAGCGGTTTGTTGTAGAAGCACAACACTTTTCATACATAAATGTATTTAATCAGTGTGCTAACTCTAGTGGTGGAGGGCTAATATTACACTATCATGAGAATATGTTTTCCTATTTAATTAATAGATATCTATGGGCTCAGTATAGAAAATATTATAAAAAAAATGTTTTATTTGCTTTTATATTACTACTTTTTACCTTGTAGCTGAAGACAGCTATATAGATACAATATATGTTGCATATATAGATACAAAGGCTTTGCATTTATAATTTTGTTCAGTATTTATATATATATACTGAACAAAATTATAAATGCAACACTTTTATTTTTGCCCCCATTTTTCATGAGCTGAACTCAAATATCTAAGACTTTGTCTATGTACACAAATGGCCTATTTCTCTCAAATATTGTTCACAAACCTGCCTAAATCTGTGTTAGTGAGCACATCTCCTTTGCCAAGATAATCCATCCACCTCACAGGTGTGGCATATCAAGATGCTGATTAGACAGCATGATTATTGCACAAGTGTGCCTTAGGCTGGCCACAATAAAAGGCCACTCTAAAATGTGCAGTTTTATCACTGTCAGGAAAGTGACAGGGATCCAATACGCAGAGTGCGCACAGAATGAGGTACGTATACCGGACCTTAGAATGGCCGGACTAACGTAAGGACAAAGCAAGAATAGTCAAAAGGTAAGCCGAGGTCAAGGGAGCCGGAGGACAGGTAAGCGAGATACAAGCCGAGTCAAAGGAGAGGAGAGGACAACAGGACAAAAGACAAGCAAGGGTCAAAACCGGAAACACAAGATAAAGAACGCGCTGAGTGACTAGCAAGCTAGAACCACGACAGGGCAATGAGCAGTAGTAAAGGTTTCCTTTAAATACCCTGTTACCTAAATAGAGACCACGCCCCCAAAAGGTCCGGAATAGCGGTTCCCGGCACTTTATGCAAATGCCGACGTCATGACGTCGACGCTAGGCGTCGCGTCATAAAAGGGGGAGGAGCTAGCGCGGCCGGCGCGAAAACGGCCGGAATATGCCGAAATGCTAGGGGCAGGGAGGCCCTAAGCAGAGAGGATGTCCTCCCTGGATACATCACCAACAGGTACCCTGACAATCACACAGCACAATGCCACAGATGTCGCAAGTGCAATTGGCATGCTGACTGCAGGAATGTCCACCAGAGATGTTGCCCATGAATTGAATGTTCATTTCTCTACCATAAACCATCTCCAAAGGAGTTTCAGAGAATTTGGCAGTACATCCAACCTGCCTCACAACCGAAGACCACGTGTAACCACACCAGCCCAGGACCTCCACATCCAGCATCTTCACCTCCAAGATCGTCTGAGACCAGCCACCCGGACAACTGCTGCAACAATCTGTTTGCATAACCAAAGAATTTCTGCACAAACTGTCAGAAATCATCTCAGTGAAGCACACTTGCATGTTCGTTGTCCTCATCGGGTTCTCAACCTGACTGCAGTTCGTCATCATAACCGACTTTCGATGGCGTCTGGCACTTTGGAGAGGTGTTCTCTTCACGGATGAATCCCGGTTTTCACTGTACAGGGCAGATGGCAGACAGCGTGTATGGCATTGTGTGGGTGTGCGGTTTGCTGATGTCAACGTTGTGGATCGAGTAGTTGGTTGCGGTGGGGTTATGGTATGGGCAGGCATATGTTATGGACAACGAACACAGGTGCATTTCATTGATGGCATTTTGAATGCACAGAGATACCTGGACAGGGCTGCCATCAGGGGCTGACAACCATGATGGTTGTCACGGGCCCGGCGGTCCTGGGGGGCTCGGACTGTTTTGGCAGTCCCGGGCCCCACTTTCCCTTTCTGCACACATAGATAGCGAATATCGCTATCTATGTGTGCAGCCGCGGGCCCCCGGCTCCCTGTTACTGCAGATGGGGCCAAGCACACTCCCTCTACTCTTCTCCTCTCTTCTAATAACTCTCGTGAGACCCACAGGCTTCTTAGCCGCGGGTCTCGCAAGAGTTATTAGAAGAGAGGAGAAAAGAAGAGTAGAGACAGTGTGCTGGCCCCACAGGTAAGAAACAGGGAGGGGGGAGAAACATTTAATTAATTTAATATAAAATGTAAAAATTAATGTGAAAATGCCCCTTCCTCCTCCCCCACCCCCAGATTGCACATTTACACACACACTGCATACACTAACACAACACACACACTGCATACACTAACACAACACACACTGCATACACTAACACAACACACACACACACTGCATACACTAACACAACACACACGGCATACACTAACACAACACACACTGCATACACTACTCTGACACACACACTGCATGCAATAACACAACACACACACTGCATACACTAACACAACACATACACACTGCATACACTAACAAAACACACACTGCATACACTAACACAACACACACACACACTGCATACACTAACACAACACACACTGCATACACTAACACAACACACACTGCATACACTACTCTGACACACACACTGCATGCAATAACACAACACACACACTGCATACACTAACACAACACATACACACTGCATACACTAACAAAACACACACTGCATACACTAACACAACACACACACTGCATACACTAACACAACACACACTGCATACACTAATACAACACACACTGCATACACTAACACGACACACACACTACATACACTACCCTGACACACACACTGCATACACTAACACACACACATAACATACACTAACACAACACACACACTGCATACACTAATACAACACACACACTACATACACTAACACAACACACACTGCATACACTACCCTGACACACACTCTGCATACACTAACACAACACACACTCTGCAAACACTATTACAACACACACAGTGCATACACTAATACAACACACACACTGCATACACTAACACAACACACACTGCATACACTACCCTGACACACACACTGCATACACTAACACAACACACACAGTGCATACACTAATACAACACACACACTGCATACACTAACACAACACACACTGCATACACTACCCTGACACACACACTGCATACACTAACACAACACACGCTGCATACACTAATACAACACACACACTGCATACACCAATACAACACACACTCTGCATACACTACCCTGACACACACGCTGCATACACTAGTACAACACACACTGCATTCACTACACTGACACACACTTTGCATTCACTACACATTAACACACACTCTGCATTAACTGTACACTCAGCATCCACTACACAAACATCCTGTATTCACAGTACACACACTACATCCACCACAAATTGAAACACTCTGCATTCACTATACACAAACACTACATCCACTACACAAACACACTCTGCGTTCACTATGCACACTGCATCTGTTACACAAACACACACTCTGCATTCACTGCACAAACAGTATCTAATACACACAAACACTACATCCATTACACACATTCTAATTCACTTACACTATACACACCACATTCAGTCCTGCATCATTGTCAGAGGACTAGGTAGGGCGTGGGCGGGCCCGGTGGGGAGGGAAGGGGAGGGGGGCCCAGACCTTGTGCTTTGTCAGGTGCCCCAAAATTTCTGATGGTGGCCCTGTACCTGGATGAGGCCCATTGTTGTGCCATTCATCCACGACTATTAAAAGAGTGTAACCCATTGAGCATGTTTGGGATGCTCTGGATCGGCGTATACGACAGCGTGTTCCAGGTCCTGCCAATATCCAGCAACTTCACACAGCCATCGAAGAGGAGTGGACCAACATTCCACAGGCCACAATCAACAACCTGATCAACTCTATGTGAAGGAGATGTGTTGCACTGTGTGAGGCAAATGGTGGTCACACCAGATACTGACTGGTTTTCGGACCCCCCCCAGACTCCCCCAATACAGTAAAACTGCACATTTTAGAGTGGCCTTTTAGTATGGCCAGCCTAAGGCACACCTGTGCAATAATCATGCTGTCTAATCAGCATCTTGATATGCCACACCTGTGAGGTGGATGGATTATCTTGGCAAAAGAGAAGTGCTCACTAACATAGATTTAGACAGTTTTGTGAACAATATTTGAGAGAAATAGGCCTTTTTATACATAGAAAAGTCTTAGATCTTAGAGTTCAATTCATGAAAAATGGGGCAAAAACAAAAGTGTTGTGTTTATAATTTTGTTCAGTGTATATATATATACTGTATATGGATGGATATAGATGTATATGATATAGATATGATTTGCAAAGACACCAAGACATCCTATGCAGGAGACGGACATATAGGAAATAAAATAAATTAAACCATGTGAAATAAAACCAAAAAGCAAGAAACTTAGAACCTTGAGGTGTATAGATCATCACATTCAAAACACTAAGCTTCTAAACATACATAAGGATTAGGATATTCAGTAATAGCATTGATTTGGATAAGTAGCCAATGTCCTACGAAGGCCCAGCTCTAGGATAAACTCAGACTCAATCATGCATATGATACATTTTTTGATATTTTAATATTTTGGAAAAAAATATTTTAAAAGTTTTTTAAAGAATATTAAATCATTTGAAAAACATAGCCAGCAATATTATATTGAGGCCATAGTTACTTTGGGTGCAGAGTACAAATGAACCTGCCTGAGAGATATACTATGCATTTCTAGATCTGAAATATTAATATAGCAACTTTATATAGGTCAGAGACTTAAAATGATTACACCGAGAAACATAATGCAATGTGAATTTTGAATCTTTTCCTGTTATTTGTCATGCATTGCAAACACAAAACCTGTAATTATTCATCTCTCTAACATTGTTGTTCTTTAATGTTTAATGAATACATCCATATAAATAGAATGATTTATTAATAATGTATGATGTGGTGTGGTGGGTGATAATGAACTTTCTCAACCAAAATAATTCATCTAATTTTAACAGATAAATTAAAAGCAATATGCGCCATTTACCTATATTTAATTCACTGGACATTCTTACTGATCATTTACCTTTGAAATGTAATTTACTTTCAAAAAACATCTGTACTTTATTTTGTTTCTCAAATTAGCATAGGAAATGTTATACTGATGAATTAGGACAATTTGACAAATGAAAAATTCTGCTTCATGTTTTCCTATTCTTATCATTGCAAATTTAGAGCTTGGAGACATTGAACACTCCCTATAGAGATGCCTTGAGTCTACTGTTATGCATGCGCACTAGCCCCCACTGTTTTCCTATGGGAAAGCATTTGATTTGCTAAGATCATCAGAATTGATGATCTCAGCTGGGGGAGGAGTTGTCAGGCATTGAACATTTTTGTTTTCAAATGTAAGGCTAAAACTGCCAAACTAGAAACATTCCCACAAGTCAGATGTGCTTTTAATTCACATCGAATTCACTCTGAATTCCTGATAATTCTCACTGTAGTTAATAAACCTATTTACGTTGCATGTAAAAATTCTTAATATTCACTTTGATTGGAACAACAACCAAATCAAACCATAATGCAGCCAAACACATTAACAGTTATTTGTGTTAATAAATGTGCACCACAAAACTGAATTTATTGAATCCACAGACACCGACTAAGTGAAACCATATTTAGGATTATTTGTTAATAAATTCATTTTGTAAAAAGTAATAACAGAAATACTATAGCTTTATTGTTAGGATTTCTATATTCAGGTTTACCTGTACTTATACATTTTATTGAAGTGCATTTAGCTTTGGAGACTGTGGGGGCATTGGAGTGATAACTAAATATAAAAATGCATTCTGGGGCTTATTAGGTTACATCATCTTTTTCTCACTCTGTAACCTGATTGTTTCAGTTTCTTAATACTGGTAATGTCAAAATTCCTGCCCAACATCCTTTCTTTTATTTGCTTCTACTTTTCAATACACTATTTCCTTTTCTCTTTCTTCACATCAATTTCCTCTATTAAATGTTTGCTACATTATATACATAGACAATTGTTAATCCTTTACGTTTTTTTATTTTATTGTGTATAAGCCTGGAGCAGACAGATGCATATGCAGTTGTGTTTGCACAGGTAATTTGTAATAAATCATGTCTAAATAAACGAATCCAGAGCCGAGTTCTTATAGCTGATCAGCTAGCATATCTAGCCTGTTCAATAGGAAATCGTAGACTGATTTTGCCAATACCTTATCAGTGATTGATGCAAGCATCCAAAGCATCTTTAAATGACAACTGTCTTCAAATTTTCACTTTTCATGTTTTGTTTTGTTTTTATTTTTTTTGCCTTCATACCTTTATTGTGTTTATTTTAGAGAATTTATTTTCTTTTATAGTCTCTGTTGGGTATATAGAAGATATATAGAATATATCTTACATACAAATATAATCATTACATATTTGGCCAGAAAACAGCCACTATGTGAATTACCTCTGGACTCACGAAGAGTCTTCCTTCAGCACTCAGGAAAGGAAAAACCTCCTGTGGAGGAAACCTCTGGGGAACCATGGCTTGAAGGACTGTCCTTCCCTCTGGGCATTAGGAGGTGTACACAGAGAGTTCATTAGAAGCAAAATCAAGCTGCAATTCTCATAAATAGGTAGTTGTCATTTGCTCTCTCACAGGTAGCAAAGGTTAAAACCCAAAATACGGTCTCCCAGTCTACTTCCATCCCAGTGGTGTATTTTGGATTTGTGCTGCCCTATGCACGACTATTTCAAGGCCATTTTTTTGACTGACACATGCCCTCATTGATACATGCACTGATATACACTCACTAACAGATACACAGTCATTGGCACACACTGTTTAACCAACACATACTTTCACTGACAGACACTCACAGGCACACCCATTCTCACTCACAGACACACACTGACAGCTACACTCACTCACTCACAGTAAGGTGAATTTACCTAAATTCATTTGACATTTGGCATATCCCTCCTGGAACATCAACCCTGTTACATAGCTTAGTATCATCAGCAAAAAGACATACCTTACCATCAAGACCTTCTGCAATATCACTAATAACAATATTAAAAAGAATGGGTCCAAGTACAGATCCCTGAGGTATCCCACTGGTAACAAGCCCATACTTTGAATATATTTCATTGATTACAACCCTCTGTTGCATGTCCCTCAGCCACTGCATTAACCATTCAACAATCTTGGAATCCAAACTTAAAGATTGCAGTTTATTGACAAGCCTTCTATGTGCAACAGTGTCAAACGCCTTACTGAAATATAGGCAAGCAATGTCTACTGCACCACCCTGATCTATTATTTTAGTTACACAATCAAAAATCAATAAGATTAGTTTGGCATGATCTCCCTGTAGTAAACCCATGTTGTATCTGATCTTGAAATCCATGTGATTTTAGATGTTCAACAATCCCATCCTTTAACATGGTTTCCATTATTTTCCCTACTACTGAAGTAAGGCTTACTGGCCTTTAGTTGCCAGACTCCTCCCTACTACCTTTCTGAATAGGCACAACATTTGCTAACTTCCAATCTTCTGGGAATACTCCTGTTAATGATTGGTTAAATAAATCTGTTAATGGTTTTGCTAGTAAACCACTAAGCTTTTTTAATAACTTTGGGTGTATTCCATCAGGTCCCATTGGTTTATTTGTCTTTACTTTTGACAAAGAACCTCTTCCTCTGTAAACTCAAATGTAACAAATTTGTCATTTTTTCTAACTGAGGCCACTTTCCTTCATTTTCATCTGTAAATACTGAACAAAAATATTCATTGAGGCAATCAGCTAGAACTTTATACACTTCTACATACCTTTCTTCTTTTTTTTAAATCTAACTAATCCATGTTTTACTTTCCTTTTCTCATTTATGTATCTAAAAAATGTTTTGTCCCCCTTTTTTACTGACTGTGCAATTTTGTCTTCTGTGTGTGATTTGGAAGCCCTTATAACTTGCTTAGCCTCTTTCTGCCTAATCTTATAGATCATTTTGTCTTCCTCACTCTGGTTTTTTTTATAATTCCTAAATGCTAACTTTTTGTTTTTAACTATTTTGGCCACATCTGTGGAGTACCACAGTGGTTTCTTGAATTTTTTGCTTTTACTGACAAGCCTAATGCAATTTTCTGTTGCCTTCAATAGTGCAACTTTTAAATAATCCCATTTCTCTTGGACTCCATTTAAATTGCTCCAGTCTGATAATGACTCCTCTACCCATATTCTAATTTTAGAAAAGTCTGTTTTTCTAAAGTCTAAAACTTTTGTTTTTGTGTGGTGTGACTCAGTCACTGTTCTTATATTAAACCACACTGACTGATGATCACTGGATCCTAAACTTTCACCTACAGTAATATCTGATACCAAATCTCCATTTGTTAACACTAAATCTAGTATGGCCTCTTTACGAGTTGGCTCCACAACAACTTGTTTTAGAGACAATCCCATTAGGGAGTTTAGAATATGTGTGCTCCTGGCCCAAGCAGCTATTTTGGTTTTCCATTTCACATCAGGAAGATTAAGGTCACCCATGATGATAAATTCCCCCTTCATTGTCATTTTAGCTATTTCCTCAACTAGTAGATTATCTAACTCTTCTTTTTGTTGTGAGGGCCTATAAATCATACCTACATGAGTTACTGTGTGATTACCAAATTCTAACGTAACCCAAACGGACTGTATGTTCCCCTCACTATCTTTTATTAGGCTAGATTTTATGCTATCCTTCACATACAGGGTCACCCCTCCCCCTTTCTTGCCTTCCCTGTCTTCTCTATATAAAGAGTACCCTGGTATTGCTATGTCCCAGTCATTTTTCTCATTATACCATGTCTCAGTAACAGCAACCAAATCTACATTATCAGTTGCCATTATTGTCACAAGTTCGTGGATCTTATTCCCTAAACTGCGAGCATTTGTAGACATGACTCTAAACTTATAATTTTTAAGACACTTGCTACAGGCACCTTCTGTCCTTGTTTTGGATTGATGTTTTATCACCCTTTTGCCCCCACCCCCACCCAGCCCCTCATATTTTAAATACATCCTAGCAAAACCTCTGAACTGCTCACTGAGAACATTTGTTCCCTTTTAAAAAAAGATGCAAACCTTTTTTTTGTACAGTTTATTTCCATTCTAAACAAAGCTACCATGAGAAATGAAGCCAAATCCTTGCTCCTGACACCATTCACCAAGCCACACGTTAAAGTCACTAATTGTTGCCTGTCGTTCTGATTGTTATGCACAGGTAGAACTTCAGAGAATGACAGTGTGGGAGTAACCTGCTGTATTTAATTGGCAAAAACACTAAAAACTTCCTTTACCTCTTAAAACTCTCCAGAATATCTCTAATCACACACTTTGAAGAAGGACTTAGAAGTAGCAACCAAGCTATATAGTTTGCTTGTGTACTAGTACACATTTCAAGCTGTCCACTGAAGAAGAAACTCTAGTCTGCTTATGATGATCTGAGCGTTGTGAAAGGCTGAGTTCTTTATACAGATTGGGGAAACCAATGGTCTTCAGTTATAAACACATTTGTCAATTTACTGTGCTCTATATTAGAATTTGATCAGCACTAATGATGGGCTATATTGGGTATTTGTTAGAGAGTTCTTCCAAGCACCATGACCACTTCAGTGATATGAAGTGGTCATGGTGCCTGGAGTCTGTATATGGAGTGTTTAGTTTTGGAATTTTATAGGACATTAACCCTTCTGTTGCCTGAGATGTAACTCCATCTCTGGCAGTGTTATTGGGGAATCATTAGTCAACCTGGAACAAGAGTTGTTAATGTTAATTCTCTGCAAAATTGACGTCTGATGTCAGCATGCTTGTGCCAAATGCCCAAATTGGGCAAGTTGGGATGCATGATACTTTGTGGATCAGGCAAGCTGGGATGCATGATACTTTGTGGTTCAGGCAAGCTGGGATGCATGATACTTTGTGGTTCAGGAGCGTTAATGGATGGTTCTTGTATTAGTGATGCTCTAGATGAAATTGCCTTTGTGCCCTGTGATGTTTGTTACATCCCATCTGAGATGACTGCCACTTGGACATACTGAAAACCTAGATTTAAGTCATGATTTCCATACATTAATACTATGGATACAGAATAAAACATATCCTTCTAGTAGCTTGTCATTTACAGGGGGCATTGGGTGGATTTATGATGGAAGGAGTGTGAGGGTGGGGACAGCATTTAGTTTTTTTCACTTTTTTAATACTACCTGCCCTGTGAGATAGGAAAGAGCAACTGCCTATTTGTGATGACTTGAACTATGGAAAATGAAATGTATGGTAAAAAAAAATCTAGGTTTTATGAGCCAATTAAACTGATACGCAAACCGACCGACAGATAGTAGGAAGGAAGTAAGATAGACATACAGATATACAGTAATACAAACAAAGCAACAGACAAAAGGAAAGATGAAGTCTTTAAATAGATAAACAGGCAGACAGATGGCAAGATGGCAGGAAGACACAACCAGCCAATCAGGAAGACAGACAGATTGGCAGACAGAACAGCATGCAAACAGAAATATATACATACATACAATATGGACTTTTCCCTTCCTTGTTCCAATCTTCTGAACACATCTTGGAAAGCTTAACATTTTCTTTAAAATGGTACATGAGTGATATAGCTAGAAATTCCATTGCTCTAGATCAAATTGAGCATAGTCAATCTCCAAATCTTCAGACACATCCAGTTGAGGCATAAATATCTTTGCCACTGAGATTGTACAACACTTCTGGATACAGGGTGAAGCACTGTCAGGACTTCAGATATATCTGGGAGGAAATAGAATGTTCAAGCAGATATAGCAGCATAAATATTTATGACATCACAGGGGGCTCAGTTAGGAAAAAGGACAAATTAGTAATTTGTTACATGTGAGCTTACAGAGGAAGAGGTTCTATTTCAACTGTTTAAAGTAAAGACAAATAATTCAATGGGACCTGATGGAATACACCCAAAGTTATTGAAATAGCTTAGTGGTGTACTAGCAAAACCATTAACAGATTTATTTAACCAATCATTGTTAACAGTCCCAGAAGATTGGAAGTTAGCAAATGTTGTGCCAATTCACAAGAAAGGTAGTAGGGAGGAGTCGGGGAACTATAGGCCAGTAAGCCTTACTTCAGTTGTGGGGAAAATAATGGAAACCATGTTAAAGGATGGGATTGTTGAACATCTAAAATCACATGGATTTCAAGATCAGAGATAACATGGGTTTACTTCAGGGAGATCATGCCAAACTAATCTTATTGATTTTTGATTGTGTAACTAAAATTATAGATCAGGGTGGTGCAGTAGACATTGCTTACCTAGATTTCAGTAAGGCTTTTGACACTGTTGCACATAGAAGGCTTACCAATAAACTGCAATCTTTAAGTTTGGATTCCAATATTGTTGAATGGGTAAGGCAGTGGCTGAGTGACAGACAACATAGGGTTGTAGTCAATGGAGTATATTCGAAGCATGGGCTTGTCACCAGTGGGGTACCTCAGGGATCTGTATTGCAGAAGGTTTTGATGGTAAGGTATGTCTTTTTGGTGATGATACTAAGATATGTAACAGGTTTGATGTTCCAGGAGGGATAGGTCAAATGGCAAATGAATTTAGGTAAACTAGAAAATGGTCAGAGTTGTGGCAGCTGACATTTAATGCGGATAAGTGCAAGATAATGCACATTGGACGTATAACCCCAAGGGCAGAGTACAGAATATTTGATAGAGTCCTAACCTCAACATCTGAAGAAAGGCATTTAGGGGTAATTATTTCAAATGACTTAAAGGTAGGCAGACAATGTAATAGAGCAGCAGGGAATGCTAGCAGAATGCTTGGTTGTATAGGGAAAGGTTAAAGGATCTTAAGGATGTATAGCTTGGAGGAAAGACGAGACAGGGGGGATATGATAGAAACTTTTAAATACATAAAGGGTATCAACACAGTAAAGGAGGAGACTTTATTTAAAAGAAGAAAAACTACCACAACAAGAGGACATAGTCTTAAATTAGAGGGGCAAAGGTTTAAAAATAATATCAGGAAGTATTACTTTACTGAGAGGGTAGTGGATGCATGAAATAGCCTACCAGCTGAAGTGGCAGAGGTTAACACAGTGAAGTAGTTTAAGCATGCGTGGGATAGGCATAAGGCTATCCTAGCTATAAGGCCAGGGACTAATGAGAGTATTTAGAAAATTGGGCAGACTAGATGGGCCGAATGGTTCTTATCTGCCGTCACATTCTATGTTTCTATGTTAAGTATGACATCACCTTCTATGATTTCACTGTATGTGAGGATCATTGTATGTTTTTTCAGATCCGGTACTTTTTTATCTCTAATCATCATCCTAAGTCTGTATCCTCACTCTTCTCAATTCCCCATATATTCATACTCACATGCCTCTTGTAATATTCCTCTAGTTAAATAGAAACATTTCATTTTCCTTTCCTTATTACAATATTCCCTACACAAGCTCGCAAAGCTTAAAATGTCGTTCATCTTCTTTGAAGAAACTCCAATATATAATATATACATAGTCATGCAAATGACTAGATATGAGTCTTGAGTCATAGATATGCCATTGTAATGGTATGACCCCTCTGGATACAGAGTGAAATTCTGTCAGAGCCTCACATACATCTTTCATACTCACATCTCATTTTTTTTAAAGCTTTATTACATTTATGAAACTTAATTGTATTTTTTTTTAAATGATATATATGAATTTTGCTTTTTTTTTATCTGGCTGAGCAGTCATGTTGGGTCAGACTCTACTATTATTTGAATAACTGCTGCAAGGTGCCCGATGTTACAGGTTTACACTGAGCAATCAGTAGCTGGTAGGTTAGGTTGAGTAGCAGTTGGTCAGATAGCAGTAGTGTATGACCCAAAATGGTTGCTAAGCCAGGTAAAAAAAAATAAAGTAAATTGTCTCCAAAAAACAATATACATGATTAAATTTAATAATCTTTTAAAAACAAATAAGTGAAAATTTGATGACTGTTATTTAATCCCCTTGTTTTAGACCTGCTGCTTGCTACCACCATAAGATAGTTGAAGTATAGCCCTTTCGTTAAAGTAATATTATACTTTTTTTAATGCTCATATTATTGAAAAAATGCTTTGTTTTCCCTCATTAATGTTGATGTTGTCAAACCTTTCATATTATAGTTATTATTATAGTTTTACATTGCTTCACTAAGCCTTTCTTGAATTATGCAGTGATACAAATGAGGTTTCTTTATTGATCAATAAAATGTGTGTTTCTGAGTATACAGTCATGGAAAAACAGTACACCCTCTTTGAATTCTATGGTTTTACATATTAGAACATAACAATTATCTGTTCCTTAGCAGGCCTTAATATTAGGAAAATATAATCTCATATGAACCACAACACATAGCACACAGAGACATACTTGCACACACAGGCATACTGGCTGACACACACACACACACACTGACAAACTGGCACACACATAGAGACATACTTGCATACACATAGACAGACATACTTGCACACACATAGGCAGACATACGGACACACGCACATACAAACTGGCACACACAGACATACCGACACACACACATATATATACTTACACACACACATACTAACACACACAAACTTTACACTTTTAAAGCCAGTAGACAGGGGCTGAGTAAGGGGACGGGGCTGAAGTAGGTTGATGGCTATAATTTGGGAAAGGGGAAACGGGGACAGGAGCTGAGAGGGGGGGAACAGGAGCTGAGGGAGGGACAGGAGCTCAGGGGGAGGAGGAGGGACAGGAGCTGAGAAGGGGGACAGGGCCTGAGGAAGGGTGAAAGGTGTTGAGGAAGGGGATAAGGGCTGAGGAGGGGAATAAAAACAAAAACTAAATTGTAATTCCCCCCTCCCTGAGTCTTATCTTAGGCCAGTGAGGGGTGGGCAGGAGCCAGGAGCCAGCAGGGAGCAGCCAGCAACCAGCAGCCTCTCTGCATAAATACACCCCACTCCAACAAACACATTGCCTCTCTGCATAAATAGACCCCACTCCAACAAACACACTGCCTCTCTGCATAAATACACCCAACTCCAACAAACACACTGCCTGTCTGCATAAATACACCCTACTCCAACAAATACACTGTCTCTCTGCATAAATACACCCAACTCCAAGAAACACACTGCCTCTCTGCATAAATACACCCTACTCCAACAAATACACTGCCTCTCTGCATAAATACACCCCACTCCAACAAACACACTGCCTCTCTGCATAAATACACCCTACTCCAACAAATACACTGCCTCTCTGCATAAATACACCCCACTCCAACAAACACACTGCCTCTCTGCATAAATACACCCCACTCCAACAAACACACTGCCTCTCTGCATAAATACACCCAACTCCAACAAACACACTGCCTGTCTGCATAAATACACCCTACTCCAACAAATACACTGTCTCTCTGCATAAATACACCCAACTCCAAGAAACACACTGCCTCTCTGCATAAATACACCCCACTCCAACAAACACACTGCCTCTCTGCATAAATACACCCAACTCCAACAAACACACTGCCTGTCTGCATAAATACACCCTACTCCAACAAATACACTGCCTCTCTGCATAAATACACCCCACTCCAACAAACACACTGCCTCTCTGCATAAATACACCCTACTCCAACAAACACAATGCCTCACTGCATAAATACACCCAACTCCAACAAACACAATGCGCTACGGTAATCGTTCCTGTAGTGATCCAGCAGTTGTTAAGCAGAATATATGTTTAAAACTACTTGACCTTTGTACATCCCTTTCAGTGTTTAGTTTGAATAAAAAAAAAAATTACTTAAATCAAACAAGTTCCTCTGTGTTTGAATAAACATACAGGATTTGCTGAACCAACCAAAAGTTATTCTATGGAGGCTTTCGCCATACAACTCGGCAAAGAGAAATCAACTGGAAAGATGAATAGTTATGTGATTCTGTTTAAACATTTATTCTGCTTTTTCAGATAACAGCTGCCTGCAGCACAAACATCCATTTGTTTTAAAACCACTGGAAGATGAAAAATGCATTTATTTTAAATAAGCAATAAGAATCAGGCTCACCAACAACTTTTTTTTTTAATTCTTTATTTTTGTCGTGTCACCAACAACTTTTTACTGAACAGACTGTGAAAATTAAATAACGTTACCCATACTTGTTATGAGGTTGCGGAAGTTTAACTGTTAAACTTTAATATAAAGGCTGAAGTAATAGGGGCCTGTGTATGGTGTGGAGGGGGTCACACTGCCTTCTCCAAACAGTTAGACTAAATATCATCATGTGAGCAAGCAGAATATAGGTGCGTAGTTCAGTGCATCACTTTTATGTGTGGATGTAACTGCTCAAAAACTCACTTAATGTTTGATTCAAACTGTTCGTCTGAGACACAAAGGAGAGGCTTTATGTACGAGCGCCGTATTTTCTTCTAACTTCAGAACACAATTTTATTCTACTCTTTTGGAATGACATTGTTATTTTTTAACATTGCTGGTGTATGATCACCTTTTAAAGATGTATAGGCACAGACCACTGCTGTTTCTATTTGAAGATTGTGAGTACCCATCCCAATTTAAGTTTGAAATATTGTTATTGTTCATTTTCTTTGGGCTGCACATACAAAGGAAAGAGGTATTCTAAGCAAGAAGGCATGAAATACTGACAGCACATCATAAGTACTAAATTATGCCATACAGTAAAGACAGCTTCGCTTCTGTTTTCTTGCACATTAGCAACCCATAAGAAAAATGGATTAATTAAGAATCTATGAACTAAAACATAACCATTAGCCTGTAGGTATAGAATTAGACATAATACCATTTGCTATCCTACCCTATAGTCATTCTTTAGGATAGGGACAGACAGTGAGACAACATCTGATAGAATTCCCTATAAGGATAAAGAGAAGAGTTCTGGAAAGGTATTAGTGGTATATTGATACGTTTTGTGGATAGGGGGTCTAAGGATTTAAAAATGGCTGCAAGCTCTTGAAAAACATTTTGATCAGCCATTCCGTATCATTATGTGTTTCCAAGCAATCTAAAGGATGTTGTAATTGGGCAATTGGTAGAGAAGTACCTTGAATCCAATGGTGTAGGATAGTTTTCCTGGTCTCCACTGCAATGACAAGAAATAATTTAGAGCAGGCGGGTGGGGTGCTCTGTAAAATTGCCAAAATTGCCAAAACGGGAAAAAGGATATGCAAAGATATTGAGACAAAGTTCTGAATAGATTTTCAAAATACCCGAATGTGCTCGCAACACCATAAACAATAAAACAGGTCCATCCACAGTCTGGTCAATTTTCATGATTTTATAGTGACAGCCAGTTGTGGATTCTACTTAACTGGCCCAATTTAAAGTAATTTCCAAACTGAGAAATAAATAATTTCTTCTTGACTTTAAAGGAGTAATAAGATTTCTCAATGGATCGACAAACTTTTCATATTAACTATAACATCCCTGACTATAACATCCCCCTGGAAATCCTGTCCTGAAAAAAAGCAAACCACCCTGCAGCTGTAATTGTATTTTTCACCTACATGTTTTTTTTATAACAATATTATATATTATATAATAAACATTTTGTGCTTTGTTTGTTTTTTTGTCTTATACTTTAATTCTTTGTAGCGATAATAACCTGTTAATAACATGCACATCCATCCACTAAAGGACCTTAGCTTGCTTTGGGGGCTAACTGCATTTCCCTCCTGGCTTTTTCTATAAACCTGAGGATTTCAAGAGAGATGAGCACTTTTTAAAAATTCTTTATTTAAGCAGTGACACATGAAAGACATACAATTTCATGGCTTGTGCAGAAGCCGAATAACAATATGCTCAGATACAATTACTAAGCATGCCAAGTATGTTTATCATCTGTCACGAATTTTCACATTTATATAAAGAACAGAAAACATAACTTAGAAACTTAGGTTCAATTGAGTGAAGCACTGGTAGTATCTTTACTCGGTATCTATACGTGCCAGTGTTTGTATTTTCGGGTCCAGAGCCGAGACGCCAAGAGCGGTCTGGCAGAGCGAGCCTCGTCCGCCGGCACCCCCGGGTGTCCCCTGGTCAAGGTTCCTTTATGGGCTATAAGCCGTGACCCTGACCCTGTTCTCCCCCAGAGCACCCAAACAGCAAAGCCGCAATTGTCCGCCGACATCCCGTCCCCAGCCCCCTAGCTCGTCACCTTGTCCCTGTGTCTGTGAAGACATTTATGGTCTGATATTAGCAAATGTTGATAGCTGTATTACCGGTCAAGTGTATTTTGTGGCCACCGAGCTGGTTATGACTGAAAAGAGATCAATGGCTTGTGATCCACACCCATACCCATGTCAGTGCGAGAGTGCCCCCAGTGGGACCAACTTTTGTTAGCGCTCTATGACCAACTGAATATAATAGCTCCGCGCCGGGAGAGAGAGATCCCCACCCCACCCTCCAGCACCCTGCTCCTCCTCACTCCTCAACCTGCTCCCATAGCCCCCACACTTTTTGGAAGGTGACCACTGTATTTCAAACCTGTGCTGTCAACTTTTCCATCAAATAATTGTCTTTGATTTTGGCAATGATTAACTCTAATTGGGGCGTCTCCGGTTTTATCCAGTTTTGAGCTAAAGTTCTGTGGACTGCTAGATATATTATGTTCAGTAACCTTTGTTCAAACGTATTCAGTCATTCTGTAGGTCTGGACAAGAGGCATGCCCATGAGTCTAAAGTTAGGCTCCATTGTAGAATGCCTGAGCTCAGGTCCACCACCCCCTTCCATGTAGTCTCTGACTTTGGGACAGTGCCACCACAGGTGAATGTAGCAGCCTTTCTCCCCACATAGGTGCCAGCATGTATCCGTGGGGCTTGTTTTCATGTGGTGCTGTTTGACAGGAGTCGTGTACCACCGGAAAAGTGTTTTGTACGCTTGTTCTTGCAACGTTGAACAAATAGAAGTTTTCGCACAGTCTTCGTAGATGTCCTGCCATTCTGTCCCTTCTAATGCCTCCCCCAGGTCCTCCTGCCACCGGTCCGTGTATTGTAATGTACCCCCTTCCCCTGATTCTGAGCTTAAGTGACTATAGAGTAGGGAGATTAGTCTTGTTGGTGAGCTTTTCTTGAGGCACATGTTTTTAAAAAAGGTTCAGTGGTCCGTGCAAAATCTCTAAGCAAAAAAGTCTTGGGAGCTCAGAGTTGCCAACGTTTTCATCACTACCTCTTTGGCACCGTATAGGTGTATGTAACTTTGCAATTCAGTGGCTTCTATGTCCTTAAAATCTTTTGCACTCATGCCTGGAAGGAACGCTCTGTTACTTAGCACCGGGGGTCATGGGTGAGGGGTTGCTGGCAAGCTTATATTTCTGTGCTACTCTGTCCCATATATCTAGGGGTCCATATGTAAAACTGGGGTAGGTCGGCGCCAGTCAGTACCGATTCAATGTCTACCCATCTACTACGTTCCAAGGAGCAGTGTCAATGGGCAATTTGGGTTAGTTACGCTGCGAGATAGTACATGTAGAGGTGGGAATATCTAATCCCCCTCTCTACTTAGGTCCATAGAGGATAGCACAGGCCACTCTGGGCGAGATCAGCATTTTTATAAATCCAACACGTAACAAGTAACAATGGATGTTTGCAGTTTCCAAGGCTTCCTGTCTCATTCACTTTGAAATGTAGTTCAAAGCAGAAGTGAGTGCTTCTCATTGAGATGCATTATTTTAAATATTTCTCTATATGAAGCATTTATGGCAGATCATGTTAATGAGACACTATAACATTTAGAATACCAACATGTATTCCTAACGCTGTAGTTTTAATCTACCTAGTGCCACCCTACCTTGTGAGGGTTTCAAAGGTGACTTACTTGCATTTCACCACGCTGGTCACCACAATGCCACTTCAACTTTTTAGCTGATATTGTCAATGTAGATTATGTCAGCCGATCCATCGGGAAGCATTGGTAGGCTAGTGCACATGCGTGGCTAAAAGCTGCTCTGCCCCAATTAGAGTTCCTGCAGAACATCAGTGTTTTTAGTTGCAGCATTAAATAGACAGGAACATGGCACCCAGACCATTTCAGTGAGATTAAGTGGCTTGGGTGTATATAGAGTCCCTTTAATTAATCTGTGAGAACATAATCAATAATGATGAATTCACAAGAGGGCGGATTGAAGCGGCAGCAAGGAGACTGTTCCCGCACTGAAATAAATATACTTAACCCTTTCAGTATTGAGGGTTCAGCTGAACAGATAACGGAACACCCAACTAAATTTTTTTATAATTGGATTGTTCCTTTAACAAACATTTATATTTTGAAGCGCTGTCCATGCTATGCTACCTATGCTATATGTTTATATATTTATTCTATACAGCCCATCTAATGATTGTTATCTGATCAAGTTGGATTATAGTTTGATGATCTGTATGTACGCAGGTACTATAATTGTGTTCAGGTGCTTTGTATGAACTTCCTCATGGGTTGATACTTTCTAGAAATGTGCAATTCATTTTGGTCCGAATGTGAGTTCGGATGAATTGCAAGCAATTCGGATGCTTCCGAATGTCCGAAGTGCCGAATTACCAAAGTCCCAAATTTCGGATGTGCCGAACCGAATTGCAGAAGTCCCGAGTTTTGGAAGTGCGAACCGAACCGAATGGTGCTGAAGTGCTTCGGATTTCTGAAAAGTGGCAAAACAAGAGAGGGAGGGAAAATTACTTGAATGAGGACAGGGTTAGGGTAGGGTTTAGGTAGGGTTGGGGGGAGGGGAGTTGTGCTTTTCTTTCTACCTGCACATTGCACCTAGGAATGGCAGAGGTCGAAAACCAGATCTGTATTTTCTTCATCATGCAGAACCGAACTGCATGATAGCCAGACAGTAGGATCTTTGACATTGTGTGTGTAACTCACTCAGTCATGTTGCACAAAAGTGATATTTCCAATCAGGAAGAGAGTATTCCAAAAGGCTGATTGACAGTCTAGATTTGCGGCCTCAAACTCAGAATAAATCGATTTATCTCTGGATTGAAACATTTTTAAAAAGAAAGGCTGCAGGGTTGTGGCCTTTGCACCACTACCAGTTCAGTAATATGAAGTAGTTATAGTTCTTATGGTGTCTTTTTAATATTTAAAATGTGAAGACCACTATCTTTTATGAAAATAGATTGTTTTATATTCAACCTTAGCTTCTGATGAAGTTTTAGAAATGTTAATATCCTGAACATGTTAAACTTTTCATTGCATATTAACGCATCTCATTTATTCACTGTTTTAATTCGTAATAAAAAGCTTTTATGTAAAAGACCCAAAAGTGGCATGGTTATGAAAAGTTCAGAGAACAGTCATAATGGATATTCCTAGCAGAATACAAGAGAAAAAGAAGAAAATGCAAATACTGTGTTTGATGGTAACCTTTTAATGGATGAAAAAAGACTGGTATGGAAAATAACCTTTGAGGTCACAAAATGTATTTTTATTTCAGTATTTAATTTGCTTACTGTATGAACAAAGCTATTCTCTGGGGATCTTTGTACTTAATGATCGCGTTTTATTTAAAATCTCATCCATTATCATTCTTCTCACTTGGGGTCATTCACTTTGCCAGGAATTTGTGAGAATGAACAAGAAGGTGGTGAGAAGTGAATTTTAGGAAAAAACAGATAAGCCACATAAAAACTGAAGAATATGCAGAATATTAGCCAACTTTTCTAATCCCTTTATCAGTTTAATGAATCCCGTAATAATATCTCCTCTCACTCATAGGAAGACTCTCTATTATCCGCTGTTGATGTGATGAATGTCAGTGTGGATCAGAAAACCAGTTATGTACTAAGTCTGTAGCTTTTCTATCTTTACCCTATCTCCTCCCCTGAACAAATGCACTGTTACACACTAAAGTGAGAATTTAAAGTATATTCACAGAGTAGCCGGAGTAACTGAAAGCATAGCTGACTTTTCATTTCGGCTATTTTTACCTTACATTTTTAATTATCTTTGAATTACAGTTGGTCCTCGTTTCGTGACAAATAAATTTGGTATAAGCAATAACTGCAATGCGCCTTTTAACCTCACATAATACAATAAGTGTAGGTGAACATAAACCACTAAAATATATATATATATATATATATATATATATATATATACACACACAAAAAAAACCCTCACAATAAAAATTGTAGATATTTACAGCAGAAGAGCATAAAAAGAATAAAAAAATAGGACAATATAAAGTGTAAATCCACATACAAAATGTGAATTGACAATAGTAGGGGGAAATAGCATTTACAAACAAATAACAGATAAGTACTCATCAGGACATAAGGGCTTTATAAATATAACTGAAATATGAGGTCCATGATCGCCATGTGCAGATATCCTTTATTCACCAAACATCATACAATAAAATGGATCGTTCACATTTCACCTCCACAAGTGTCTCTTACGCGTAAGCAGCAAACTCCATGTAAGAATGCTTAGCCTCATATCCCTTGCCAAGGTATACACAATTTCCGATCTCCACACCATTATATACTGCTTACACAATGACGCGTTTTACTTCTTCAGATCACACAACTAGTTGTGCAGCACTCTGTCTATCATTTATCAACCTGGGTTTGGGGTCTTTGCACTTTGTAAGCTTGCTATTTCATTTTGTAATATTTTTTTATACTATTTACATATAACTTAAGCAATATCTATTTACTCATTGCACTTTATCACTGTTTTTTGTTACAGTCTTCTGTTACAACATGCAGAGTTATTCAATAAAGTGAGAATAGCTGGGAAAGTAAAGTGCTTTCAACCTGAATTTGAAATGTAAGGCTAAGATAGCCAAACTGGACACAGAATTGTCTGTAAGATTTTTTCTAAATTGACTTTTGGTTTTTTTTATTTTTATTTTACATAATTACATAGCTGAAAAGAGACATGTGGTCAGGCGGTTCAGCCTTTCTCACATCTGTTTTTGCTGTTGATCCAAAAGAAGGGGAAAAAAACACTTTAAAGCGTTTTCAATTTTGCAACAAACTAGGAAAATATTCCTTCTTGACCCCAGAATGACAGTCAGATCTCTCCTTGGATCAATACTGATTAAAAATGGTATCCCTGAATATTATATTTTTGCAAGCATTGATGTAATTGCTATTTAAACATCTGAAAATAGTTTCCTTTGCCTTAGACTAAATCTCCTTTCTTCTAGTCTAAACGCATGGCCTTGTGTCCTTTGTGTAGTCCTGTTTATGAATAGATTTCCAGATAACGGTTTGTATTGGCCCTAAATATATTTGTATAATGCTATCATATCCCCTATGAGGCCCTGGTTTTCCAAACTAAAGAGAACCTTTCTTCACAACTAAAATGTTAAATTCCTTTGATTAATTTTGTAGCCCGCCGCTGCACTTTTTCTAGTACCATAATAGCCTTCTTTAGAACAGGTGCCCAAAAATGCACAGCATATTCAAGGTATGATCTTTCCAGTGATTTATAAGTAGACAAAATTATATCTCAATCCAAAGAACTAATCATCCCGTTTATACATGACAATACCTTACTGTAATAAGGCTGCTGCAATATTTAACACTATGGGCAGCAGTTCATCCCCTTAGATGTAACTGGAATAAAACTTGCAGCATCCATGTACATCAGGGGTCACAGTTTAAAATTTGAAGATCACTAATGTTAGTCCTTGATATCAGGTGATTGGCTCAGTGATCCCACCAGGAGCCTGAGAAAAAGACTGGATTTATGCAATGGGACTTATTTGATTACAAGGTCCCTCTGTGTGTCTCCCTCACAAGCGACTCTGTGTCTCTCTCATGAGCTTCTCTATGTGTCTCTGTCTCCCCTACCAGCCTTTCTGTGCTTCACTTTCACCCCTTCCTCAGCCTCTCTGTCTGTCTTACACCCCCCCGTCCCTTAATGATCTCTTACATTTCCCCCATCCTTTAGTGGTCTCAACTCCACTTCTCCCCCTGTCCCTTAGAGTTCTCCCCTCCTGTCCCTTAGTGTTCTCCCCCCCCCCTCCTGTTCCTTAGTGTTGTCCCCTTCCTCCTGTCCCTTAGTGTTCTCCCCTCCTGTCCCTTAGTGCTCTCCTATCCCTTAGTGCTCCCCCATCCCTTAGTGATCTCTCCTGACCCCCCATCCACTAGTGCTGTTCTCTGCTCCCCTGTCCACTAGTGTAGAAATCTGCATGGGGTGAGAATAAGAAACAAATTAGCATAATGTATACCTCCTGCATGTGGGTATAAATTAAAAATAGTATCTTATGTTCAAGTCAGTACTATAGGTTTTATTCACAAATCAGTGAATTGCTTGGATTGAAAACATATTTAGAGTTAAAAAAATGCACTGCAAACAATCTTAAATGATATTCAGCTATTTTATTATTATTATTATTTATATAGCACCAACATATTCCGCAACGCTTTACAAACATAGAATGTGGATAGACAAAATGTTGGCCTGCATTTGCTATTTCAATGCACTACAGTTGCGCAGTTTAGTGAATAAGCCCCTGTGTTTTTATGTATTCATTTCAGCTTTAGAAGTAACAGTTGCATTTTGTAGCAGAAAGTTAAATCACATCTAAACAGTTAATTACAGTTAGTTCTTCTGCAAATAGAGAAGTTAAATGCATGTTAAACAGCACCTGTGCGAAATTCAGTAAGACTCAATATTTTTTGTTAGCTTTTGTGAGAACCTGAAGGCTTTGCTTCAAATTTTATATAATATAAACAGCAAACATACTTGCACCATCTGGTGATTGCTATAATATAATACTAGAGGAAACCAGCTTTAGGCACCTTTAATTATTTTGTTCAGTTTTCATTACCGAAGGGGAGTAAACATAATCAAGAAATCGAACATTCTCCAGTTAATAGACTTATACAATTTGCATTCGTTTCTGGGATTTTCAGATTGGCTTTTGCATTCTCAGATTTACAAAATGTTTTGAATTGTTGCACCTTTTCTAAAACACATTTAACTTATTTGCAGCTATAATAGATATTTGTAATATGTTTGTTTATTCTGTGGAAGTAATGGCTAACTCTGCCACTTCAGATAGTTATGGAGTACATTTCCCTTGATGTTTGACCGTGATAGTTCGCACAATATAATTCCTGCAGTATAATGACCAGTAGCATTATGGTTAGGAATGGGTGAAACTTTAACACACACAAAAACAAAAATCATATTTAACCCCTTAAGGACCAAACTTCTGGAATAAAAGGGAATCATGACATGTTACACACGTCATGTGTCCTTAAGGGGCTAAAGGGACACTGTAGGCACGCAGATCACTTACGCTCATTGAACTGGTCTGGATGCACGGTCCCAGGTCCCTTAACCCTGCAGTGCTAATTATTGCAATTGTTAAGAAACTGCAATAATTACCTTTGTGGGTTACCTCCATCTCTAGTGGCTGTCTACCAGAGGGACATCCAGCCTGTATAAAGCTTTTCTATGGGGAAATCCTAATGCGAGTGTGGCCATTGCAGCGCGTGCGCATTAGGTCTCCCCCGCCAATGTCAACCAAAGGAAGGAGCAAAGTGGGACCCCGAGCCAGCGCTGAGGGATAGCAGCACTGGAATCAGGTAAGTGACAGAAGGGGTTTTTAAACCTTTGTACACCACAGGGGGGTAGGGGAGGGATCTGTGATGGAGGGGGAAGCTGTGGTGCTAGGAAAACAAGTTTGTTTTCCTGCCACTATAGTTTCCCTTTAAAAAAAAAAAAAGAAAGGCTCTAGTAGTCTTAGCCAACAGTTCCAGTAAAAGTGCATTTTTTTCTTGTCCCTCTAACTTATAACATGAACTTATTAAACCATGTGTCTACATGTACACGCATGGTATTTACCTGTATTTCAGACTGGACTGGTTGTTGAGCATACAGTGTTAATGCCCAGGGGTAGGGCTTTGCCTGCAGTCTATCTTCCGTGGCTATCTTTCTATGCAGGCTAAAGGCACTTTAGTGTTAGGAATAGAAACCTGAGAGTCCGTTAAGAAAGCACTTAAACAGAGCTTTTTGCATTGTCCGCCCTTGATGGGCAGGCCTACTTGATTGGCAAACCCTCCCTTTCTCAGAGTAACAAGTAACATTGGAAATTGGAAAAACAATCGGAATAGGAAAATATCTCCTAGTCGATTATGTTTTCTTTTCCTTTAGATTCCTTAGCTTTGCTATCTGTCAGCCTATCTGTGTCTCTATTAACCCCTTAAGGACACATGATGGAAATATTCCGTCATGATTCCCTTTTATTTCTGAAGGTGTGTCCTTAAGGGGTTAAACACACACACACACACACTGGAGATAGGATGTTTAATTTATGCTCATGCTGATGTACATGGCCATTAAACTGCATCTCTGGCACGGCATATCATGAATAAACATTGGCACCAGGAGTTTAAACCCTGTGAGCGGCATAGTAAAGCATAAATAAAATGTGGGCACCAGGGGGTCTTTAACTATTTTACTGCAGGTCTTCTAGCATGTGGAAATACTGCACATCTTCAATGCTCTAATAACACATCTTCCATTCACTGGAGAGTAATTTACCTGCGTTCCCCACTGCTTTTGATGTCAAAGTGCCCTGCCTTTCTGTAGGAAGTCTCCTTTCAACATGTAGTACTAAAATTGCATGCTGTATATACTTTATGCAAGGTACACACATCTATCGTCTATATGCAGCAATGTCTAAACAAAACCACAATAGCAGAGTCTGCAAATAAGCTAACCATCCCAATACTTTATTTTTAAATTATAAACTTAAATAAACAGCAGAGTAGACATTAACCATATAAATCATGTTTTGTGCCTCAAGGTGATCAGTCTCAGGTAGTCACTGGAATTTGTGTTTATATATATATATATATATATATTATCGTGACGTATCTATTAAATCCAAATAGTGGAGCTCGATGTTATTTCACAAAGTATGCTTCTTTTCTTTTATGTGCATAGTATGTACCTGCTTAAAACATTTATGTTGTGAATTACTGAAGAAAAAAAAAACATCTATATGTCTGGATTTGTGGAAATGTATATGTCTAAGTGGTTTTTTTTTAATACCGTAAGTCCCGCATTTTTTAATGTTCTTATTGTAGTGTGCATTTAGTGTCTGTAGGCGAGATCTAGTGGAAACAAAGCCAGTGTAGGTAGATAATCAACTACTACAAATGGAGTTGTATAGTGATCATCTATTACACAGTAAGAAAACTCTATAGCTCAATCTTAGTTATAAGAATAATGAGGAGACATATGGGCTTATCAGTTCTATCTTGAAAATTAATGTGGGTTGGCTGACTTCTGTATTTTTTTATAAAAGTTCGAAAATAATTTTCTTTTAGAAGAAATCTGTGTAACCTGAATTTTACATATAATATGATGTGACAAGAATATGATTATTGCTGTTCTATATGTCTTATCAGTAAACTATGAGCTTTCAGTTGTGCTTTACCCATACATAATTAATCTACTTATCTGTATGGTTCAACAGGTCATGTTTTAGTTGCTTAAAGGACCACTATAGTGCCAGGAAAACAAACTCATTTTCCTGGCACTATAGTGCCCTGAGGGTGCCCCTACCCTCAGGTTCCCACTCCTGCTGGGCTGAAGGGGGATGAAGGGGGTTAAACACTCACCTTTCTCCAGCGCCGGGCTCCCTCAGCGCTGGGGACTCTTTTCCTCCTTCCGATGTCATCGGCTGAATGCGCATGCGCAGCAAGAGCCACGCGCACATTCAGCCAGTCCATAGGAACGCATTCTCAATGCTTTCCTATGGACGCTAGCGTCTTCTCACTGTGAAAATCACAGTGAGAAGCGTGGAAGCGCCTCTTACGGCTGTCAATGAGACAGCCACTAGAGGCTGGATTAACCCATATGTAAACATAGCAGTTTACAGCAGGCAGGGTTAACCCTAGAGGGACCCGGCACCCAGACCACTTCATTAAGCTGAAGTGGTCTGGGTGCCTATAGTGGTCCTTTAACAGAGAGAGTTTTCCATGCTAGATAATTGTGGATTTTTGGTCTAATTGTACACTGTAGTGTATGCATGTAAAAAGAATCAATATCGCTTTATTATTCATGACATTCAGCCAAAAATCAAATGCATTGATGTTTCAGAACTCAATGTCTGTTTCCTTGTAAATGGCTATATTTCGTAAAACCAGGTATAATGTATAAGTTTTGTTTTTAGAGGCTAGCATACCATACAGCATCATTCAATAGCGCATGTTAAATAATTTTTATTAAATCTGTGCTTAGGTTTAATTTATATAATATCTCTCCTTGCTTATTCTAGGCACAACAAGACAGCCTAAAGAGGGAGAAGTTCCTGGTGTGGATTACAACTTTATAACTGTGGAAGCTTTTATGGAATTGGAGAAAAGTGGAGCACTTTTAGAGAGTGGAACCTATGAAGGTATTGTATTGTTATTTTTTATTACAGCTATACAGAAAGTTAAACATAAAACAAAATATATGTTGCTCGAGATTCTTGTGTCCCAGGGGCGTTTCCACACGAAACGCAGCATTGTAAAATCGAAAAAAAACAGTTTTTTACTTTTTGTCTCTTCGTGTTTCCGTATAGTAGCTATTTTAAAATGAAAACAAAATACAGGTGTGACAGATTCATCTGCATTGTTGGTTCGTCTGTTTCCCTTTGTTCGCGGAATTGCCTGTTCATATACCCCCGTTCGTGTATTTGCAAAATGCCGATTGAAACTACCGAACGAACGACCACCCAGGAGAGGAGTGTGCTGCTGGTTAACCTCTTGGCCCCAATTAGAACGTTGTGGTTAACCGCAGACACCTCTCCATTCCATTCGTACGGGTGGTCGTCGTTCGCATGTCGACCACGAGGCAGCGGCCATTTTGGGACATACGAACACAGAGCGGTGTTCGGTACAAACTGTATGGAACTAAAAACGGACACTTAAACTACCGAACACCGCTGAAAAGCTGCTGCCTACCTTCCTTTTCGACAAGGCATGCGAACGTCGGTCGTTCGGGAGTTTTATTCAGTCGTATGGACTTTTACCCCGACAGCCATCCCATGGAGTCATTCGTATACCGAAGGACTGGTGAAAGACTTTGACTCCATGGCGATTCGACTAGATACATCGGATCTGAGCGCTATTCGGTGAAAACATGCCCTCAGATCCAGGCTGTCTGGGGATACGTTACACGAACCATATGCATTCGGTATTTCTGTAGTTATGTATTTTAATGTCTTTTTGTTACTGTAATTTAAGATGGCGATGGTCTCTACCTTGGGAGATAATTAGGTTTCTTCCCCAATTATCTCCAAGGTAAAGAAGACGGAATTATGGGCAAGATGGAAAGGGCTATTATTGAAGCCACTGCGATTGGCTACTGTCCAATATGTGTTACAGTCTTCCACAAGGTCCCCTCGGGGAGTGTCCACCTTGTGGAGACCTGCATAAATACCGGGCAGGTAGCTCCCATTAAACAGATCTTCATTTGACCCCCAAGACGGAGCTTGGTCTCGTTTGTGGGGGGAATTATTATTGGGACAGCGTTTTCGTTATTTCTAGCTGTGGAAGGCGTTCGACTGTTTGGCTGATCGGGAGTTGCCGTGTTCGCGGACTTCGTTCGGGAGTTTGGCGATCGGCTGGATTTAAACTGCATTTCTGGAGAAGGGGATTATTGCCTAAACGGCGGCTTCATCTACCCGACGGTACGTGTCGTAACAACAGGATTTTGTACAGATGTTATTCTATAAGTTACAAAGGGTATCTGCTTGAGTTTATTTCCATATTATTTTTATTCCATTTTGATAAAAAAATGTATGCTGGTTTTATATATACAATTTGATCAACATTAAATTATTTTAAGTGTTCTTTTTGATATACTCTTATTTTTAAAATAGTCTATGATTTTACAGTATATCATGCAACTTTTTCTAGTGTTTTTCGTGGTTAATAGGTTCGAATTCTGCTATTATTCCCCAACTTTCCTTTAAATTGTTTGTTACAATTTATTATCTACATTATACCGAAAAGTTGTATTAAACTTATTAATTGATAAAGGTATGATTGACAAAATAATGTGCAAGATTCGTTATATACATATAATAGTATGGAAAAAAAACATATACGCACACAAAACAACACTAAAAAAAGGTACTCATAGAAATGTAATCTAATTGTGTAACAGAAGAATGTAATGATATATGGGGCCTGCTTATCTTCATAAGCTGATCATTAGTACTGCTTTGCTCAGCAAGTTAGTGTGAGAGTTTCCATGTAACAACTTTAAGGATATGTATTGTCACTTTATTTAATAGACATCAAATTGTACATCATTTGTGCCCTTCTCCCAGGCAGTCACCTTGCACTAATAATATGAGGGATTGGTTTATAACTTCATAAGATAGAAAAAAGGTATGTTCTAATGATAGAAACTGCATTGAGCTACAGCATTTAGTGCCATATTTATCCCTTAATGATAGAAAACACTAAAAAAACAACAACATATATCCACATTTTACATTTAAAAAAACATATTATGATAAATTACCCCTATCATGCACTATATTTATTTGTAGAAAAAAAGAAAGAAATATGGGTGTGATTATCTGTTTATTAAAATTCCCTTGTTCAGTGCACTCTTTTTTTTATTTCTATTCAATAGTACATAATAATATCTGTTTCTAGTTCTTAATTTTGGCTGTCCATGTGAATTTCCTCCAGATTCCAATACTTGAAAAATGTAAATGTTATAAAGTCTATTATGTTTACTCATCACTGAATGTGTCCACCATATTGTACCTAGTCTGCTGTGTGATAGGATGATGAATGTAATAAGATTTCTAAAACTCTATATTTAAAGTAAATGTAGAATGAAGATTCAGTTTGGAGTTCATGTAAATGGTCCTCCCAGGAATGAGCCCAATTTGCTAGCTGAATCAGCAATCAAATTAGCTACCTTACATATCAATTATGGAAATAGTCACTCCTTAGGGTTAGCATCGGACTCAGCACAATTTAACTTCAATTGTGTTGCTATGTCAACCTGCTGTAGTTAGGAAGCCATGTCTACAAGTAAGAAGCAGAGAGGTTGAAATAAATGTTACATACCCCTGCTCTTATGTGAATTCATTGATTTATTTATTTTTTGTACTTTTGTTTGATCACAGTTGACATGGTTTTAATGTGTCCAGATTAAGGCTTGGTTTGTGTGTGTGAAGTTAGTGCGTCTGCTAAAATCATCTTGTTGAAGGGAATTGGACCGAAATTGCTCTGGCCTTCAAAGTGCAATGAGTCTATAGACCTCGTCAAGGAAGAAATATTCACATCTGTTTAGCTTCCCTGGCACCAAGATGGCTCACTAACATTCCTTCATATTTGTTGGCATTGGGTGACTGGTAGGAATTTCATATTTTTAAATGTAAGGTTTATTGTATCTAGAGAGCTTGATGTTGCATAACCATAGTATATCAGCCAGTAATGGATTTTATGGCACTTTAACAAAAGCTGCGGCTGCATTTTTCTGCTATCTGCCTGTCACATACAGTCTTTTTGCCTTTCTTGCTTTTGCAAGACAGAATATTTTATTACAGCAGAAAGGACCTTTCAAAACTTGTGATTAATATGATTTTTAACATTAAAAATTTCTTATAATGTCAAATATATTGTTTATTTTTGTCTGACTGATATATTTTTTAGCAACATCTTAATCATGGAATTCTTTGTATATTATCGTTGAATAGTTTATTTGCTGATATTGACATAACAATGTGGTCGGAGGCTGTAGACTATAGCCTAATTAAGGACCATATCGTCAAGAATAATTTGAAATATCAACGCAAGACAGCCACAGATAGATAGATAGATAGATAGAGGGATAGATAAATGGATAATTATATTTTGAAGTTTTATATCCAGAAATATATTCCTTTGAATCAAGGGATTAATACATTCATGTATTATAATCGTATAGTCATTGTAGAAAATTAATATTATGAGACCCATGGGTTTAGCTCTTCAGAGCAAGTGAAGGCCATACATAAATCTGCTGTAAAACATATTTTTACAGTAAATTGAAATGTAGGTCTCATCAGGGGTTAAGTGCTCGAAAAAAAAAAAAGGAAGGGAACATGTCAGATTCACTTCCTCTTCTCATTCATTAAGTAACTCACTATATCATGCTCTTAACCATCTACTCCTACATTTAAATCTCTTTAGTGCCTCTGGACTTCTGTCAACACTTCTTGATTTGCATCTTTGCAATTTTAGAATTCCCAGTGTTCTGGATAAATTCCCCCGAACTGTATGCGGTGCTTCTCTCTTTACAGTAAGAAGTGTGGGAACTTGGTTTGCTCTGCAGATATAGTAAAGGAATTGACCAGATAATCATATATACACATATTATGATATATTTACTAGACATGTGCAATTCGTTTCGGTCCGAATATGAATTTGGACGAATTTCGGGCAATTCGGACATTCGGGTACTTCGGGAGGTAAAATTATTTTAGGGCTCCCAACCGCTGTTCAGGGGTGGGGGCTGGGGGGAGGACAATAGGTATTTAGGGCCCCCAGCCACCGCTCTGGGGTGGGGGCCAGGGGGGAGGACCTTAGGCCCCCCCTTATTCCAATTTAGGGCCCCCACCCGCCGCTCAGGGGTGGGGGGCCAGGGGGGAGAACATTAGGTTCCCCCCTTATTAGTATTTAGGGCCCCCACCCACCGCCCAGGGGTGGGGGCCAGGGGGAGGACAATAGGTCCCCACATCTTTTTTCTTTAGGGCCCCACCCGCCGCTCAGGAGTGGGGGCTGGGGGCAATAGGTTACCCCTTTAGTTTAAAAGACTCGGGAGGAGCAACCCTATTTTTTTTTTTTTTTAAACAGTAGACATGCCAATACTCGCGGTATAGCTAGTAGGGGCAAAATTTACTAATACTAAGTCATTTTTACTTAGTATTAGTAAATTTGTCTGAAAGACCAGTTTAGGTCTTTCAGCCTTTTGGTAGATAACTCCCTAATACCATGGGAATTAGGGAGTTATCTACTAAGCGGCTGCAAGAGAAGTGCCTAAGTCCCGAAATTCCGAAATTCCGAAATGCCGACGTTCCGAAGTGTCGAAGTTGCCGAATTTCCGAAGTGCCGAAGTTCCGAAGTTGCTGAAGTTCCGAAGTGTTAAAGTGCCGAATTGCCGAAGTCCCAAATTGCGAAAGTCCCGAATTTCGGAATGCCGAACCGAACCGAAAATTTTCCCCATGCACACGCCTAATATTTACTTAACAGTAGATGGTTAAAAATTAAATAGTGTTGTTGTGGTTTTGATTAGGATCTTTAGACGTAAGTCAGCTTTTCAGAAATAATGAGACTCATACATAAATCTACTGGTACTGCGCAGTTTAGATAAATGGCTTTTGCTGTATCTAACAACTGATATTCATATCTTTGCTGCACTGAACACCTTGAACCCCAGTGATTATTGCTGCAGGTATGTTTGTAGGAGTTTGCATCCTCTGCAATTGGAGAACCAAGAAACCAAAAGTATACACAAGATGTAGATCAAAATATCAAATGGTGAAGAAAATACCACCCAATTTGGTCAAAGACATTTGTGTGCCTGGCGGGGCAAAACAGCTTCATTAACTTGGGTGTCATTTCATCAAGAGCCATCCCTGGTAGCAATCAGTGTTTCCAATTGAATGCAACAGATGTCATAATGGAAAAAAAGGTTTCTGGAAATAAATATTGTGTTAGACAAGTTTATGCTGATCTAAAGCTAAACTGTGACGAGATATGATGTCATTATTTTATTAAAAATATTTCTACACTTGTCAGATTGAACTAAGGCAATATATTTTTGAAAGCCATATTTTTCTTAGGAGAATTAGTTTGAAATATGTGTCGTTTAAATACCCACGCAAATTTCATGTTTTCATGCATGTCGTTTCGCAACTATAATTACCCATCTTAAGCAAAGTATAATAATATTGTAAAATTATACATTTCTGGAGGAAGATACAGACAGAAGATATTTAAAATGTTTGGTATGACTTGTTTTTCAAACACGAACTGTTTGCTAAAATATAGGCTAATATGAGGTCAAACGTTTTACAATCAAATTAACCTTCTCCACACAGAGAAAACATGGCAATTTGTGTATGCTTTTTTCTTAAATATATATGAACAAATATTTTTAGATATACAAAAGTATTTGACTAGATTCGTAACCTTTTTTAGGTTGACATATATGTTATTACTTTGGTGACCCATTCTTCAGTTTTCAAACTGATCTCATTCTACTACTATGATGTAATATCATATAACATTAATTCTGAAAAAAATAATAATTAAAGGGACACTATAGGCACCCAGACCACATTGAAGTGCAGTGGGTGCAGTGTCCCATCACCCTTAACCCTGAGCATGTAATTATTGCAGTTTTTAATAAAGTGCAATAATTACCTGCTAGGGTTAACTCCATCAGACAGGCACTAGAGGGACTTCGAGGTCTTTAGGCGACTAAATGATGCTGGACGTCCTCACGGATGAGGAATTCCAGCGTCACTGGTATCCAAATAGGAAAGCATGATGTCCCCCCGTTATTTATTTAATTAATGTCCCCACCTGACGGTCATGAGTGGGGACCTGGGGGAACATTAGTTCCCCCCTTTATTTAATTAGGGTCCCCACCTGCCGCTAATGGGTGGGAACCTGTGGGGGACATTGGGCTACCCCCCTCCTTATTTAATTATTTAAGGTCCCCACCCGCCGGTCATGGGTGGGAACCTGGGAGGGACATTAGGTGTCCCCTTCCCTTTATTTAATTAGGGTCCCCACTCGTCGCTCATGGGTGGGGACCCCACGGGTCACGGGCAGGGGTGCAGGAGGGGCACTATGTCCCCCTCATTTTAGTTATTTGGATTCTCCACCATGGGGGAGCAGGGGCCAGGTCTCCCCTTATTGCTAAAAAAGTAAGAGCAAAATGTTCTCACAGTAAAGTGAGAGCAAGGTCCTTAGATATAAATCAGTATAAGTAATCTTAGACTGATCTAAGAAGGCGGAGCCTAGCTTCCAGGCTGAGTGGACGTGCCAAAACCAAGCTCCTGCACAAACTACCTGATTTCCGGGGAAAACACCCCAATAATTGGCGCAGATCCACTTTGGAGGGTTGTAGCCGTGCTGGGGTCATCCAGGTACATCTTTGGACACTCAAATCGTTACTCTGACCAGCCGAGAACCCAAACTACGGTGACTGAGGAATACAGGGGAGACGGACGCTCTCTTCTCTTCCTACCTTCTACAGGATTACTTCAACCCTCAATTCTCCTAGACCCCTCCCTCCCACCCCCCAGGACCAGTGGGGGATATCCCGGTCCTCGCTGTGAGCCCCGAGCAACCTATCCATACCGACCTATACACAGCATTTGCAACAGGGCCGGGGACACGAGGCACATGTAAAATGGCGGCTGAGTACTCACTGCGACAGCAGATCCAGCCTGCAACTCCAAAGCAGCACCCCGACCACAGCACCGATCTCATGAAGTGTCTTGACGATTTGTTCAACACATTTTGGGAGAAGCTTCAGAAACGGGCACAGCACACCAAGATAACATGGCAAGATCCTATGGGAGCAGGTGAGAAGGGCCACAGCCGCCAGGGAGAGAGAGGGAAACGTTTGGGCGCAGCCCCAGACCACCCACCAACACTCACCCACCGTAGCCCTCCCTTTTATTAATATAGGGGTCATAGTGACCCCCATCGGTTTTAATGCAGAGGGGGGTAGGGATTGTTAATATTATTACAAGAAGGGAGCTGGTAGCGCTGCCGGCTCCCTCCTTGCTTTTTTTTTTCCGCATGCATAGTGTTATTTGCCCTGAATTAAGCCGCACTGATCCACCTGCAGCCCTTTTCCAATTAGGGTCAGCTGCACCTAATTAGCAGGCTGTAAAAGCCAGCCCTGCTTGAAACCTAGTATCTGGTCATTTTGCCTGTTTGGTTTTTCCTGCCGGATCTTTGATTTGCTACTGACTGATTTCCTGGACTCTGACCTCTGCCTGATTTACCGACTTCGTTTCTCCGCTGCCAGCCCTTACTTCTGCTTCTCGTCTGACCCTGCCTTTGGATTTTCCCTTAATCTGTACTGTGTTTTAGATCTTGCCTGCTTCCTGTGCCATCTCCTGCAACTGGGCTCCAACTCCTGGTAAACTGTTCCATAAGTTCCCAGGTGACTGTTACAGATATTCTCTCAAAACACGTAAGGACTAAATGTTCAATAAAAAGACAAACTTTCTATGTGACATTATATTTCTCTGTGTGTGGACATGATCCTTTGTCAGGAAATCCATCTCACAAAAGATGCAGTCCCTTAATTTTTGAATCACAGATTTCCTCTAGGCTTTCTTTCCTGTGTTCGCACTAAACATAATGGGGAGACAACACTAATTCTCTCTCACCATCATTTTGAACTAGAAAAGAAGTGTCAGGAAAAAAAAAGGGTAGGTTTGAGCATCTATGTACAAAGTGAGCTTGACACCAAATTCTAAATATATGAGCACAATGTAAATGACTATAAATTGAGGCTGTATGCCAATTATGTTTTCATCACATTACCCAAATCTGTATATGTGATTATAAGGATTATTCACTATAGTGAGAATTTAATGTGAATTTTAAATTTAAGGTTACATAGTTACATACCTTAAAAGAGACTTGCGTCCATCAAGTTCAGCCTTCCTCACATATGTTTTGCTATTGATCCCAAAGAAGGAAAAACACCCAGTCTGTAGCGCTTCCAATTTTGCAACAAACTAGGAAAAAATTCCTTCTCGACCGCAAAATAGCAGTCAGATGTCTCCATGGATCAAGCAGCTATTACCCCACTAATTAGAAATTATATCCCTTTATGTTATGTTTTTTTTGTTGTTGTTTTTTTATGTTGGTATATTAATTGCTTTTATTCACTGCTATACGTGTACATTTGCAGTTGAAAATGCGAATATGTTACAATTTAGACTGGTATATAATATGCATCAATACATCAAGGTTAATCGCGGTTGCAGTTGTGGGTTGCTAAGCTTACCAATAACAAAGCTATAAAGGTAAAATATTAGGGTTGCTTCAATTGAAGTTTTAGACATAGAACAAAGTGCATATAATCTGAAATATGGTGCATAGTATGCAGGTGGATCTCAAGTACTGTATACTTTACACCTTGTTTCTTGTTTGTGTGCGATACGTGACCTCAGTGAGCTAATTTAGGGGGGCAAAAACAATATTAACTGTGGGGTTACAAAGTGATAATTTGCTGTTGCATAGACGTGAAAACAGATAGAAAAAGAAACTGGTGTGATACGTATATCACCATTTCTAACTTTTACAAGATTACTGTCAGGTGAGTTTTTTTTTTCCTTTTCTTTTTCCCCCTTTTTTTTTTTTTATGTTTTTGCAAATATCTATCCAATTGCAGTTTGCATCTGTATGGACTCTGATAAAACCACCTCTTCAGGCAGAGAATTCCATATCCTTTTAGCTCTTGCTGTAAAAAAAAAATTTTCTTTGCCTTTGATGAAATCTCTTTTCTTCCAGCCTAAATGCGTGTCCTATGTATAGCCCTGTTTCTGAATAGATTTCCAGATAATGGTTTGTACTGGCCCCAAATATATTTGTATAATGTTATGTCCTCTCTGAAGCGCTGTTTTTCCAAACTAGAGAGATTTAAATTTTCCTATTGATCAATTTTGTAGCTTGTCTCTGCATTTTTTCTAGTGCCATGATATCCTTTTTTTAGAACAGGTGCCCAAAATTGCACAGAATATACAAGGTGTGGTCTTACCAGCGATTTATAAAGAGACAAAATTATATTTTCATCCTGAGCATTTATGACAAAACCCTACTGGCCTTAGCTACTGCAGATTGACATTGTATATTGCTGCCTAATTTGTGGTCTATAACAATTCCCAAAGCCTTCTCGTGTGTGATTATCCCTAATTCACTACCATTTAGGGTGTAAGTTGCTTGTACATTTTTGACCCCCAAGTGCATAACTTTGCATTTCTTTACATCTTTTCATCTGCCATTTTAGTGCCCAGTTCCCCAATCTATTTAAATCCCTCTGCAGCAAAGCAATATCCTGCTCACATTTTATTACTTTACAGAGTTTTGTGTTATCTGCAAACACTGAAACATCGCTTTTAATGCCTATTACAAGATAATTTATAAATATGTTAAATAAAAGCAGTTCCAACAGAACCCTGAGGGACACCACTTATTTTGTCCAGCCTGAAAATTTACCATTAATGTACTCTATCCTTAAGCCAATGTTCTACCCAAAAACAAGAATATTTATCTAGATCTAAATAGTCACCAGAAAAAAATATTTAAATCAGCTATGCTTTCACTTTGGCTACTCTAGTCTTAAAGGAACACTATAGGGTCAGGAACACAAACATGTATGCTTGACCCTATAGTTTTAAAAACACTATCTAGCCCTCTGCCCCTCCCCCTTGTTCCCCTAAATATAGTAGAATCTTACCTTTGTTCTAGTCTGATGCTGTTGGCTCTGCCCCTGATCTGCCTCTATGGCTGACATCATTAGAAGTGAAGATCTCAGCCAATCATGCTGCTTTCCCATAGGAAAGCATTGGATTGGCTGAGATTGTCAATTCTCATGATCTCAGCCAAGGAGGGGGGGCGGGAGCAGAGATAAATGCTGCCCTGGCAAATCAGCATCTCCTCATAGAGTTGCATTGAATCAATGCATCTCTATGAGGAAAGCTCAGTGTCTCCATGCAGAGGGTGGAGGCACTGAATGTCAGTGCTGACCAGTGTGCAGCACTGCCCCAGGAAGCACCTCTAGTAGCCATCTGAGGAGAGGCCACTGGAGGTGTCCCTAAGCTGTAATGTAAAATCTGCCTTTTCTCTGAAAATACAGTGTTTACTACAAAAAGCCTGCAGGGACTGTCTATACTTACCAGACCAACTACATTAAGCTGTAGTTGTTCTGATGACCCTTTACATTTCAAATTATCTTTGAATTCACTTTGAATTTTACTTTAGTACATAACCCTGTAGAAGAACTCTTACATTTATATAGCGTTTATTATATCTGGGATGCTGTATATCACTGTCCTGTCTTGAAAATAAATAGCCCCCTCTGGAATGAAATAATAACTTGCTGTGCAAGATTGCAAGATTATATATTGCTTTTGCTTTTTATAAACCAGAAGTCTCAACTACTTGTGTCTTTTGCTTAATTTTGAGGGGGAGGCAAGAAGCTAAGCCAAGGCTGTCAGAGTCCAGACTGTCCCCTAGAAATAGAGCTCCACACATGGCCAATGGGGAGAACAAAGATCTCCCTCACTTGCCAGACCGCATGGTCATGGAGATAATGGTAAGATCTTGGGCTGAACCAAGTTCTCTGCTGCTTCTACAGTATCAGAGCATTGCCACGACTTACTATGGCAACGCTCTGGTACTTTACCCAGTGTGGGCCAGAAGGAAGAGTCTGAACCCACTGGGGGTACAGATTAGGAATCAGGGTTCCCACTCCCTGGTTCAACGTATGCCTTAGGCAGGGGTGAATAAACTTTAGGTTTCTTTATTTTTTTTAATTAGGTTTTTTTTCTTTCTTTTTTTTTTTTATACTTCACTATACCCCATTACAGCCGCTAAACCCACAATTGCATCCTCTAACCCCCATTACAGCCTGGTTATTGGTAAGGTGTTCTAATTTCTATTAAACACCAAACATACATATGCTGTGTTTACAATGAACAATATAATCTTGTCAAAGGCACTAGCATGCATGAACATCCAATTCATAAAAATATAAATACTATCCTTATATAATCGTGTAAATATTGAAGTAAAAGTTGCTAAATAATTGCATGTAACCTTACTGAAAAAATTTTAAAAAATAAACGCGTTTAAATAAATGAAATATACAATATACATTTTTAAAAACTGTATGTTATAAAAAAAAAAGAAATACATTAATGTGGATTTTTGGTGTTAAATTCATGTATTTTTTCATTAGTGCTTTATCCTAGATATATTTTAAACCAATTCCCATGCAGCTGGATGACTCCACCAGTAGCTTCATTGTTTATTCTTTTATATTACATTTCGAAACAAGCACATAATACATATTATATTATGTATTGGCACTTGAATATCTCATTATTTGAATGAATAGAAATAAGTTGAACCTGAAAGGTTTTGGTGTTTGCTGTCGTAAGCCTATGGTTTATATGAGACGGCTGGAAAATTGATAGTAAATTGAAGTTGGTGAAGTGTGACTATATATAAATAGTACATTTTTACAAAGTGCTTTTCCTGACCTTCATGTACTATATGTGCAAAAGCAATTTAATGCGGCATTCCTCAAGAACTCTCAGCAGTGAAACAAGAAGAGGGTCATAGCATTCTTTGGTCTGCTGCTTTATTTACAAATTACTCCATGACCAAAAAATAAGGCAAGTGGCAGGTTTGTGGAGAGCATATATTTTGTGCTCCCAGGAGCACATAGTCATAGTGTTATTTGCATATCCCATGACGATGCTTGGTTGTCAGACCCTTCGCACAGGAGAACAAATGGTTATCCATCAAAGTCTCTAATGTTTTGTCAATTTGTGGTGGAAATCTCTGAAATCAGCGCTACTGAAAGGTCTTGGGAGGTGGAAATTCGAGGTCTATTCACCAAAAGGTGAATTGTATTGACATCTGGATAGCGTAATGTAAACCATAATACAGATAGAATAATCCTGCATCTCCAATATTTTCTTCCTGCTCTCCTGAGTTGAGCAATTTAGCTGTTTCATTTTTACATTAATGGAATGAAGTGATAAATTCTACCAATATGTGTTTAAGGTAGACTGCCGATTGTGTTGATTTCCTGTCCCAAATAAAAAAACCTATACAGCATACATAAATAATTTAGACCAATCTAAATAAATTATAATAACGAGCTAGACCATAGGCATTTTATTAGTCTTGCATTCCAAACACTCATTATTAAACCTCAAATCCCATTTATTCCATAATAGTTTATTGTTACTAAATCTTTTTTTATATTTGCACTAGGTACTGCTAATTTCAAAACATAGAATCCAACTGTGCGCTAACCAAAGTGAATTGTGCTGTAGCCAGGCCAATTGACTCCAGCCAAGATAGCACTGGGGAAGAGAAGCTTAGGAATTGGGATGACTGGCGCCTATTATCAGGGGACACTGAACATATATCCTATTTCATATGGGCGACCTTCTTGTTATGAGTATATACTTTAGTCATACTTATAATTTCTTGAATCTCTGTGTCTTGACTGATTACTCCCCTTCATTCAGGGATAACATTTTTCTTATGGTGGTATACAAGTTGCACGAATATATTTTATCAAGGGAGCTGCAATGCAGTTCCATATTTTGTGGTAGACACCAAACAAGGTGTTCATCATTCTCATAATTTAGTGGGTGAGGACAAATTTGATCTGATCTCAGCCATCCAATGCTTCAAAACACCATGCTGTTCCAATCAACTACTCTTCATAGAGATACAGTGAATCATTGCATCTCTTTGGGGAATGTTCAGTGTCTCCATGCAGGGAGTGGGGGCACTGAATGCCAGTGCTGCACAATGTGTAGCACTGACAGAGGAAGCATCTCTAGTGGCTGTCCGAGTGACTGCACCTAGAGGTGTTCCTAGAGCCTGCAGAGACACCAGAACCACAACATTAAGGTATAGTGGTTTTGTTGACTATACAGTCACTTTAATCCAGTGACCAGTACTGTAACTCTATTTTATTATATTGCAGGTGCAGAATTACTGCATTAATTAGTATTGCAGTTATCAATGATTTTTTTTTCCTCTTGCATAGTTTTTTTTTCAGGTTGACATTGATAAATAAACTCTTGGAAAAAAATGCCTGACTGAATTAAAAGAATTTCTCAAAGCTTTTCTCGTTGGCTAATATACAATAGATTAATATTTTGCAGAAATATAGCGAAACCGTGGTACCAGCTCAGATTCTAAAACTCAATAGATATGTCCTATGCTTTTATCATTCTACTGACTGCTAAGCAATCTTGTTCTTTTCTACCAAAGAACATCCATTTCTCATTGTTCTTTTCAATGATTACCTGCGTTCGTAGCATACAGTTTTATCAACGAGCCCTTATTATATTTTGCAAAGAAAAGTCACAAAATGAAAATTTGCCCAGTGTCTGTGATTTAACAAAGGATTGATCTAACAGTAAAATCAAGACCTTATATACAGCGCCATTACAAATACACAAATACATTTTATCCCTGTGTATATCAATACATAAGTTATTTAACAAGGGATCAGTGCTCATATTTTTGTATTTCTTAATGTGTAGCTGATTAAACTTTTGTCATGTTTCACGGATGACCAGGATAGACTGCATTGTACTATTTCTTGGTTGCACTATAATTAAGTAGAACAAGAAATTATCTAGACATATACCACCAAATGTATTCTTACTCTCTAAACTCTGACAGTAGTAGGCATGATGTATTCTTTATACTCACTGACATCTACACAGAAGTCTTGCTAGTCAGCCAGTGCCAGTACGCATACAGGTACTCACTTTCCTATTTGCTCGATGTATTCATTGAGAACTATATAGTCAGTGACTATAACAAAGCAGCCAGGACAAGAAGATACAAAAATTTACACAACAGGGGGCGGAGCTTGTCTGCCGAGCGGATCAGATGTGCCTTGTCTGAGCTCCACTGACCTGGGACTGAAAAACGACTCGCTATTCCGGACTGATACCGGAGATCATCCAGATAAGGGGACGACGGTTTATCGCGGGATACCAGTTTGGGCTTTCCCGTTCCCGTCAACATTAAGGCTTGCGGCCTACACAAACATGGGCCGAGGAGAGACGGACACTCTCCAAGTCCTTCAAGTTATCCGCCCCCCCTCTGCACCGGTGAGGGTCATCCCGGTCTCCCTCTGACATACTCCACATACCTCTGTCGGCTACAAGCAGCTGTCGTGACACAAACTCGAGTCATTGCAGTCTCTCTTAAAATGGCGGCTACTCCTACTCAACAAGGGCCTGACTCGACACAACCTGCCCAGACCCTCCAAGACGCATTTGTGTGTCTAGTCCACAACGTTGACATTATCTTTGCAAGCTTTTGGGCAAAATTGGAGGCAAAATGGTGACACTGAGCTGGAATCAGGAGGAAGAGCACAGTACAGATAAACGGGAGGTGAGCGGGCCCCCTCTGGGCGCTACCCCTCATAAAGCACCTGGAACTGCTAAATTAGGCTCATATGGCTGAAGGCCACCTGGGATATTATTTCCCTGCATCTGCCACGGAGCCTGAAAAACCACCGCCGCTGGTGGCGACATAACACCAGGAGCTTCTGCTGTTCCTTGATTGGGAAAGACTTGGCCTCAGAAAACCCAAGTCTGTGGTCCCGCGATGCCGGCATCCTATATTGCCTGGGGCTGGAGGGACTCCATGCTCAACTCCTGCCTTGAAAAGCACCCACACACCTCCAATCCTGGGAATAGGCTGACGCAGGACTTTCTGGCCAGGGCCAGTCTTACTCTGATGATATCGGCATGTCTTCTAATATGGCTCTGTGTCGTCTTTGTTTTTTATTTTTTACTTTCTATAATGTTTCTACTTATGGTTTTGCTACGTGTCTTGTTAATGTACAATACAGCTATAGTTCAAGGAGTATATCCGTGGGGGATACCTTTTTCTGATGCTCTGTCCCAGGCTTCCCCAAACTACGGCCTTCCAGATGTTGCTGAACTACAACTCCCATGATTCTCAGCCTATCTATTTTATTCACAGAATCATGGGAGTTGTAGTTCAGCAACATCTGGAGGGACGGAGTTTGGGAAAACCTGCTCTCTTATGTTCTCTCTACCTACTTGTGTAAGATCTCATCCTGACTACTCTTGACTAACTTTCACAATAATTTGTAGTCTCTATTTAAATGCTCTCACCTTTCCTATACTATAATATTGTGCTGTTTTATCGTAATTATGCATAATCCTTTTCCGTGAACAGTCTCTGGCTTCATACAACATGTTTCATTGTGTTACCTAATATTCCTGTTTAGCTGTTTTGGAAATGCGGGATGTTTTGTATTCTGCAGCACATCAAAAATAAAGATTTAAAAAAAAAAAATTAATTACATAAAAGAACCCGGAAATGAAAAGCATTTGAAAAAAACAAACGCATATGGTTGACGTGCGATACAATTTGTCCATTTTGGGTTGAGGTGACTAATCTCCTATCAGACTTGTTACAATTCCTGCTAGAACTCACCCCAGAAGTTTGTTTGCTATTTATCTTATCGGATAGAATCGCATCTTACCGGATAGAATCGAATTAACATACCATACCATCATATCTGCTAACTTACTCATAGCGCGACAATGGAAATCTACCACAATACCCACTCTGAACCATCTAATTAATCAGGTTAACCTAAACTGGTTGTATGACTGCATGGTCTCCCACCAACAGAAAGAACATATAACCACAAAATAAATAATAATGGTGTGTGTGTGTGTGTGTATATAGGTTTCTAGTCATATACATATCAATATCACTCTACTTAAACAACACTTACCCCGCAATACGTTCCTAGGTCTCGGAACCCCAATCAATTATACCACAAATGAAGACTACTACTACTCTGTTTATCTCAGCCACTCCCTCTCTTGTCTACTTCTATGTTCCCTATCTCTTTCTTTGCTCTCTTTCCTCTTATACACCAGCTGGTTCAGTGATGGGACCATGTCCTTTACCTCATATCTCGCACTTGCTAATATAATTTTGAGCATGCATTGAACCAATAAATAGTTTATTTGAAAGAAAAACAATAGCAGAAATACACAATTGGGATAAAGAGTATTTAAATGGATACAAATACAAGACAGCAAGTAACTAAAGTAAACGTGTACTCATAAGAACAGCTGTGGGGCAGAACTTAGTTAGTACCCAAGTCTAACATTTCCAGTCCTTTAAATGTTTGGTGATACATTTTGACTTTTAGAGGGACCTCTATCAAAGCAAAAACAGGTGCTATTCTGTGAAGCTAAAACGAGCAATAATCACCACAGAAACCAATCGACTGTCTCTCAACCTTTAGCACTTTGCACCAAATGTAGCACCACTCTGGAGCTTTAACATTTACATCTTGAGGGAAGTTGAACTGACTGTAATCTGAACTAGCATTAATACTATAGCACTAATACTAGCACTTTGCAGCAGTGTAAAAAGAGGATCCTATCCATAGGAGCTGAGAACCATATGACGTCCTTGTTCTTCATACATGTGCACTGACTATGAGTTAGGGCGTTCCATTCTCCATCCTTACATTTGTAATGCTGATATTTATCTTGCAACATTATTTCACTTGTATTTGCTTTCATGATGTCTGAGTGGGTGCTAGCATGGTACTCTCCAGGAGCTCTGATGTAAGATTAGCCATGGCTATTTAATAGAAAGTTAATAGTTTACAGGTTAAGATAGACTTGGATGCATTTTCTTCCTTTCTTTTTGCATGGATTATCAATGATACTAGACCCAGGTCCTTTTGCCGGTATGGTTTTACATGCATTTTGTTCTAGACTGAATCGGGAGAAATTACTGCAAGAGAACTTGTTCTGGAGAAAGATGGACAAATATTCCTTGTTAAAGACTGAGCTAATTAGAGAATGATATCACAACCAGAAGGCAATACAGAGGTAGCAGCTGATGGCAGATTCAGGCTAAAACCGGAGAGGTCAGAACTGATTTAAAACCTATTATATTAATGAGTGCGCTTCAATACGCTTTCATGCCAAATTGCTGTTATCCTTGTTTCTGGTGGTGGTGGGGGGGGGAGGGGTGGAGGGTTGTATGTAATTTATATATGGAGAGAAGGTTAAGATTTGCATTTCAATATAGTGAGTCAGTAATTGTATTTTATTTTTATTTTTTAAAAGGGAAAAGAATGACATACACTCTTTTTATTAATCTCATGGTGAATTTTGAATATTGCACTATTGTATGCTGTCATTTATTGTTGCATATTCATGTTTCTATAACTAACGCATTAATGTTATATAATATAAAAGCGTATCAATTAAACTGTTAATAGCTCCCAACTGATTCTTCTCTTGCAACTTTCACTAATCTAATACTATCCTTACCTTTTGTGTCACTTTACCCCACTCCCTCTAGCATGTAAGCTCATTGAGCAGGGTCCTCATCCCCTCTGTTCCTGTGTGTCCAACTTGTCTGGTTACAACTACATGTCCGTTCGTCCACCCATTGTAAAGCGCTGCGGAATTTGACGGTGCTATATAAATAATAACAATAATATTGTTCTGTTAAGGCTCTGGTACAGTTATCGTTCAGAGTCATACTTTCAATGTTATTCACTATAGTAGGAATTTGTGGAGAACTGAAAGTGAATTACAGATTTTAGGTGCATATATTTGAAATATCTCCGTTTAGTGACTAAATCTGTGCGTTTGCTCGGCTGGTTCACAGAACATCTGACTGTTGCCTGGATAACCTCTGCAAGAGTTGTCCTGGTTTGTATAGATTGTAAATATGCAACTCCTATACCAAATCTATGGCATACTAATGACAAGATGTTTATTCAACATACAATGTATTAATTACTACAAAGACCATAGGGAAATATACTTCAAGCCTTTCAGGAAGTGTTTATTGTACTCCTCATGTCTTCATCTTCATCAGCTCTAGGGCCTCATTTAGAGGAAAAATCTAAGCACATCAGCAGATTTATCCAAATGTTGCACTATTAAAATGGATTTGTTTAACACCAATCACCTGAATATCCATATTGTGTTACTTAGCTTTTATGTAAATAGTCCAATATGCATTCCCCTAAATCATTTCATGTAACCTTCTAAAAACACACGTACACAATTTAAAGAACCATACATAAAGCTAACAAACAAGTACACACTGTACATAAGATGCAGGAATTGGCAAGGATATATAGCTGTCAGCTTGCATAAATGTTGATGGTCTTTAGTATTGGAATCTTGTGTTTTTAATTTTGTTCTCTCCAATACGTCTTTTAGTTAATGCTTATGTAGACGTAGAAATGTTCTGACAAACAAAAGCTGTCTCTGATAACATTAAATTAGGTTTCTAATGTGGGGAATAATTTATTCTATTGATTTCTAGGTTTCAGGTCCTGCTGCTTGATAATGATATTTGCACAATGTAGAGTTTAACTTAAAAAAAATGCTTTCTTTTGTTTTCAAACAAAGTTAGTCCCTATTCTCCATACCACTTAACAATGCACAGTACTATACTGTACAATGCAGTTCCTACACTCGTTTACATGCATTTACAAATACTTACAGTCCATTAATTAGCCCCCCATCTCCACCTTATTGTTTCTCTACTTGAAAACTGCATTGATTGTGAACTACTTATACCTTGAAGGGATATTACAGGCTGTAGTTCACTCATGCTTTATAAATGTAATCCATTATATAGACATAACCAAACAGGTCATCAGCTGCTTGTTGCAGAGATATCGCTTAATTAATTAAGACCAGGTTACACTGAGCTTTTACATGGATGCATGAGTGATCATAGGTATCTAGTGGTAGCATATTCCAGTAAATATTAATAAATGTTAAAATAGCAACTTCACAAAAAAATAAAACTAAATAAAGCCTAATGTGGGTTGGGGCAGAAGTGAGTTTTCAAAGGCTAACTTCCCCTTGGCTGAACACCTTTGTAGAATTTTGGCTTATGTCCTTAATATTGTACCTACTTACCACATGTCTCAATACATAACATATCTTGTGGAGGCATCTTGTATATAAAGGTTTTTGTCCAGTCACTAGATTAAAGGACACTAAATGCACCCAGACCACTTAATCTCAATGAGAAACACATGAGCAGAACCACTCAAAGTTGATGAAACATCTTGGAATGTGATAGCTGTAATATAATGCAGAAGTGGAAAAGAAATGACCAGAACAACAAACCACTACCCTCTCTGACCTGGAGAGTCAATAGGCAATGCAATGTACAATTGTATAGTCTGTAAGGCAATTAAGTAATTTTAAAGCTAATTGTCCCATTTCTGCTCTTTTCCTCTGGTCATAGGAAACGGGTAGATGGCAATAAGGTCAATCCAACTGTTATGGTGGTACTGAAGCACTGTTAGTTTATTATTTATCTGAAATATGGCCCAATGTCCTGTAAATCAGTGTATTAGTTTATCCCATTGTACAGAGCTACAGAATTTTGCTGGTGCTATATAAAAAATATAATAATAATAATAATAATAAAAAACCTTATTACCTACTCCATAGGTAGATTTATGTTTTGTATATTTGTTCCCTGACATTAACGTAGTTAGTCAGTGTAGAAGTCGGAGTATGAGTGATAGTAAAGTTGTGTTTTGACATTCTAGGTCTAACAATATGAATTCTGACTGCATTCTCTGCTCAGGAATAATTCCCTCTGGTGTAAACTTGGATTTTAAAGATAAGATATACATTGGTATCTCCTTCAAATATTGTTCATTGTTGAAGGATCATTCTTGTGACAAATAATCTGTTGTAAGTTAACAGAAAGGAAATTTCAGAATGCAATAGTTTGTTATTTAGTGGTAATTAATATTGACTGAATAGCAAACTGAGATCCTCTGTTGTGATGAATTCATCTTCTCCCTGATCCATGTATGTTCTAGACACATAGTATTTATCTTGTCAACCCTTTATTCACTTGTGTCAGTTTAAAGTCATTTGCTAGATCCAGGTTTTTCTTTCACATCTTAACATGGTGACATCATTGTTTTGATAAACTATCCTATTTCATTGACTACTTCTGTTAATGTGCATTGATCGCAAACCGTTAAAATCAGCTTGATGTTCTTTTGTCAAGTAGGTTACTAGGATAGAACTAGGTTAGATTGTAAATTGTAATCACTCAGTTAAGCAGACCATAGTAGGATCTATCTCAGAACATTTAAATTGATAGCTAAAGCTTGGTCCACCTTGCATACAAATTTGGACTACAGTTAACTATGAACTGTGTTGAGCACCTCATGACACAATTAGTCTTCAATAAAATCGAACAGAGCCAATTGAATGAAAAAAAGATCAGTAACCCAGAATCCAGTAAATACTATAAAAGATAATCCCGTTATTTACAGACTTTTTTCTATAGCCAGCCCTGGTACACTGTAGTAATATTTGGGAGACAAGCAGAGTAAGAGTAATATCTTTATGGGCTAATCAAGTAAATTTAGTGTTTCTGGTTTTAAGACAATTTAGGTAGTTTTACATGATATTCACAAATAAATAAGGCATTTCCTTTGCTAACCTTTGTGTATTAAATTTTAGATGATTAGCACATAAGCAGAACGCAGCAAGATAATAGGGCTTTGTATTTTCAGCATATTCACATGAGATCACATGAGACACTTGGCTCCCAAAGCACGTTTCTGTAGATTCTGAAAGTCAGATTTTCAGAGACAATCAGGATGTCTTGCATGTTCACAGTGAAATCTTTAGTCTTATGATAAAACGTGATAAGAAATCATTGTTATGATTCTGTCCAACAAGTAGAGTATTAAAGCGGTGCATTTATTTTATTTCCCATACATTATTTTTCTCTCTCCGTATAATACAGTCACATTAACATGGGAAGTTTATTGTCCTTGTACATCACAACAGAGATGTCATACCCACTGGTTCTGTTTATTTTTTTTGTTCATGACTGGATCTGTGCCCAAATTAGAGGCCATCTCAAGCAGAAACTGTGGCAAACCGAAACTTGCCACTGGTCCTTGGAGGGGCCAGGCTTGCCAACCTCTTGCCCTGTGACTATAAACTGTGGCTAAAGAAACTGTTTGTGAAGCAGCACTTTGAACTCCCGAAGTGGTCGGCTGGCATTCGAACATGTGGCGACAGCCATCTTAAGCCACGAGCACAATGAGCAGTGTTTGGTCGTCGAGTACATGGAACTCAAATCGGACACTCAACAGCACGAACGCTGCTAAACACATACCTTCCACTGATGTTTGGCTATTCGGATGGGAATCGAATGGCATTCGGTGGGAATAAACTCCTGAACGAAAGACATAAACTGAGCCTACTACCGAAGCTATACATTCAGTATATTATATTCTACTTCGAATCCCTGAAGTAGACCGACCACACAGCCTGATTCTCTGGAACTGTTTTGGGCATCGGACCATGCGTGCAGTCTGTCAAAAATGTGACTTTCCAGGAAATTTCTGAACCCCTGGACTGATCTGGGTGATTTTTGGATATGTTGGTCACCCAGAACAGGGCTACCAGGCGATGTAACATGTGTGGGGTTTCCATGGGTTTTTGGCATACTTTTGGGGTTTTATAAAAATGTGTTTTTTCTTCCTGGAGATAATTGAGTCAATACAGTATCTGACTCAATTATGTCCCAGGCAGATGGGAGGGATTGTATGGTTGTATATGGGAGTGTCATGCACTTAAAAATTGTTGTTATTGGTCTGTCACTCTATACTGTAGTTCCCCAAAAGGTCCATGTGGGAGTACCCCTTGCATGGGGACTTGCATAAAAGGCCAGTGTGGCTACCAATAAATTAGCCCACCAGCTATACCAGCTATACCTGCTTTGGATTACTCTACTGGCTATAATCACTAGCTTTAGGTCCAGGGTGGGTGGAGAACAGCGATACCCCAGCCAAACTGTGGCGGCTAAGGGGCTACGGTGCTTATGGTGTCTGGTGCAGTGCTTATAGTACTCAAGGCGACTATGAAGCAGCGATTGGCGGAGGCACCCAGTCGGGGTGCCAGGCAGTCCATCACAGAAACCTTATTAGCTTTTTAACTGGCTCACTGGCTGTTTTATTTTTCCAGGTGTTTTTAACATTCATCTACATCATGTTATTACAGAAGGGGGAATTTTATTATAGAGGATTTCCATATTTATAGAACATTAGGTACCATTTCAAATAGGGTGCTAAAAAAGCTAGTATTTTCCATCCAGCCAGGGAAGTTCTCGGTGAGTGACTGGTGAGTTGATATTGGGTGTTTTCTCAAATTCCTTCTTTTGTTTATCAAGGATTTTGCCTTATTTTAACAGATTGTAAGAAAGACCGTGTTTGGTCTTAAAGGGATACTGTAGTGCCAGGAACACAAAGCTGTACTCCTGGCACTACCGGTCCCTCTGCCTCTCCCTCGCGCCCTCTCCTACCTGGTAAATAAAGGTTTAAAACCCCTTTTTTTACTTACCTGATCCCAGCGCTGATGTCCTTTGGCTCTGGGTTGAAGTTCCGCCTCCTCCTCCGCCCCATGACGAGCGGGGTCTAATGCGCATGTGCGGCAAATGTTGCGTGCACATTAGGCCTCCCGATAGGAAAGCATTGAATCAATGCATTCCTATGGGGAAAAATCTGACGCTGGAGGTCCTCATGCAGAGCTTGAGGACGTCCAGTATCCGATAACGGACCAAAAGTCTGTTACGATTCTGGAAGCCCTCTAGTGGCTGTCTGGTAGACAGCCACTGAGGGCAGACTTAGAGCTGCAATGTAAACATTGCAGTTCTCTGGAACTGTAATGTTTAACATTGCAGCACTAGGTGCAAATGGGACACAGCATCCAGACCACTTCAATGAGCTGAAGTGGTCTGGGTGCCTACAGTGTGCCTTTAATCGACTGATTCAAATAGGCTTTTGTAGATTTAAACATTTACTTTATGCAAGTATACAGTAGTAGTAATTTGTTTTATACCCCACCTCCTATAGACTGTAAGCTCGTTTGAGCAGGGTCCTCTTCAACCTATCGTTCCTGTAAGTTTTCTTGTAATTGTCCTATTTATAGTTAAATCCCCCCCTCATAACATTGTAAAGCGCTACGGAATCTGCTGGCGCTATATAAATGGCGATAATAATAATAATGCCTGGTGAAACTGGCACTGTTTTTAGTATATTCCTGGCAATTTAACAGACATGTTAAAATCTAAACTATAGTTTAATTAGTTAAAGCTATATCATGAAAGTAAATGGTCAATATTATAATTACATTAGATAGAATATTTGTTGTGTGTCCTTTTGAACAGTAACAATATTAAAGAAATCCAGAGAAAATATATGCTCATATTCAGAGTCAAAAGATAATGGCCCTCTGGTGAAAATTGCTTATACGTTGAAACGTTTTTATTGAGTTTTTATGCAGCTGTGGGCATCTAGGATGTAATGTATAAAACACAAAGAAATGCCCAATAGACATAAAATCCAGAGAACAAAGTAAAGTCCCTATATGAATACAATGTAATTAAAACTGCATTTATTTATATGTTTAAAAAGGAACAGTAATTGAACCAAAAAGACAAAAAAAAAAAAAAAACTAAAAAAAAGGAAACTTACAAATACAAAATAAAGGGGAGCTCATAAGCTCTAAGTAAGAAATGGGGTAGAAGGGGTTAAGGAGCAATGGAGGCTGCTTGATAAAGTAATGATAAGATAGACAATTATGAATCCTAATCGTATATAGGCTACTTAGAGCTTATGAGCTCCCCTTTATTTTGTGTTTATAAGTTTCCTTTTTTTAGTGTTTTTTTTTGTCTTTTTGATTCAATTACTGTTCCTTTTTAAACCTATATAAATAAATTTTGTTTTAATTACATTCTATTCATATAGGGACTTTACTCTGTATTTTATGTCTATTGGTCATTTCATGTTTTATGTATTCTATTTCTAGGGTTATCCCCTATTAAATTCCCTTTACATACTCTATACCCCTTAGGGGGTTGCCCCCCTTTTTTCTTTGAGATGTAATGTAGCCAATTTTATATGTATATTGTGTCAGAATCTTCTTCTGAATATAATTTCCATTTAAGAGCTGCATTTGTTCTTTACAGTATTTCAATAACTGCACATATGTATAATAATAAGAAGAAAACACACACAATTCACGTACTTATGATTGAGCTGCATTTGTTGAGGAGTACTTAAAATGTAAAAAAAATGTAAGTAGAGCAAAGTGCATTTTTTGTAATCCTTTTGACGCACACCAGCATTTTATCTATGCCACCTTCATATGTTTTAATGAATTAGTCATATTTCAGAAATGGCACATTCAACTCAGGAACAATAAATATTTATATTAATAACATTTTTTTTAGAAATATTTCCATTAGCGAGAATTGACAGTGTGGATTAGTAGCTGTTATACATTTAAAGTTTTTAAAACAGTTGTCTGGGGGGGCGGGTGGGGCCTGACTCCCAAGATGGCCGGATGCACTTGCTAGCTGCTCCGGTATCTGGGAACAAAAATTGACTTTAAGCTGCATCTAACCGTTTGGAAATGACCTGGAGGGCGTACTCAGGTCACAGGTGTTTGTTGAAGCCTGCTCTGAGCTGCACCACGGACACCATACCTTATCCTGACCAATGGTATACTAAGGTGGGCGCTTGGCGGCGGGGAGAGGCGGACAATCTTTTTTATTCAAGTCACCGTTATGTCTCTAATACAGGAATTTCTGTCCTTCTCTCTACTTACCTTTTTCATAGTAATCAGTGCCCAGTGGAATTAAATCAACTGTTATATGTGTAATTTAACCTGCCCAAATCCTTAGGCAGTCTCTGTACCAGCCTGATCCCACTCATAGGCAATCTCCTGTTAGCACAGTGTGCTTACTACCATTATCAATACTTCCATTATTCCAATACCCAGCCTGTATTCTTCATTGTTTATATTGCCTTTTGTACTTACAAATTTGAATTCTGCCCAATGTATTGAGTTAACTGCCTAGCCTGACCAGAATATATTTCTCCTTTGGTAATTTCACAATTTTTACTTAATCATTAAATGCCAGTGCATATGTCACGCCTTGTGTTATCACGACCCCTCTCGTTATAATCCTCACTGAGCATTTGAGTTTACTTCCTACCATATTCTAAAATGTGCAGATTTAACAAATGTCACAATTGTCTCGAATCTTCCTCGTTATTATGCTTACTTAAGCTGTTGTGGCTCTGTAAGTGTTTTTTTTTTTACGTGCCCAACTTAAATAAAGAATTGAAAAAAACAAAACAAAAAAAACAGTTGTCTGCTTTAAAATATTATAACTCTTTTATTTGTTATCCCACAGAAGATTCCTAGAGTGGCAATGGACCCTGCACTTAAAGGGACACTTAAGTTATCAGAACCACTACAGCGTTGTGGTTCTGGTGTCTATAGCATATCCCTGCAGGTTTTTCAGTGTAAAGGCAATGTTTACATTGATGTATAGTAGCACCTCTAGTGGCAGTCACTCAGATGGCTACTAGAGGTGCTTCCTATGACAGTTTCATTTTTGTTGTAGCTGTTCTTATTTGTATGCTTTCTAATTATGTCATCTCCATCCACAAGCATCAAAGAGATATGTTCTTAAGAACCTTAAGATGTCCACATATTTGTTGTCATTGCTCTTATACTCTGATAGTTGAAATGACTGAATGAAAAGCAATAACCAAAAACAAAGAAAACACTGAAATAAACAGGTAAAGATCATTGCATAGCATTTTGACGTGACAGATATGAACAGTCATCCGATAACCAATCATGAAAGTATCAAATCGTTATCAGTAGTAACTGCAGGGAACCTATCAAGGATAATCTTAAAGGGACTTTCAATCAATAGCTTTCAATATGAAAAGGGTCAAATACTATCCCTGTCTTCTTCACCCACACAGCTACAAGTCCCATCTGAAAGATATGATGTTATTTATTTATTTACATTTCTCCTTTAACTGGCTAGCAACTCTAATTACCAAGATCAAGAAAAAATATGATGATTTGATTGATAATTCCACAGCTAATCCATGTAATAAAACTGTGTGAGTCTTAAAAAAAAAAAAAGGAGTAAAGTTAAAAATAAAAAGCATAAGCAGCCAAAATGTAAGCTAATTTAAAATCACAAATGTATTTTTCAAGCATAAGCAAAATGCCATCAAGAGCAGAGGACAAAACCAACATTGAATTTAGATCTGATAAACACTATGCTTCTATCTGCTGCTCTGTGATGCTGTGTGTGTGACAGGAAGCTCGGCAACTCTTGTATGGTTATGGTTGCCAAGGAAACAGATTCCATTACGCTGAGATGCATGGGACATCTGTGTCACTATCAGCTGAGCCTGGTGAATTATATTGTAATAGAATGGCATCTGGATCGGGAAAAAGTATTAAGAATCCATAAAACTATCTAACGCATAAAACAGATAATTCACCATTGTCAGATTGTAGAGGTCAAGAAATGGGCAACGTATGAGCCACTCACCATATTACAAAAGCAACTATTGGAAAAATGTCAGTATCAGTCTTCAGGGGATTTAAATTGTTTCTTATAATCTAAAAAATGATGATAAAAAGCTGACATTATATGTAATTATTTCTTTGAGACAGAGCCTCTGCTGTACTGTGTAGGATTCTCTGAACAGATTGGAATGTGGCAACTATTTTGTATATATCAAAGGTTTTACTAGGGGGGATTTGGGGCTGAAGCCTTGGATTTGGGGCTCTTTATAACCACATCTATACAGTTGGTGGAGTGGGCTGGATTATTTTAGTGTTTAATTTTTATATATTTTTTTTATTTTTGGTCAGGCAACTGCTTCTCAAAGCAGCCAACACATTAGTAGAAAAGTGCTTCACCTTGCTACAAAGTGGTGAGGGTGGTGCCCCCAGATGATTGTTGGGAGTGTGTGCAGAGTAATAGGACCTGTTTGAGTTAGTGAGGTGAGATCACATTGAATACCTGCCTGTGCAGCATGTGCTAGTTTCTGGCCATGCTTTCACTGAGATACTGCAGAGCATCAGCAGCATGCTGTTAATTTGTAGAGAGGATATGACATCACATAGAAAGGAATAGATATGACATGACATAGCCCCACCTCCCTTGTGGCAGTTATTGAGCTTTCCTTTGGGCTTAAGACCCAAATGTTTCTACAACCTAGCAAGCAATACCTTACAGAACGAAGGCTTGGATACTGGGGTGTGAGATTTTCTTAGAATCATCCATTTGGGAGAGATTAATCAGAGTGTTCTTTTCTTCATATTAGTTTAATGTACTAAAAGTGAGGCAGTCACCATGGATGCCAGTGAATTCAGAAAGCACATTCAACTGGTGACTGATACCCCTTTAGATTTTGTCACTGTTTAAAAGAAAACACTTTATCTTCCCCAATGTTTTTCAGGTTAAATTATTTGGCTGAGGACCCCAATTTATATATTGGAAAAAAGGAAAGTTTGTAATAATATAACATGTATGTAGCCGAAAATAGTATTTAAAATGGTATTTTTAAATAATGGTCCATCTGCCTACCTGAAACCTGTGGTGTAAAATTTAAATGACTGGTCATATATGTTATAAACCTAGCAGTAACAAGTTGGATTTCATTTCTTTCTTTAGGAGAAAGAGATACACAAAGGGGCTGGGGAGAAGGAGACACACAGAGGGGTTGTGGAGGAGAAAGGCACACAGAGCTGGGGTAGAAAGATAAACACAAAGGGGATGGATAAGAGAAAAGACACAAAGAGGGACTGTGGAGGGAAAAGACACACAGAGGGGCGGTGGAAGAGACACACAAGGAGGTTTGGGTGGGGGGAAGGACATACAGAAGGTTTGGGGATGCACACAAGAGGGGTTAGAGGGAGGAAAAAAAATAGATACACAGATAGGCTGGGAAAGTGGAACAAGAGATACACAGAGGGGCTGGGGAAGGACAACAAAAGACACACAGAGGGGCTTGGGGGGAAAAAGAAACATGCAGATGGGATGGGGGAAAGAGACAAAACACAGAGGGGTCTTTGGGTAGAGACAATGTGCTGGGGAAAGAGAGGGGATTGGAAAAGAGATAAAGAGACAAACAAACAGGCTTGGGCAAGGCTGAGACAGACAAAAGGGGCTGGGGAAGTTACATACAGAGGGGCTGGAGAAGGGGAAAAAGGAGGCACACAAATGGGCTGGGAGGAAGTAAGAGATACACAAAGGGGCTGGGGAAGTTACATACAGAGGGGCTGGAGAAGGGGAAAAAAGAGACATACAAAGGGGCTGGGAGGAAGTAAGAGATACACAAAAGGGATGAGTAAGAGACACACAAAGGCTGTGTAATACACACAATGCTGAATAATGTGGGATTAGATACACTAAAGCAGGTAAGACAATCAAAAGAGAGGATTAAAAATACAAAAGGGGTAAGAACTTCCAAAGTGGGGTTAAGAGACATACAGGTGAACATCCATTTTTTTGCATGGGCAGGGCTGCAATATGCATCTTTGCCTGTGTATCCAAAAGTCCTTGCACCAGCCCTGCTTGTAGCTACCAATGGCAGTGTGTTCGCTAGAACTTTCTAAACTGGTTAGTTCCTTTGGCTAAGCTGCCTTTTTCCACTAGCACTGAAAGTGAAACTTGACCTACTTTATTGGGTGTACTAAAGACTTTCACACAATTGTATTATCAACATTGCAATATGGTTCTATGATTACCCCTTTCCAGTTTTTTTTAAGCTAGTGTGTCTCATTCATTTTCTGGCTTCCTCTCTCAGTCTCTCGCCCTCTGTGTGTCAGGAGTCTCTGTGTAGTCAGGAGATCTCTCCTCCTGACTCTAGCTGGCTGCTTAATTTGACAAGGAAAGAGTATAAGTAATAGTATTTATTTTTAGCTCCTTTGTTGACAAAACATTATATGACAGGTGTTTAATGGGAAAATGTACACTGACAATAAGTGCACACATGACTATGCTGTGTTAGTTTTTCTCAACTACAGATTAAGAGGATTTTGATCATCCCTGACATATTGTGTAGTTCATTTTCTCGAAAGCGGGGTTATTTTTTCCAGGCATGCAGTGCAATGTAGAGATGTGTGTACGTCGCCACTCCATTGGCTGCAGTTTTTACACTTGATATTTAACTAATATCACGTGTAGAAGAAGACTCAACCGTATCCATGGTGGAAATTCACCTAATCTCCCTTATTCTGTTGGCATATACAGTTCTTAACTGTTTAAAAGGATATTATCAAGATATTATCCGGTATTTTTTCTCATTGTGAATGTGTGTTTTGTTTTACATCTGACCTGTGTAACAAAGCTGTTTATTAGTGATACAGGTTGGTGAAAAATGATGTTACATGTATGTTGCTCGGTTGTAGGCGCCCATACATTTAGTTATAGGCCAATTGTCACCTCAAAACTATTTTTAATGTAGTAATTAATTCATCAAGTATTGAAAGGAAATATATATATTTAAAATTAGGTATGGTTTTCAAACACTGTCTAATGCAAGATGTATGTATATATGGCTGAGGGCTACTGTCATATTCTAAATCTTAAGGGAGGGATGCATTTCTCATATTTTTTTATATATACTTCATTTAAAAACATCTATTAATTTTCAAAACTTGAAGAAAGTATTATTATAGTTAAAATTTGTCAGCCAACGGCAGTCAATAAAGGACAGGCTATCCATATATACTGACCTAGCTTAATGATATGAATCTCTATTTCTAGCTGTAGACCCTCTATTACCAATACTATTGAAATTCTAAAGAATAATGGTTACAAGATCATTTAATTGATGGAGTGACCGTCGGAGACAACCTGGTTTCACACCAATTAGGAAAGTGTATGATTGAAAATGCAAATAAGTCTATTGTTTCAAAAAGAGAAAAGGAGCAAGGGGCATTTCGCTGCTTAGAAAACCTATCTGACAAATGGAATAACGTGCTGCCACTCTGAAAGGCCTGCCTGACAAATACGAGGAGGTCTGGACAGCATGGCAGTTTTACTTGAGCCTGAGCACCTACGATCTCCAAGTGAGGCATGAAGGCTTGGCTATATTTTATAAGCCCAACACCCGTACCCCATAATCCCTCACCTCTCCCCCCCTTATGGTTTTCTATCCTCTCCACTCTTCTTTACACCCTCTTTATCTTTCTTAATTCCATGCTATATCTTTATTTACTTCTCATCAACTCTTTTTGCAGCCTCCTACTGCTGATATAGCTCCCCTGGTAGGAGAACCTGACTATATGTTTGATTTGCTGCCCTTTTATGAGGGCAAATGTCAAATGGAAAATCAGAGCTGTCACCTTGGGAGTTCATTAAATTATTCAACACTTCACCATTCACTCATGAGTTTCCAGTATACACTAATTACCAGAATATTTGGATCTGTGCTTTTTTCATGTTTATCGTTTTTCTTCCTGTTATCAATACCTACCTAATGGTGCTTACATATATGGCAAAACCAAGCTGTGAAGTTTTTCCTTTGATCCATCAGGCCACACACATTTTAGCTGTGACAACCCTGTGCACAAATAAAAGTGGCACTGTCACCACCCCTCCCCCTACAAAACATGAGTATATCATACAGATTTCATCTTTATGAAATACTCATATTGACTTTGTCAAAGGATATACAAAGACAAAGTAGGGTCTTGGCACCCACTAGGAGCAGGTTTAGGTAAGGAAAACTCGCCTTAGCCTGCCTGGACTCCCATATCATACAAAGTCCTCCGACAATGACAGTGCTGCTTTTAGTAAAAATAAACACTAATATTCATGAAATCACCAATATGATAAAGTGCAACCAGCTTGCCTGTGTATATTTAAAGAAGCATGTTCTTAAATTTTCAATTGGCCAAAATTAAGACATTGCTCCCTTAACAGATCAGCAGGTTCTTGGAGCAGTTTATTACTTATTCATTTTATTGTCAATTCTGTGAATCATACCAGCCCCTATAACTTTGCTTTCACAATCACACCTACGACTTGAGAATTATTCAAAGATGGGCTGTATTTTTTGTAGCCTGTTATAGCTTGTTTGATTTTTCCTTGGTACAAGTATATTTGAGCCAGTGGGAGACCAGCTATGTACATTCTGTCTCCTACTGATTGTCTAATCTATTTTATACTTTCTCTCAGACAGATACAGTTCATCCTCCTTGCTACGTATGATAAGCTTGCATTGATCACATAAAGATAATGTGTAACATATCTACTGTATTTGTAATTGCACCATTTGTTGTCCTTGTAATAATTTGATACTGTTATGTACTGTGTTGACTTTTAAAGGGACATTTCAAGCATCTAAAAAAAAAAAAAAAGCAAAAATCGCAATGTGCTTTTATTGAATTATACCAGGAGCATGGCTTTGGCAATAATGAAAAACAAAACAAAAATACACTTGTACCTTAGCTCTAATCCTTATAGGTACTCTCCATGCAGCTAAACAATTTAAGCTTAAATTAAAGCTAATAAGATCAAATAACCATGGTTAGGTTTTGCTGTTTTCAACATGTTCTGATTCCCAGTCTCTGAAAGAAAAGTACCTTTTGCAGCCAATGAAAATAGAAGCATGTCTTCTCTAGTGTAAGGAATGCTCACAGCACAGACTGCACCACAAAGACAAAGGCTAGACTATGCTCTGCTCCCTCCCTCTCTGTAATGCAAGTGGTAAATTCTCCTCCAGCCCCTGTCATCCAACCTCCCTAGCCACTGTTAACCCCTTTTCTGTCAGCCAACTTCACTTCCCACTGTTAACCCCTTCCCTGCCAGTTCCTGTTAGACAACCTCACTACCCACTGTTAACCCCTTCCTTGCCAGTCCCTGTCAGACAACCTCACTACCCACTGTTACCACCTTCTCTGCCAGTCTCTGTCAGATTGCCATCAATTTCACTTGATTTCCCCATGTCTTTAGATTTCACACACGCCCAAAACATCTGTGAGCCACCACCATGCTTCACAGTGGGGATGGTATTCTTTTCACTATAGGTCTTGTTGACTCCTCTCCAAACATAGCGCTTATAGTTGTGACCATAAAGCTCTATTTTGTTTGTCACTCCAAATCACAGTGTGCCAGAAGCTGTGAGGAATGTCAGTGTATTGTTGGGCATATTGTAACCAGGGTTGTTTGTGACAAGGCTTCTTTCTGGCAACTCGACCATGCAGATCATTTTTTTTTTTTTTCAAGTATCGTCGTATTGTGCTCATTGAAAAAAACCACACTGTCTTTTTCCAGAGTAGCCTGTATTTCTCCAGAGGTTACCTGTAGATTTTTCTTTGTATCCTGAACAATTCTTCAGGCTGTTGTGGCTGAAATATTTTTGGTCTAACTGACTTTGGCTTGGTATCAATAGATCCAAGAATTTGCCACTTCTTAATAAGTGATTGAACAGTACAGACTGTCATTTTAAAAGCTTTGGATATCTTTTTATATTGTTTTCCATTTTTTATAAAGTTCCATTATCTTTTTACGCAGGTTATTTGACAGTTCTTTTCTGATCCCCGTGGCTCAATATCTAGCCTGCTCAGTGCATCTACATGAGAGCTAACAAACTCATTGACTATTTATATACAGACAATAAGCGCAATTTTAAAAAGCCACACGTGTGGGAAATTAGCCTTTACTTGCCATTTTAACCTGTGTGTGTCACATTGTGTGTCTGTAACAAACATTCAAGGATATGTAAATCTGTTAATATTATGATTTAAAAAGGAGCCAAAGAACTATGTGATAATAAATGGCTTTATATGATCACTATCTTTCAATAAAAAAAATGTTTTGTTTTGCATGATCAGTCAAATTTTCATAATCAATGTCAAAGTTTCACAATTTCTGTCAGGGTATGCAAACTTTTGATCACAACTGTAGATAGAGAATCACTTGAACATGGCCATTGGTGGACAGTCTGGCTGCAATACAGGAAGCAGGGAGAAAGTAAATGGGGGAATGACATTCAGTAGAGGAGGAGGAGGAGGAGAAAATCTGATCAAAATAAAGATTAGAAGAGGTACATCTAAAGCTCATTTTTACACTATTAAGGGGAAAACAAGCATTTAGTGACAGTAGGTTTACTGTTGGGGGGAGTGGGGGATATGCATTTTTTTTAATCGATACGTTACTTTAAGTTCATATTTCATATAAACTGAGAAATAGTAAAAATACAGTCGTGTGTTTTTCACATACTGTATGTATAACCATTTCATAGTACTCTGTAGGAGACTTGTTGCAGCTGCAAATACATTTGCCAGTGGTATATCCATAGCTTTATTGATACATGAATAGATATACTTTCTAAAGTTAATAGGCCCATACAGTACTATACAATCTTGTAATAGTCATACCCTAGTCCCTACAGACATCACAACAAAATGTATCTTTATAATAATTTAATCTTTCTCCATTATATATTAACAAATAAGGAAGCAAAGTATATTCTAATCATGGGTTTTTGATATTATTTATAGAAGGGCTGTACATTCCATACTAACCAAGCATCCCCATTAAGTAGGGACAGTCCCCTCTTTTCTCTCCCAGTGTCCCTCTTTTCTAGGTGCTCCATATTGTTTGTGTGTTTGCAATATGTCTTTAAACTACGATAAATGTCTTTAGAAATCAGTCTGTGTGAATAAGATGCACTGTTCTTAAACTGAAGTACATTTTAGTTGTTTATATTATCAGTAGATCACTTTCAAAACAGCCCAAGCCCTTTCCACAAAAGTCTGTGAATGAGGGTTTGTCTGTCAGTGTGTGTATAAGTGATTGTGTGTGTCTGTGAGTGAGTGCTTGTGTCTATGAATGAGAGTGTGTGTGTGTGTGTATGTATGTCTGTCAGTGTATGTTTGTGAGGGAGCCTGCGTGTCTGAGTGACTGTGTGTGTCTGTCAGTGAATGTGTGTTTGTGTCTGAGTGATTTGTGTGTGTGTGTCAGTGAGTGTGTGCGTGTCTGGCAGTGATTGTGTGTGTCTGTCAGTGTGTGTCTGTGAGTGAGTGAGTCAGTGATTGTGTGTGTCTGTCAGATTGTGTCAAATCAGTGTGTGTTTGTCAGTCAAAGTGTGTGTTAGTCTTTAATAGGAAGAGTTTTTTTTATAATGGAACTTTTTAATAAATCATTGTAAGCCAGGGTTCCGAAAAAAAAAAAGGACAGGATAAATGTGATATGCCTGGGCATCAGTGCCGTCAATACATCAACTAGAGGATGCAAGGCTTTCATATTATTAATACTGTTTTAAATAGGCCATTACAGGCTGTGGATCTCTGACTAAAGAAGACATGGAGATGCCAACAATAAACTGGAATGCCAAATTTGAATGTGTAATTGTTATTACTGAGAGACTTCACAAATGAGAATATGTATTTGAGTTTGGACACATCTTTTTCTTTTACTTGCTCATATACACAGGGGCGTATTAGCCGCGAGGCTAACAAGGCATTTGCCTTGGGCGGCATTTTTCAGGGGGCGGCAAAAAACGCCGCCCCCCAAATGCCCAAGGCAAATGTCTTGTTAGCCTCGCGGCTAACAGACATTCTGGGCGCTGGGCGGCAGTGGCTGCAGCGCTGGGCGGGCGGGCGGCCGGCGAGGGAGCTCTTCCCCTGAGCGCTCTGCTCAGCTCCCTCGCGCGCCGCCAGCAGAGTGAGGCCGGGAGCCGGGAAGATGACGTCATATTCCGGCTCCCAGCCTCACTCTGCTGGCGGCGCGCGAGGGAGCTGAGCAGAGCAGAGCGCTCAGGGGAAGAGCTCCCTCGCCGGCCGCCCGCCCGCGCTGCAGCCACTGGACCCCAGGGGAGGAAGAACCCCCCCCAGCATTACCAAAGGTAAGGAGGCTGGGGGGGGTTAAATAAAAAAACAAAAACACTAGTGAGTGTGTGTATGTCTGCTAGTGTGTGTGTGGATGTCTGTTAGTGTGTATGTTAGTGTGTGTATGTATGTTAGTGTTAGTGTGTGTATGTTAGTGTGTATGTTAGTGTTAGTGTGTGTGTCTGTTAGTGTTAGTGTGTATGTTAATGTTAGTGTATGTATGTTAGTGTTAGTGTGTGGATGTCTGTTAGTGTGGATGTCTGTTAGTGTGGATGTCTGTTAGTGTGTGTGTTTGCCTGTGAGTGTGTGTGTGTGTTTGCCTGTGAGTGTGTGTGTGTGTTTGCCTGTGAGTGTGTGTGTGTGTTTGCCTGTGAGTGTGTGTGTCTGTTAGTGAGTGTGTGAGTGTGTGTCTGTTAGTGACTGTGTGTTTCTGTTAGCTAGTGAATGCGTATCTGTCAGTGAATGTGTGTGTGTGTGTATTTAGAAGGCGGAGCAGGGGGGAAGGTTGGGTGGCGGTTGCGCGGGTGGGGGTGGCACGGGGGGGTGCCTGAGTTTTGTCCTGCCTAGGGCAGCACAAAACCAGGATACACCACTGCATATACATGTATGGATGGGCTATTCATGAGAGAAATGTCTGTTAACGGACGAGTTAGCATCCATGCTTGTCACAATCACTTAGTGACCAGTCAGTAATTAGTAAAAGAGATGTTTTTAACAATAGTGTTTAATTGTTGGTTCTATGTTACGAACCTTAACTGGTAATTAGCATCTGCTAAAAGTTTAATTTAAAGTTTAAATGTCTTCAATGAAGATTAATAGGAGAATATAAACTCAAAGTAACAGCTGGTTTCCATGCAAGACGGTGAAAATTACTACATATCTCAATCTTACCTCCCTCATCTCGGTATATAGAAGAAAAGGCTTGTTCACAACTGCAAACGCTCAATAAATCTGGTTTTAAAACATATATATTCTGCGTTTAAATACATTTGAACATTAAAGACTATTTCTAAGCATGTAGTATGTTGTTTTCTAATAAACACCTTTTCAATTTAGCATGTAACATCATTCCATGCTTAGATGGAAAGTAACATTAAGGCAACATGTATAGACGATTAGCAGTAAAGTTCTAAATACCATTTCGTCCAATTTACAAAAGGGTGGATGTGTTCCATTAATGTACCACATAAGCTCTAAAACTGGCAGATTTGAAGAGCAGTAAAATAATTTAAAAATATATATGTAGTAACATGTAACTTGACATTATTTTTGTCAAGGAGATGTTTTTTTGTGCTGTTGTATTTCTCTGAGTAGTTTTTACTTTATTAAATTAAATCTATGTTGGAATTAGTTTTTTGTCTTGTAATTGTGTTCTCTGATGCTCAAGCATTTGACATTTGCTAATCTTCTTTAAACCGCTAATTTATGCAGATTTGTTTAAGTTGAATTTAACTGTAAAAACATATTAAGCTGAAGTCAATATGGTAGAAATGCATGTAATCAACACATAAATGTAACAATTACCAACAAACCCTCTTAAAGTTTTCAGGAATACAAACCTGTATTTCTAAAGCTACAGAGCCCTATTTGTGGATTTTTTTTGTAGGTGCCTCCCCCCTTTCCCATAACAATCTAAATTTTGCAGGGTTAAAATAAAATGCCCAGTGCACCCAGACTATTTCATAGAGATGAAGTGGTCTGGGTAACTTTAGTGTTCCTTTAAATCAGACATTTTCAAATATGAAAAACAATTGCAAGTCTTGCTCAAATGCCTTTCCTGTATCTAAATGTAGTAATTAGAATTAGTAAAACAGTTTTTACATTAATGGCATGTTATCAGAACCACTAAATTGTAGTGAGTATTTTGATGTTAAAGTTAATAATTTAGATTTTTTGATAATTACTTCAAAGTGAAAGGTCATGTTGTTCTGCCAGACTGTTATTGATGATATAAATAAATTATCTGGAATTTTATAAGCTGACAATATATTTCAATACAATAACTAATGAAAGAAACAGATTATTATTATTTTTTTAATTTAATTGAGAGTTGAATTGGCATACATTCCACGATTGTTGAATTGCTCTTGAATTGTTATGTCTTTATTAAGCTAAATGTCCTAATATGTTCTCAATATAAAATGAATTTATGATATAGCATTTGAACACATTTTCTCAATATGTAGATAAAAGGTTTTTTATCATTAATTTAGTATTTAATTTCTTGTCCAATAGTTTTTATTGAAAATGTTTTTTTTTTAATTTAACAAAGTGAAATAATAATAAACAGATATTAAAATGTAAACCATGAAGATAAATAACGTAAATAAAAAAAGGGGTAAAAAGAATACATGCCTCAACTATAACATGTTGGTCTCCTATGTTAGTTTTCAAAAGTGAGGTCAGTCTTGCATTATCAGTACTTCTATATTTATTTTGATTGATGCTACACCTTTTTTTTTACAAGGTTTATTTTTTAGCATAATTACATTGTTAGTATTTAATTTTTAATTATATTCCATTCAGTTGATTCCTCTTTAAATTGAACATATGACAAGTATTGTCAATCTATACCTCTTTAAATTGAACATGTTTTACTTCAACATACTGACAAGACTATTTTTAATATATTTTTATTTATTTTTTTTACTATCAAGGGATATTAAAATAGAGTTTTCACGTTTGAAATAAGAGTATTTGCATTTCAGCAAATCGGATATATCACTTATGTTTTCTTTAATATAAATAATTACACTTTAATCTGCTAGTACAACTGCCATCAGAAGAGGCAGCCAGCAAGTTTAATGCAAATGAACATATATTTCCCAAGAATTTACATACAAACTCCTTTAATGTTTCCTTAATGAAGTAAATTTTAACTCATCAGAGGAAAATTCCCTGTAGAAATTCCAGATGAGATGTGTCTCCATTGAAGTTAATGTCAAATCTCCATGAGTCAACTTTCAGCAGTGGAATGAATCATGGGAAAAGTTAGTTTACATAAATGAGTACGAGTTATTTAAATGAAACTCTATTTTGCAGAAAATATTAGACTACCTCCCTCCTTTTGTGCCATACCTTGACTTTAAAATTGAATCTTGGAGCTCTTTACTTTATAAGTGTGAATTGAAAATAGCTACATGCTTTAATCAACAAAAATCATAAGTAGAATAGATTGTTGTAGTGGATTAAAATCAGTTTATACACATATGCACAGTGTCAGGGATTTGGAAAGACTGAAGATAATTAAATAAGACAAAACACCTTGGAAATTCATAACCTATAAATGTGAAAAAAAACAAAACAGAAAACACATACTGTATGCAAGAGTAATTGCGTTTACATATGTATACTTGTTGTTAGGCAAACCAGTATGTACACTATCTATTAAATCTTACTGTGATAAATAAACTAGACTTGTATATTTCAATGAGAGAAAAAATTGAAATTTGGCAAAATGATATTCAGAAATGTAAAACAAACAACTGTGATTACTGGGTTAAAACTTGGATCTTCATGTTTTTTGCATAGCAATTTTCTCCCCCGTGTTTACAACTACTAGAGGTTTAAAGGTAATCAAAGCGCTAAGCCTTTATAATATTTTTTTCACCTGCTAATGTAAATCCCATAGGTTCCTGGTATTACAAGTTTCCATTAAAGTATGTTCTTTTAGCAGAGGTTTAGATTTGAATTGACATGTAAGTGTTCCCTAGAGAAATAATAGAGAAATCTCAATGTACACGTTTTGTTCCAACCACAGTTCAATCAAGCAATGTCATGCTACCATTTTAAGTTTATCTTTAAACCTTTAAAACACCACTGTGCTGTGTGCTACATGACAAGTGGGAAATCACTGTAGCTTAAGATGATTCTAGTATTTAGTTACATATCTTTATTTATCAACTTTTTGTATTATTTCCCTGTTATGTCATTAAATAAAATTTTTAAAATTTTTTAAAAAAAGAGTCTGCAGCTCCTGGCTCTGCCCCTGCCTGCTGACATCATCAAAAGTGGTGGTCAGGGCCAATAACAATGCTTCTCCATAGGATTGGCTGAGACTGACAAAGAGGCAGATCAGGGGCAGAGCCAGCATGATTCAAACACAGCCCTGGCCAATCAGCATCTCAGTTCAGTGTCTGCATGCAGAGGTTGGAGACACTGAATGGCAGAGCTGCTTACCCTGCTGTTATTACGAGGCTGAAATTTAAACACTGCATTTTCTCAGTTTACAGCAAAAAGCCTGAAGGGAATGATTCCTCTCACCAGAACAAATGCAATAAGTTGTAGTTGTTCTGGTGACTATAGTGTCCCTTTAAGTATGCTTTTACGTAGACATCTTACACCAATGACAGTTTAAGAGAGCTTGCAGACCTTGTCTTGCAAACCAAAGCCAGTCTACGGCAGAAAGGTAGTCAGACAGACAAAACATCTGAAGACAATCTGCATTGTAAAATTATTTTTTATATGAATCCCTTCTTTGCTGATTGCTTCTTAAAGGATTATTATAGGGTCAGGAACACAAACTTGTATTCCTAACCCTACAGTGTTAACACCACCATCTGGCCCCCCTGGGACCCTCATGCCTCCATAAATATAGCAAAATCTTACTGTATTCTAGCCAGAAGCTGTAACTCTGCACGCTGTTTGCCAAAAAAACAAACAAAAAACAAGCAGTCTGCTGACATCATCAGAAGTGGTAGCCTGATCCAATCACAGTGCTTCCCCATAGGATTGGCTGAGATTGACAAAGAGGCAGATCAGGGGCAGAGCCAGCACAATTCAAACACAGCCCTGGCCAATCAGCATCTCCTCATAGAGATGAATTGAATCAATGAATCTCTATGAGGAAAGTTCAGTATCTGCATGCAGAGGGAGGAGACACTGAATGTTTGGATGCATTTTAGGCAGCCATGACCCAGGAAGGATCTCTAACAGCCATCTGAGGAGTGGCCAGTAAAGTTATCACTAGGCTGTAATGTAAACACTGCATTTTCTCTGAAAAGACAGTGTTTACAGCATAAAGCCTGAAGGTAATGATTCTACTCACCAGAACAAATTCAATAATCTGTAGTTGCTCTGGTGACTATAGTGTCCTTTAAACTAAACTTGTTATTTGAGAAATTATATGCACAGCTAGTATATGAACTGTATAAATAGCTTTTTGAATATTTCAAAAAGTATGTTCTTTTTTTAAAATGATTATTATTTCTAGCATGTATAGACAACATGTTCCTCAATGCTTTACAATTATACAAAGGGCATATCTGACAAGTAAATGAGCTCTGCTCAAACAAGCTTACAGTCTTTGAATAACAATTGTTTTCTTTACTTAGCTATCATTTATAGAAATATCAGGGGGTTGACATTTTGGATATCATATAGTATGTTATATCATCTAATATTTATTTATTTCAAAAGAAAAAAAAATCATTGTCAGGAGCTGAAACAAAAATAAATAATTAAAACTGGACAAATACCAGTAATGGTTATATGTAAGGGACTGTATACCATGTTTTGGCAAAACAGATTCTCTCCAAAATACCACCAAAACATTCACTGGTTAGCCATAACATTGAAGCCACTGACAGGTGAAGTGAATAACATTGATTATATCGTTACAATGGTACTTGTCAATGGGTGGGATGCATTAGGCAGCAAGTGGCCAGTCAGTTCTTCAGTTTCATGTGTTGGAAGCAGGAAAAATTGGCAAGTGAAAAGATCTGAGTGACTTTAACAAGGGCAAAATAGGGATGACTAAAGAACTGGTTCAAAGCATCTGGAAAATTGTAAGCCTTGTAACCCTGGTATGCAGTGGTTAGTATCTACCAAAAGTGTTGCAAGAAAAATCAACCAGTGAACCGGCATCAGGGTCATGGACGCCCAAGGCTCATTGATGCATGTGGGGAGTGAAGGCTAGCCCTTCTGGTTCATACACACAGAAGTGCTACTGTGGCTCGAGTTGGCAAAAAACGTAATGCTGGCCATGATAGAAAGGCATCAGAACACAAAGTGCAACACAGTTTGCTGTGTATGGGACTGCATGGCCTATGAAAGCCCCTGTCCACCACTGAAAGCTCCTTCAATGGATATGTGAACATCTGACCTGGACCATGGAGCAAAGGAAGAAGATTACCTGGTCTGATAAATCAAATTTTCTTTTAGATAAGATGGATGGCCGGTGCGTGTCTGTTGTTTAGCTTGGGAAGAGATAGCAGCAGGATGCACTATGGGTAGAAGGCCCAAAATGTAGATCCCCAGATGTTGTTGAACTACATCTTCCAATATGCTTTGCACGCCTTTGGAATGCCTTTAGAATAGCAAGGCATCATGGAAGCTGTAGGTTTAAAAGATCTGGGGATCTACCTTTTGGGCACCCCTGACTTAGAGAATGCTGATTGTACCCCTCCAAACTTCTGCTCTTGTATAATAATGGAGGCGAAAGGACATGGATTTTATAGTCCATCTGCCCAATGCATAAAGGTGGTTATGAGTCCAGTTGGAGAAATTAGTTTCTCAAACAGGTGAAGATTAGTGCTGGAGCTGAGGGTGAGGTATATTGTTTTTAATGTAGAGTACACTCTGCCTTGCTTTGCAAAACTGAATCTACCCTGTGTATACATACACATGGTAGGAGGAAGAGGTTAATTTGTTTGTTTTGTAAGGAGCTGTTAAAGTGCGTTTTATTATTTATTTTATAATACTTTTAGGTGTTCTTGCATACCGAAGTATGTATGCATTTGTTAAATGAATTTGTTAAACATGTGTGGGGAAAAGAAACTCTGAATAATTAATTACCGTTTTTAGTTTATTGTACTTGGAGGTCAATTGATAAATGGTACAAAAGTCTCTCCCTGAATACTATGACCATACCAACTTGATTCCAAGAACTAGGCTTGCAAGATTGATCAGTAAGCAGAACATGAGTGAAATATTATTGTTCAAAATGTGCCATCTGTCAGGGCAGTGGTTAGATTTAAGGCATGGGTACACAGAAGGCTAGCAAAATGGCTCAGAGCTCATTTTCCACAGTAAATTTCCCAAGATACCAGTCATCAGTAAGTGACAAAACAAAACTTCAGCATCAAGATAACTAAACTTCTCCCTGATTTATGTGCCTATAATTAACATAACAGATTTGTACAGGCATTCCCATGACAACTGCAACATGTTTGGTAAAGTAAATATTCTTTAAAAGTCATTGATTCCTTGATGTAACTACATTGTATTTCAGACATTCTGTCTGTGACCTTCACAAACTTGGTGTAGCAACTATTCATGAAAAACAATAATGTATTTTGATGTATCTTATTTTGAAGAGTCATGTTTCCATTTCATAGTGTATCTATAAAAAATGTTATTTTGTTCTTAAAGAGACTCTTTAAGCCAGTGGTAGTCAACCTTTTTCTACCTACCGCCCACTAATGCATCTTTCTTGATGGAAAAATGTCCTTACCGCCCACTTGTTTTCGCGCAAGTGCAGAATATTTTTTAGAAAGGAGGGTGTTTTAAAAAAAATAAATGTAAGTATTTATCTTTTTATTTCTACTTAATGCATGTTTATAATGTTTTTAACTTCATAAAGTTTAATGAGAAAACAATAAAGTAAATTGAAATTAACTTTACTAGTGATTAATGATATCCTTGAGGTTGATGCTGCGAGACTGAATATTTGATATCTGGTTCGATTTTCATAAGGAACAAACGAAGGTCTCCTCTTTCGGTGATATTCAAACGACTTCTCTGTTTGCGCATAATATGATTTCTCATCTGTGCGTCAGCTCCCCTTCTCTCCCTCCTCAATTCCCCTCCCCACCTTTTTTTTTTTAAACCTTACTTATAGCAATGCCCAGTAGGAAGGCTGAGCTAGGTAGCCCACTTACTATAGCCCACTATAACAGACAAGCACACATACAGACACACACACAAGACACACATACAGACACACATACAGACACACATACATACAAAGACACATACATACAAACAGACAGGCACACATACAGGCACACATATAGACACACATACAGACACACACATACACAGACATGCACACATACACACAGACACACACATAAGACATACATACAAAGACACACACACATACACACAGACACAGATACATACAGACACATACATAAGACACACATACAAAGACAAGACACACACACACACGACATACATACAAAGACACATACATAAGACATACATACAAAGACACATACACACACATACAGACACACACACACAATACATACATACAAAGACACACACACACATTATATTTAAGTCACCCTCCTGTTTCCTACCTTTAAGGTGCAGGAGGGTGACATTCCCTGGGGTCCAGTGGTGGCTCAGGTGAATGGGAGTCAGAGTTCCTACTCTGACTCCCTGGTCTTCCTCCCGCGCGGCTCTCAGTGTTAGCTGGGAGGAGTTGTTAAAGCTGGGGTCGCGCTGTTAAAGCGCCCAGTGCTTACCGGGCCCCCTCACAATCCACATCCATCGGGTGGCCCTGACAGCATGGGCCACCCGATGGACCCCTTGAACGGCGGCTCCGGAAGTTTGCCGCCCGGGCCGGGGCCGCAGATGGTGATGGCGGTACCCTTTTGCAGGGGTACTGCTGGCTCGCACCCGCCTGCCCACCCAATCTCTCCAAATGAGGAAATCCCTACCGCCCACCTGGAATCCTGAAACGCCCACTAGTGGGCGGTAGGGACCAGGTTGACGACCCATGCTCTAAGCAATGTTGTTGCCTCTATCTCCTAATACATGATTCTTTTAATTTTTTGCAATTTGCAAAACAATGTTCTAGGTACAAGCCTACCATTTCAGAATGATGTGTAAAAACAAACAAACCAAAAAGCCATCTGTACTGTTGTGCCCACAGAAAACATTTATTCAGTGTATGCTCTCTGTGTGGACACAGACCATTTAGGTCCTCACCTCCCTCTCACAGGCTACCAGAAAGAGCACAAGCTGTGCGAATGCATGGTCAGTGGATCACATAAATACTGTGCCCTGCTTATATGCAAATTTGTGAAGGGAACTGTCAGTAAACAGACATAGTGTGGTTGTTATTAACTTATTTGAGGAAAAGACCTATTCACAGGGTATGAGTTACATTATGGAATATAAGGTCCCACAAGCCAGAATGAAGGGCTCTTGATTGGCAGAATCTTTTCCATGTCTGAGCAGAACCCCATCTTGCAGCTGCTTGTCTGTGCATAGCAGGAATTTCAGTCCTCAAGACAACCCTCTTCTGCTACTGACTCATTCCTGGGATTTTAGTTATGTTAGTGGCAAATAATAGGTTGTTCTTTTTTGATGCTAAATACAGAATTAATAATTAAGATTGTTTTCCACTTGAGAGTTTCTGAACAGGTTATTACATCCTCATACTAACTCTTTTTTGCAGCATTGACCATGTAATTGTTTTTATATACTTTTATGATACATATATAGTAAGGTGACCTTCCTGAGACAAAATAACTCAAGATACCTGGAGAGAAATGGACTCAAAGAAGGACTTTGGGACAAAGCCAATCATACCCACAATGAGACAAAGCTTACAGTGGGAAAGAAAGTACTGGGGAAATATGGGGCGAGCAAGGATTGTACGGGGAACTGAAAATATCAGTTTTCATTGAATATATAGCAGAATCAACAGCATGGCCATTATATAACATAAATGTATACAATGCCCTGTCAGAAGACAGTTAAAAAGTCACAGTGTATATTTGTTAATCAAAGCACATGTATTATCTAAAATGAAGGCCACATATAAAAGGCTAATAAAATAAATAATACCTATTTTATATGCCAGTTTCAGGAATATTATGTCAAATGCAACTTTTCCTTTCTATATCCATCAGATGTAAAATGATGGGTAATGGATGCTAAATGCACGCTTTATTTGATACTGTTAGGTCATTCTTTCAAGCATTGGTAAGCAGACTCTTTTCAGACAGTTTTGTGTACTTCCTATATGACATTGAAAGCATGACATGCATGACCAAAAATAATATAATGGGTAAAAACTGAATTTTGAAAATAATTTTTTTTTAAATAAAGAGTCCTGTTTTTCTTCCATTTACTTGAACGGATAATCACAGAAAAGAATTGGGACTGAAGGCTAGAATGCTGCTTGTGGGCTAAAGTTTATGTACAATATGTACCATTTAAATTAAGTAGTTTATAGTCGTTGTATGGTTTCTTTAGAATTCTTGATTTGCTTGTTGAAATAAGCTCCCTTTCTTCCGTTTCTTTGATAATAAATAATG
>OW240914.1:170552309-170582923 GCA_933207985.1 Pelobates cultripes
GACAGAGAGGGAAGAATGAGACACGGGGAGAAAGAGAGGGAAGAATGCCCCCCCTCCCCTGTCCGCAGGCACCGTGCGGGCAGGGGAGGAAGAGAGGACCTGGGAGCTCACCCTGCAGCTCCTCTGGGTCCTTCTTGCGCGAGCACAGAGCGTTGCCGCGGTTACCATGGCATCGTTACTGCTCTTGCGAGAGTCAACTCTAGCCCTGGAGCTACGGGCTAGAGTTCACTCTCAACACTGTAACCCCATGGATTCCTGGTGGTCGCAGTGGTGAGAGTGAACTCTAGCCCCATAAACACACTGCCCCCACACACACACCATACACATTCACACACTGCCCCCATACACACCATACACATTTACACACATTGCCTCACACACACACACACATACACTGCCCACCCATATACACACAGACCCCCATACACAGCCCCCATACTAACATTGCCACACACATACACTGCCCACACACCCTACACATTCACACACTACACCCCCACACACACACTGAACCTTTCACACACATTGCACCACTGCTCCTATTCCCCACTACAGCCTCATATCCCAGCAGACCCCAGGTAAGTTGTCAAACTGTTCTTAAACGGTTTGACTACTTACTCTGGAGCAGTAGTGGTTATTGTGCATGGATTATTTCTTTAAATAATCTACAAGTGCCCCAGTAGCCAGCCAGCCAACCCACAGGCTGGCTAGTAGCCAGCCCACAGGCCAGTAGCCAGCCCACAGGCCAGTAGCCAGCCCACAGGCCTACAGCAAGCCACAGGCTTACAGCCAGCAAGCCATAGCCTGCCAGCCGCAGTCAGCAAGCCCACAGCATGCCGGCAGTAGCCAGCAAGCCCACAGCCTGCCAGCCGCAGCCAGCAAGCCCACAGACTGCCAGCCAGCAACAGTAATTAAGGTAAGAGGAGCCAACTTGGCTTAGGTATCAGCGAGCTATGTTGTGTTGCTATATTGTGAATAGGAACCAGAGTGTTGGAGAGACCACCCTCCAGGCCCCATTAGACTCTAGCCTCTGCTAGAAATCTCCTCCATGGCCCATTAGCCCTCAATTGTAGTTTCTACTGGGGCCTGGAGGCGACTGTTTCCAGCAGGGGATATCTAATGGACGCTGAGATGGCCTCTGTTAGAAAGACCCCCTTCCAAGCCTTTTAGACTCCATTGTAGTCTCTAATGGGGCTTGGAGGGGATTCTTTCTAACACACCCTCTAAAGGACACTGAGATAGCCTCCGCTAGAAAGACCCCCTTCCATGGCCCATTAGCCCTCAATTGTAGTCTCTACTGGGGCCTCGAAGGGCTTATTGCCCTTTTGTTCCTTGTGTCTAAAGATTGTGTACGGTGTGGCTGGAGGCGGGACAAGGGTGGCGCTTGCTGCAGAGTATGGGTGGGGCCTGTAAGGGGGCCCTTGATTTATTTTGCCCGGGGGCCCTGAGGGTTCTCAGTCCGCCCCTGGTTACAATGGTACCTGTCAATGGGTGGGATGTGTTAGGCAGCAAGTGGCCAGTCAGTTCTTCAGTTTCATGTGTTGGAAGCAGGAAAAAATGGCAAGTGAAAAGATCTGAGAGACTTTAACAAGGGCAAAATAGTGATGACTAAAGAACTGGTTCAAAGCATCTGGAAAATTGTAAGCCTTGTAACCCTGGTATGCAGTGGTTAGTATCTACCAAAAGTGTTGCAAGAAAAATCAACCAGTGAACCGGCATCAGGGTCATGGACGCCCAAGGCTCATTGATGCATGTGGGGAGTGAAGGCTAGCCCTTCTGGTCCATATACACAGAAGTGCTACTGTGGCTCGAGTTGGCGAAAAACGTAATGCTGGCCATGATAGAAAGGCATCAGAACACAAAGTGCAACACAGTTTGCTGTGTATGGGACTGCATAGCCTATGATAGCCCCTGTCCACCACTGAAAGCTCCTTCAATGGATATGTGAACATTTGACCTGGACCATGGAGCAAAGGAAGATTACCTGGTCTGATAAATCAAATTTTCTTTTAGATAAGGTGGATGGCCGGTGCGTGTCTGTTGTTTAGCTTGGGAAGAGATAGCAGCAGGATGCACTATGGGTAGAAGGCCCAAAATGTAGATCCCCAGATGTTGTTGAACTACATCTTCCAATATGCTTTGCACGCCTTTGGAATGCCTTTAGAATAGCAAGGCATCATGGAAGCTGTAGGTTTAAAAGATCTGGGGATCTACCTTTTGGGTACCCCTGACCTAGAGAATGCTGATTGTACCCCTCCAAACTTCTGCTCTTGTATAATAATGGAGGCGAAAGGACATGGATTTTATAGTCCATCTGCCCAATGCATAAAGGTGGTTATGAGTCCAGTTGGAGAAATTAGTTTCTCAAACAGGTGAAGATTAGAGATCTCGCGAACCGTCCGCGAACTTCTCGCGAACGGTTCGCCGCGGTTCGCTGCGAACCGTTCGCGAGAAGTTCGCGGACGGTTCGCGACATCTCTAGTGAAGATTAGTGCTGGAGCTGAGGGTGAGGTATGTTGTTTTTAATGTAGAGTACACTCTGCCTTGCTTTTCAAAACTGAATCTGCCCTGTGTATACATACACATGGTAGGAGGAAGAGGGTTAATTTGTTTGTTTTGTAAGGAGCTGTTAAAGTGTGTTTTATTATTTATTTTATAATACTTTTAGGTGTTCTTGCATACCGACGTATGTATGCATTTGTTAAATTAATTTGTTAAACATGTGTGGGGAAAAGAAACTGATTAATTAATTACCGTTTTTAGTTTATTGTACTTGGAGGTAAATTGATAAATGGTACAAAAGTCTCTCCCTGAATACTATGACCATACCAACTTGATTCCAAGAACTAGGCTTGCAAGATTGATCAGTAAGCAGAACATGAGTGAAATATTATTGTTCAAAATGTGCCATCTGTCAGGGCAGTGGTTAGATTTAAGGCATGGGTACACAGAAGGCTAGCAAAATGGCTCAGAGCTCATTTTCCACAGTAAATTTCCCAAGATACCAGTCATCAGTAAGTGACAAAACAAAACTTCAGCATCAAGATAACTAAACTTCTCCCTGATTTATGTGCCTATAATTAACATAACAGATTTGTACAGGCATTCCCATGACAACTGCAACATGTTTGGTAAAGTAAATATTCTTTAAAAGTCATTGATTCCTTGATGTAACTACAATGTATTTCAGACATTCTGTCTGTGACCTTCACAAACTTGGTGTAGCAACTATTCATGAAAAAACAATAATGTATTTTGATGTATCTCATTTTTAAGAGTCATGTTTCCATTTCATAGTGTATCTATAAAAAATGTTATTTTGTTCTTAAAGAGACTCTTTAAGCCAGTGGTAGTCAACCTTTTTCTACCTACCGCCCACTAATGCATCTTTCTTGATGGAAAAATTTCCTTACCGCCCACCAGTTTTCGCGCAAGTGCGGAATATTTTTTAGAAAGTACATTTATCTTTTTATTTCTACTTAATGCATGTTTATAATGTTTTTAACTTTATAAAGTTTAATGAGAAAACAATAAAGTAAATTGAAATTACCTTTACTAGTGATTAATGATATCCTTGAAGTTGATGCTGCAAGACTGAATATTTGATATCTGGTTCGATTTTCATAAGGAACAAACAAAGGTCTCCTCTTTCGGTAATATTCAAACGACTTCTCTGTTTGCGCATAATATGATTTCTCATCTGTGCGTCAGCTCCCCTCCTCTCCCTCCTCAATTCCCCTCCCCACCTTTTTTTTTTTAAACCTTACTTATAGCAATGCCCAGTAGGAAGGCTGAGCTAGGTAGCCCACTTACTATAGCCCACTATAACAGACAAACACACATACAGACACACACACACACACAAGACACACATACAGACACACATACAGGAACACATACATACAAAGACACATACATACAAACAGACAGGCACACATACAGACACACATACAGACACAGACATGCACACATACACACAGACACACACATAAGACATACATACAAAGACACACACACATACACACAGACACAGATACATACAGACACATACATAAGACACACATACAAAGACAAGACACACACACACACGACATACATACAAGGACACATACATAAGACATACATACAAAGACACATACACACACATACAGACACACACAAGACATACATACAAAAACACACACACACACATTATATTTAAGTCACCCTCCTGCACCTTAAAGGTAGGAAACAGGAGGGTGACTTAAATATAATGTGTGTGTGTGACATTCCCTGGGGTCCAGTGGTGGCTCAGGTGAATGGGAGTCAGAGTTCCCACTCTGACTCCCTGGTCTTCCTCCCGCGCGGCTCTCGGTATTAGCTGGGAGGAGTGACGTGCAGTCACTTCCTCTCAGCTCTGTGATGTAATCACAGGGGGCCCGGTCGCGCTGTTAAAGCGCCCAGTGCTGACCGGGCCCCCTCACAATCCACATCCATCGTGTGGCCCTGACAGCATGGGACACCCGATGGACCCCTTGGACGGTGGCCCCGGCAGTTTGCCGCCCGGGCCGGGGCCGCAGATGGTGATGGCGGTACCCGTCGCAGGGGTACCACTGGCTCGCACCCACACGCCCGCTCACCCAATCTCTCCAAATGAGGAAATCCCTACCGCCCACCTGGAATCCTGAAACGCCCACTAGTGGGCGGTAGGGACCAGGTTGACGACCCATGCTCCAAGCAATGTTGTTGCCTCTATCTCCTAATACATGATTCTTTAAATTTTTTGCAATTTGCAAAACAATGTTCTAGGTACAAGCCTGCCATTTCAGAATGATGTGTAAAAAACAAACAAACCAAAAAGCCATCTGTACTGTTGTGCCCGCAAAAAACATTTATTCAGTGTATGCTCTCTGTGTGGACACAGACCATTTAGGTCCTCACCTCCCTCTCACAGGCTACCAGAAAGAGCACAAGCTGTGCGAATGCATGGTCAGTGGATCACATAAATACTGTGCCCTGCTTATATGCAAATTTGTGAAGGGAACTGTCAGTAAACAGACATAGTGTGGCTGTTATTAACTTATTTGAGGAAAAGACCTATTCACAGGGTATGAGTTACATAGCACATACACCTTTTTACGGACAGGGGCTTATGGAATATAAGGTCCCACAAGCCAGAATGAAGGGCTCTTGATTGGCAGAATCTTTTCCAGGTCTGAGCAGAACTCCATCTTGCAGCTGCTTGTCTGTCCATAGCTGGAATTTCAGTCCTCAAGACAACCCTCTTCTGCTACTGACTCATTCCTGGGATTTTAGTTCTGTTAGTGGCAAATAATAGGTTGTTCTTTTTTGATGCTAAATACAGAATTAATAATTAAGATTGTTTTACACTTAGATGAGAGTTTCTGAACGGGTTATTACATCCTCATACTAACTCTTTTTTGCAGCATTGACCATGTAATTGTTTTTATATACTTTTATGATACACATACCTTCCTGAGACAAAATAACTCAAGATACCTGTAGAGAAATGGACTCCAAGAAGGACTTTGGGACAAAGCCAATCATACCCACAATGAGACAAAGCTTCCAGTGGGAAAGAAAGTACTGGGGAAATATGGGGCGAGCAAGGATTGTACGGGGAACTGAAAATATCAGTTTTCATTGAATATACAGCAGAATCAACAGCATGGCCATTATATAACATAAATGTATACAATGCCCTGTCAGAAGACAGTTATAAAGTCACAGTGTATATTTGTTAATGAAAGCAGATGTATTATCTAAATTGAAGGCCACATATAAAAGGCTAATAAAAGAAATAATACCTATTTTAAATGCCAGTTTCAGGAATATTATGTCAAATGCAACTTTTCCTTTCTATATCCATCAGATGTAAAATGATGGGTAATGGATGCTAAATGCACGCTTTATTTGATACTGTTAGGTCATTCTTTCAAGCATTGGTAAGCAGACTCTTTTCAGACAGTTTTGTGTACTTCCTATATGACATTGAAAGCATGACATGCATGACCAAAAATAATATAATGGGTAAAAACTGAATTTTGAAAATAATTTTTTTTTTAAATAAAGAGTCCTGTTTTTTTTTTCCATTTACTTGAACGGATAATCACAGAAAATAATTGGGACTGAAGGCTAGATTGCTGCTTGTGGGCTTAAGGTTTATGTACAATATGTACCATTTAAATTAAGTAGTTTATAGTCGTTGTATGGTTTCTTTAGAATTCTTGATTTGCTTGTTGAAATGAGCTCCCTTTCTTCCGTTTCTTTGATAATAAATAATGAATGTTGTTGTTTGTTCACAGAAAATTATTACGGCACTCCAAAACCTCCAGCTGAACCTGCTCCGCTTTTATTAAATGCAACAGACCATATTTTTCCTGGTGGCATTCCAAGAGTCGAGGGAAAACGCAAACGCAATAAATCTGTGAGCAACATGGAAAAGACCGGGATTGACCCTCCCGAGGAGGAGGAAGAGGAAAGGCCTGTTGTCAATGGAAATGGTGTTGCAGTAACGCCAGGTATGAATATTTAAAATTAAATATTGCTACATTTCTTTCTCTTTTTGACATTCTTTTTACTTTGTCAACTTTTTCTGGTTTTCAAACCGAAAAAATAGTACTGGCAATCAATGGAGTACTTGATCAGAATATAACATTTAACATATGAAAAGTAGAGATGCGGTGTATCAATGAATTGTTGTTAGTGCCATGGATTGAGTTATTGTATCTTATGACTGATTCAGCTGCCTTATTGGGAACAGTATAAAGTGGTCAAATGGTGTATATTGTTGTGGAGAGATGTATGTCAGGGGACGAATATCCAGAGTTAGGAAATTAACAGTAATAGGTGCTAGGCATTACTAAAATTAGAGATCAGGAAGGAGGTTCAGCGCTGATAGGAAAACAGAGAATATGACAGCAAGGCAGCACACCTATGGAAAAGGGGAATCCCCACTAAGCCCCTTAGAATACAATGGAGAGAAAAGCACAAATAAGGGTAGTAAGTAAGACAAGTAGAGTGAGTGTATAAAAATATGTATCAGAGAGTCCAAGCAGCGATACCTAGAAAGTCCAAATATAAATAATCCACATATGCAGGAGGTAGTCCTAGTGCTACATAAAATGGTATGTGAAGTCCCAGATGTATATCCGCAGCTTCAAAATGGATATGTGAAGAAAACAGAAGACAAGGGAAACTCCAATGGTATAGTATGAACGGTAAAATAATATTGTATATAGAATAGTAGAACTACTCACAATATTCAGAGCTTATATCCAGCTCTGGTGTAAATGGCACGTAGTGGAATAATCCCCACTCAAGGATATACGTTGCTCCTCTTTTGTTCTTTAGCAGAGTACTTTGGTGGAGTAGTCCAGCTCGAGGTAAAAGAATAAAATATAGTGCTCACTGTATAGTTGATAAAATGTAAAAACAGAATAAAATATACTCACGGTATATAGAGCAGACGTACTGCTCGGTGGATGGCGTATGGGTGGTATAATCCCCACCTTAGGATTCTTGGTACTCCAATATGGACAAAAAAGTAGTAGTAGTCAGGTCTGAATAAAATAAACTTGCAAATAGTAAAATAATAAAATTATACTAAAAGAAGGTAATATAATACTAAGGTGGGAAGAGGAATGTGGCAACCAAATGTATAATAGCCAAATATTCCTTTATTAACACTTAGATTATATAAAAAGTTCCTATACGCGTTTCGCCACAATAGGCTTCATCAAGTAGAAACTTATAAAAAGAGAAAAACAGACCTAACATATAGCACTTATATAAGAAAACATAAAATTGCACAGATAAATTGAAATTCCCGCCAAAATGACGTCACCGGCGTCATGGGAGTGGACACAATTCAATAAAAATTTGGAAAATATAAAAAGTCAATATAAGAGTGTTTAAAATATAGTATAGAAGTCAGAAGCATTATTTGTACACAAAATATTAAAAAACGAGGTTTTACAGTGTAAGAAATTATATAAATTATAACATCATGTGACACGGAAGTAAATAAGAACGTCATGTAATTTTAGGTCAAGTAGGAGCCCCTGGGTTGAGTTTTATGATCAGACAAGCAGGTTCAATACTCAGAAAAGGCTAGCATACAGTTATATGGTGCAGATGGCTGCACCAGTAGAGTATCAGACTATGAACCCACACTCCACAAGTTTGAAACAAGTTTACTAACATATTCCAATAGATTAACATAGGTGAATATTATTAGAACAGAATATAAACATAGATACAACTGTAACATTAATAAAATACAATATATGTATACACAAACATATAAATTATAAATACAATAATATAATACATTAAAAAAGGTAAGTATAAAAAGACATACTTAAAATAAGTTAAGAAAAATAATAACAAATACAGTGAATTATATAATCAAGTAATTTTAAAATTATAGTAGGAGGGTTGCATAAAAGATTACAAGAAATTAAAAAGGTCAAATTCTATATTGAGGCCTAATGGGGTGAGGGTCTTCAAGTTGTAAGCCCATTCCATTTCTTTACTACCTAAGATCTTTTTTATATTGCCTCCTCTCCATGGGATTTCACACACATCGATACCTATACATTTAAGTAATTTGGGATTTTTATTATGCATTAAAAAGTGCTTGGATACTGAATGATTTTCATAACCTTTAGAGATGTTACGACAATGTTCCGCTAACCTAATTTTAAGATTTCTGGTTGTCATACCAACATACTGGAGCCCACATGGGCACTCCAGTAAGTAAATCTAATTACTAAAATTAGAGATGGGAAGAGATGTGGAAGAGGGAGCAGAAGCATTAACAAGTAGGAGAAAGCACCAATACCTGTTGTGTAGTGCTCACAGTGGCGTGGGCTCACAGCTTTCCTCTTGTGAAGATCCAACCAGGGATGCTAGATCAATTGATAACATTTATGTTCTATTTTGCTAGAAAATGTCAAATGGACTGTTTTATTTTTACAAACCTTGAACTAATCTGTGCTTAATAAGATATGTATATTATTTGCTGTACAGGGACACCCCATGCACCAAAACAACTTTATCTAAATTAAGTTGTTATAGTACCCAGATGTCCACGGAGGCACTCTTACCTAAAGGGGTTACACCATTCTTGAATGGTTTAACCTAAAAGTTGCCTCCAGCAGTGATCTCCACTCCCTTGGGCATCATCCGGCTTTTGAATTTTCAGATTAGATTTGACATAGGTTGATTTTGGCTGACCTTTTCAACGTTGAGATCTTTAATATGGTATTTTTTATTTTGTCTGTGTTGTTATATTGGATATAACAAGATAGTGCCCATGTTCTACTTTTTTTTTTTTTTTTTTAATAAGTGTACTGTTAGTGTCTAGAGTTAATATATATTATTGATTTTTTTGTTTATTTTAATTCTTGATTATATAAGAAGCTAAGGACTAATTTTGTCTTGAATTGTCCCAATATGTACTCTGATTTTATGCTAATCTTATTTTTTCCTACGCACCTTCTTTGGATCCCTGACTACACAGTTTTCTACGTGCCATTTCTTTACATTCTTTATCTGCTCATTTTCTTGTGTCCTAGACTGATCCTCTTATATGACATTGGCTGACAACTTGACCTTGTCTATGCCCCTGGCTCCCTTGTGCCTCTAGCATGCGCATGACCTTGAATGTGGCCACACAAATCCAGAAGAGAAATTATTTTGTTATTTCATTTATGCTGGGAGGCTCCTCAAACTTGACGTGTCATGTATAATTTTGTTTAAAAATAAGCAGATTTACAAAACACTGTTTGCGTTCATCAATATACATATTATTGATTTAAATACTTTGTGCAATGCTTTTTTTTTCTCTCCTAATTTTTGTGTAAAGAAAGAGTTTCACGTAAGCATTTTAAAGCATATTTATTTAAGTGTAGTCATGCTTTGATTTAAATGTGTAGCTTTAAGCACTTTTGCCTTATTAGAACATGTTTACATTGAATTGGACTGTGCACGATTGACAGGGTTAATGCATTGCCTCCTGGATAGTTGATAGACATGGTTTGGTCTGAGCTTCCCAGTTAAGATGGGATTGGTATGAATGCCAGATTGTTTCTCGGTTCCAGAATGTACAGATATTAAAGGAACACAGCATTAGAAGAAAATACATTTATTTATGTGTTGCCTTCTACACCCCAAGAAGCTGTAAACAAAGAGAGTACCTCAAATACAGCTGCTAGATGGTCCCTACAATATAACTGCCTTGTATATCAACTGTACTGACGATCTTCCAGGCAATACAAAGATTCCCATTGAGAAGCAATAGGGTACCATGCACGTGCCTGGTGATTGCTATACAACTCTGCTATACTTCTCATACAGAAGTATCAAATGCAATATTTCTACTTGGGAAGCACAGGCTTCTTTAATATAGCTTGGTTGCTACTTGTAAGTGCTGCTTCTAAGAGTATGATTGGAGATATTCTGGAGAGTTTACAGAATCTTCAACTGTCTAAGATTTTTCTAAGAGTTTTCTATTTACTGTTACAGGTAAGATGCATCTATAGGAAAAGGTTACTGATTGCACAAGGTTTGATTTTCTGTTAGTAATTGGTAAGGCATTTGATTTGATTAGCTAGGTGCTTGCTATTGATTGTTGGTTAATTAGCTAATGTTTGCAAATAAGCATAGGCCTACCCAGGTGTTAAACATTCCTAGTGGGTGGTGCTTTTAGGAGTTGCATACGGGTTGTGGTCATTAGCTTGGCTAATATAGCTTGGTTGCTGCTTCAAAGTGTGTGATTGGAGATATTCTGGAGATAAACTGGGGTAATCTGAGGTATACAGGAGGAAAAAAAAAGTTAAGATTTGTTTGATTTAAATTATTCTCCTCATTGAAATGGCAGACTTAGTTCAGTGTAATAGTTGTTATGCATTTGTTTCACGTTCCACTTTTTGGAGACTTGGATGCTGTATAATCTATAGACAGTTCTCTATATTGCGGCAGGAGATTGTATTTTTGAAGTCTGAGGTTTGTAAATTATCTAGTAAACAAACTCAGACTGGAACTGTTGTAAAGCCACTGCCACAGAGACGTACACGTCTTGGTGTGATTTATAGACCCCCAGGACAAATAAAGAGTTAGATAATCTACTAGTTTAGGAAATAGCTAAAATGACAATGAAGGGGGAAGTTATCATCATAGGTGACTTTAATCTTCCTGATGTGAACTGGAAAACCAAAATAGCTGCTTGGGCCAGGAGCATACATATTCTAAACTCCCTACTAGGTTTGTCTCTAAAACAAGTCATTGAGGAGCCAACCCATAAAGAGGCTGTGGCGAAACCGACCTCGCCACTGGGCATTGGAGACTGATTGCCAGCCTCTTGCTATGTGATTATGGTCCCTGGAAGATCTGGCCCTTTAAATACAGTATTTGGGCATATTGTATTTTATTGTGCTGTTTCTGGCCCTTTAAGTACTTTGGGAAAGGACATGCAGTTTTGGCATTGCACTTTGGATGCAGCCGAAGTAGTCGAAGTGGCCGTCATTAGAAAACCGAACACGTAGCGGCGGCCATTTTGAGTCATTCGAATGCAGTCAGCGGTGTGTGCCGTCAAACTCATGGAACTAAAATCGGCTACAGAACGACACAAACACAGCTGAAGTTTTACCTTCCCTGGAACTAATGCATTTGACAGTTCATTCGACAGTTCATTCGACAATTTGAATGGTTGTCGTTCGTCTGTTTGTACTGACTTTAACATGGGAAATAGACCGGCTGCACAGCCTGATTCTCTGGAACTGTTTTGGGCATGAAAGGACTTCCAGCTAACTTTTTAACCCCTGGATGGAATTGGCTGAATTTTGACTGTTTATAATTAAAGTGTGCTGAATAATAATATGTAATTTATTTATGAAGATTGAATGTATATTTTTAAAGTTATAGTACATGTGTAAAAACTGTATTTCTCTGCCTGTGATAATCACATTAACCCATTGTGTTCAGTAATTATATCACAGGCAGAGGGGAGGATTTTGTGTGGGAGTGTCTGAGTGTATTGCACGTATTGATTGGTTGTACTTCAAAACCCTGTGGGCGGTACTATGGTTGTAGAATGGGCATAAAAGCAGAGTGTTTGATTAAAAGCTTCAGTTCTATTTCACCCTCAATTTGGAGTGCCGTCTCTTATTGGGGGAATCTGCTACAAGGGATTGCTATGCTAGTCATACTCTCTTTCTACATCACTACTAAGCTCTTGTAAGAGCTTGTTCCTGTCTTGCTCTCTGAAGGAGTCTATGGTGGTTATGGTGTCGGCTGAAGTGCTTGGAGCCCTCAGGAAGTGCTAGGCGCATCCTTCAACAGAGGTACCCAGTCGGGGTGCCAGGCGATCCGTTACAGAGGCCATACTAGATTTAGTGTTAACAGATGGAGATTTGGGATCAGATATTATTGTAGGTGAAAGTTTAGGATCCAGTGATCATCAATCAGTGTGGTTTAATATAAGAACAGTGACTGAGTCTCACCACATAAAAACAAAAAATTTTAGACTTTAGAAAAACAGACTTTTCTAAAATTAGAATATGTGTAAAGGAGTCATTTTCATAGTGGAGCAATTTAAATGGAGTCCAAGAGAAATGGGATTATTTAAAAGTTGCACTACTGAAGGCAACAGAAAATTGCATTAAGCTTGTCAGTATAAGCAAAACATTTAAGAAACCACTGTGGTACTCTGCAGATGTGGTCAAAATAGTAAAAAACTAAAAGTTAGCATTTAGTAATTATAAAAAATAAAACAGAATAAGGAAGATAGACAGATCTATAAGATTAGGCAGAGAGAGGCTAAGCAAGTTATAAGAGCTTCCAAATCACACACAGAAGAGAAAATAGCACAAAGTAGTAGTAAAGAAAGGGGATAAAATATTTTTTACATGCATAAATGAGAAAAGGAAAGTAAAACAATGCTTAGTTAGATTAAAATCAAAAGAAGGAATGTATATAGAAGAGGATAGAGGTCTAACTGACTGCCTCAATGGATATTTTTGTTCAGTATTTATAGATGAAAATGAAGGAAAGGGGCCTCAGTTAGGAAAAAGGACAAATGAGTCATTTGTTACATGTGAGTTTACAGAGGAAGAGGTTCTATTTTAACTGTCAAAAGTAAAGAAAAATAAGTCAATGGGACATGATGGAATACACCCAAAGTTTTTAAAAGAGCTTAGTGGTGTACTAGCAAAACCATTCAGATTTTTTTAACCAATCATTGTTAACAGGAGTAGTCCCAGAAGATTGGAAGTTAGCAAATGTTGTGTCCATTCACAAGAAAGATAGTAGGAGTTGGGCAACTATAAGCCAGTAAGCCTTACTTCAGTAATGGGGAAAGTAATGGAAACCATGTTAAAGGATAGGATTGTTGAACATCTAAAATCATATGGATTTAAAGATCAGAGACAACATGGGTTTACTTCAGGGAGATCATGCCAAACCAATCTTATTGATTTTTTTGATTGGGTAACAAAAATAATAGAATCAGGGTGGTGCAGTAGACATTGTTTACCTAGATTTCAGTAAGGCTTTTGACATAGAAGGCTCATCAATAGTGATGTCCCGAATGGTTTGCCGAACGGTTCGCCGTGGACTCCAGTCAGCAGACACATTCCAGCCAATCAGCAGCAGACCCTCCCTCCCAGATCCTCCCATCTCCTGGACAGCTCACTAAGAATGCAGCTTCAAAATGGATGCTGTCCAGGAGGTGGGAGAGTCTGGGGAGGGAGGGTCTGCTGCTGATTGGCTGGAATGTGTCTGCTGACTGGAGTCCACGGCGAACCGTTCGTGGCGAACCGTTCGCGAACCGTTCGGCGAACCGTTCGGGACATCACTACTCATCAATAAACTGCAATCTTTAAGTTTGGATTACAATACTGTTGAATGGGTTAGGCAGTGGCTAAATGACAGGCAACAGAGGGTTGTAGTGAACGGAGTATATTGGAAGCAAGGTCTAGTTACCAGTGGGGTACCTCAAAGATCTGTACTTGGATGGACCCATTCTGTTTAATATTTTTATTAGTGTTATTGCAGAAGGTCTTGATGGTATATATATCAAATTTGATGTTCCAGGAGGGATAGGCCAAATGGCAAATGATTTATGTAAACAAGAAAAATGGTCAGAGTTGTGGCAGCTGACATTTAATGTGGATAAGTGCAAGATAATGCATCTTGGACGTAAAAACCCAAGGGCAGAGTACAGAATACAGGTGATACTGGAAAAATTTGCTGCCCCACTCTCAAACCCTCCCTCCATCCCTCACTTACCTGATCTGTAGGCTGTCTCTGGCTGCATGTGTTGTTCCCCTGCGGTTTCAATCAGCAGAGAGAAGCAGGGATAAGATGCAGCTTCCTATCCCTGTCTCTCTCCATACACGGCGCCGGTATTGCAGTTCATTTTAAATCTCACACAAAATAGCAGAACAAGCTGAAAAATCCAGGGGGGGGCAAGTGCCCCCCCTTGCCCCCCCATGCGGACGCCCATGGCAGGTGTTATAGCTTACTTAGATGATTAGAGTGGGACACTGTGAGCCTAGAATATTGCACTTTTTCACAATTTTCTAATTTACTGAGATAGTGTATTTGGGGTTTTCATGAGCTGTAAGCCATAATCATCACACTTATGACAAATCACGGCTTGAACTATCTTGCTTTGCCTGCAATGTGTCTATCTCATATATAAGTTTCCCCTTTTATGTTGCATTACTGAAATAAATAAACTTTTGCATGATATTCTAATTTTTCGAGTATCACCTGTATTTGATAGAGTCCTAACCTCAACATCTGAGGAAAGGGATTTAGGGGTGATTATTTCTGATCACTTAAAGGTAGGCAGGCAATGTAATAGAGCAGCAGGAAATGCTAGCAGAATGCTTGGTTGTATAGGGAGAGGTATTAGCAGTAGAAAGAGAGAAGTGCTCATGCCATTGTACAAAACACTGGTGAGACCTCACTTGGAGTATTGTATGCAGTACTGAAGACCATATGTCCAGAAGGACTTTAAAACTTTAGAGAGAGTTCAGAAAAGGGCTACTAAATTGGTTCATGGATTGCAGGATAAAACTTACAGGGAAAGGTTAAAGGAACTTGACATGTATAGCTTGGAGGAAAGACGAGACGGGGGGATATGATAGAAACATTTAAATGCATAAGGGGAATCAACACAGTAAAGGAGGAGACTATATTTAAAAGAAGAAAAACTACCAAAACAAAAGGACATGGTCTTAAATTAGAGGGGCAAAGATTTAAAAATAATTTCAGGAAATATTACTTTACTGAGAGGGCAGTGGATACATGGAACAGCCTTCCAGATGAAGTGGTAGAGGTTTTGTAGAAAATGATCAAGGCATTCCAATAGTTTCCAATTCTTAAGGCAATTTATTTGGACCTTGAACTACAAAGCAACGTTTCAGCCCTAACAGGGCTTTTTTCAAGCTTGAAAAAAGCCCTGTTAGGGCTGAAACGTTGCTTTGTACTTCCTGGTCCAAATAAATTGCCTTAAGAATTGGAAACTTTTGGAGTGCCTTGATCATTTTCTACAAATTTATCTACTTTGGTCCTTTTGGGTACTGGGACTTTTTCAAGAGCACCCTGGATTCATTAGTGAGGAGCTGAGTGCACTTCCAGTTTTAATTATACGAAGTGGTAGAGGTTAACACAGAAAAGGAGTTCAAGCATGCATGGGATGGGCATAAGGCTATCCTAACTATAAGATAAGGCCAGGGACTAATGACAGTTTTAAGAAAATTGAGCAGACTAGATGGGCTGAATGGTTCTTATGTGCTGTAACATTCTATGTTTCTAATAAATCAGGTGGTTAAAGGTTTTTGAAGGTTTAGACAGCTTAAAAAAATCACACTAATCACCATAACAACTGTTTCATTAGTCACTGTCAATAGGGACTTATAATTGCAGGAGTTTATAAAACTTACTGCATATTTAAGCATAGGTGTTGTTGGAGAAGAATGAACTCCTGGATTGGGGGCTTTCTAGCCCTGGACCCCTAAATATGGTGAATATTTTTTTTTTAAATTTACATTTTTTATTTACATCCGGCAGCTGCCCAGGTGTTTCCTGAACCTAGCCATCCCCCTTTTGCTAAAAGCCTACCCACTGAATCACTGAAATCAAATTATGAAATTTATTTCCTCCTTTCCCATCCAACTTCCATCCCACCTCTACACTCTTTAAAACCTCCTGTAAGTGTACAGATTAAAATATATACCTACATCAAATTCACTTCCTCCACAGACAGGTTAATTAACCTTTTATATCATATTTTGTTTCCTCTCTCAATATTCTACTAACGTTGACTTTTTATTATTTTGACATTAAAATATTCAATTTTTTAAACTATGTATTATTGTAAAGTTTTGACTTGGTTCCCTTTTATTTTTTGCTACAACATTTAGATTTGTCTTCATCAATGTATTAAAAATCTTGAAGCTAATGTTCTAATGTCATACTTAACTGACATCCGTTCTGGTCTTCTACAACCTCTCAGCTTGATTCCTGTTAATCTCTGTAAAATCAGCAAAGATTAACTTTCTCACTACATTAAGCTGTAAGTCTAGCAATGTGTTTTACCTACGGATGACTTGTTGTTGCACATTTGTCCTCTTAAGTTTGAAGTGCACTCAGTTTATCTTTTGTGTACTTGTCTCTTCAGTTAAACTGTGTAGATAAAAAATATAAGTTCCAGCCAGATAATTACTGATGTGTTCTGTATTTTTGTATTATTATTTCTTTGCTTACATTTACAACAAATAGTAATTTAAACTTTTAATTAATAGGTGTATTTTAAAAAATAAACATTGGTTTTTACTTTTAAGTGTTTCTTTAAATCAGCCATGTTCATAGGATCATGCATAGCTATCATTGAAAGACCAAGTGTCCCTGTCTAGTTGCTGAGTGTTTAGTAGTAGCATTCCTATGTGGAATGTGGTAAGGCCTAGGGGTTCAAAGAGGGCTTGATAAGCCCTAGATATAACATTTCTCAAATCTTTTTGTAAGTCTCAAACCACCCTAGTAAAGGTAGGATAGGGTTTCTGATGCACAGCCTTTTCTACTCTCTATTTTCTTTCAATTCTTTTGTAATAGTTGTTTTAATGGTGCTCTGATTTTTTAGTTGTTGTTTTTTTTTGTAATAGTCAAAAAGAAAGTGTTAAATTGAACTGCAACAATGACTTTGTATCTATGATGTAATTAAAATAGGATTTAAAAAAACGCTGAATTGATATTGAATTGCATATCAGTGTTGCACCAAGCTCCAAGCAAGTGCAAGTGATGGGAGGTGGAGAGCAGGGCATTTCTTGAAGATATACAGTCATGGTAAAAAGATAGTCTTTGAATTCTATGGTTTTACATATCGAGACATAGTAGCTGTGATGAGACCAATCTCGCAACATTGCATTGGAGAAGCCTGGTTGCTCGCCTGTTGCCTTTAGACTATGGCCCCATGTTGAAACGCTTGATTTTCCCCTGCGAAGACATGAAAGCCGGGTCATTCGGTGCTGGCCCTGTTTGAGCGGTGATACCCCAAATAGCTATGCCATGGAGCCCATTCGTATAATGAAAGACTATGGGAAAGACTTTGGCTCCATGGCAATTGAACTGTATGTGTGTGCTCTGAGCGCCATTCAGTAATAATGTGCGCTCAGATCTGAGCTATCTGGGGATATGTTGAATGTACCTGTTTTGTGCAATGGCTGCACAGTTATGTTTTTATGTGTTTTATTGTCTTTTGCTGCCATGTGTTCAATGGAGTTTTGCCTCTGTCCTTGGAGATAATTGGATTACTTCCCAATTATCTCCAGGATAAAAGGCTCTGTGGAACTGGTTTTGGACAGAAAAGCCATGCTTCCTTTGGTCACAAAGGCCTACGATCTATCTTTTGAACTACTGGACCAATTTGGATGATTTTGACATATGTTTGTATTTGGAGTATGCTGATTCTGAAAATGTAAGTGAATGTGATCCATACTTTTCAAGTTATGAATAATGTGGAAAAATTGTATTTCTCTGCTTGTGATAATTACATTACCCATTGTGTAAGGTAATTGAATCACAGGCAGAGGGGAGGATTTTGTGTGGGAGTGTCTGAGTGTATTGTATGTGTTTATTGGTTGTGTTCCAAAACCCTGTGGGTGGTACTAATATGTAAGAATGTGTACATAAGAACAATAAACCCACAGCTCTGTCTGTTCACTGCTTGACCCTCAACATGGAGCTTTGTCTCATTCTTGCGGGGGATTTACTGTATGCTGTTCCAGTTTGATTGCTAGGAGTGTAAACCTATTCGTATGGTTTTTCCTATTCGGCTGTTTACAGCATTCGTATGGTTCCAGTTCGGTGGATTGGTGTCTACAGTAGCTGTGCCTGTGTCTCTGGAAGGGAAGATCTACTAAACGGCGGTTTAAACCCTTTTATGCCCGGGGTGCCATTACAATAGCAATCATCTGTTCCTTAGCATGTCATAAAATGAGGTAAATAAAACCTCAGATGAACAACACATGACATTTTACACTGTGACATTATATATTTAACAAAAATAAAGCCAAAATGAAGAAGCCATCTACAAGTATACCTTGAACCATCTGTATCAGCAATAACTTGACATAATCGTTTTCTGTATGACTTTATCAGTCTCTTACATCATTGTGGAGTAATTTTGGCCCATTCTTTTATACAATGTTGCTTCATTTCATTGCGATTTGCTGGTATTTGTTAATGCACAGCAAATTGTTATGCACATTGAGATTGGTGCTTTGACTTTGACTGACCCATTGCAACAAATTGTTTTCTCTTTCAGAGATTCTGTTGTAGATTTGCTGGTGTGCTTGGGATCATTGTCCTGTTGCATGATCCAGTTTTGGTCAAGCTTGAGCTGTTGGACAGATGGCCTCACATTTGACTCTAGAATACTTTGGTATACAGAGGTGTTCATGGTTGACTCAATGACTGCAAGGTACCCAGGACCAAAACACTCCCAAATCATCACTCCTCCACCACTGTGCTTGACAGTTGGTGTGAGGTGTTGGTGCTGATATGTTTGTTTTTTGCCGAGCATGATGCTGCTGTGCATTATGGCTAAGCATCTCCACTTTGGTCTTGTCTGTTCAAAGGGCATTGTTCCAGAAGTCTTGTGGTTTGTTCAGATGCAGCTTTGCAAGCCTAAGCGGTGCCGCCATGTTCTTTTTAGGGAGAAGAGGCTTTCTCCTGGCAACCGTTCCAAACAAGCCATACTTGTTCAGTCTTTTTCCAGTTGTACTGTCATGAACGTTAACATTTAGCATTCTAACTAAGGCGTGTAAAATTCTGAGATGTAACTCTTGGGGTTTTTGCAATTTCTCTGTGCATTGCACGGTCTGAGCTTGGGGTGAATTAGCTGGGACGCACCACTTCTGGGAAGATTGGCAACTGTCTTCAATGATTTTCATTTTTGAATAATCTTTCTCACTGTAGATGGACTTTAAATTGTTTGGAAATGGCCTTGAAACCCTTCCCAGTTTGATGGGCAGCAACAATTGTTTCTCAAAGATCATTGCTGATGTATTTCCTCCTTTGGCATTGTCTTAACACACACCTGAATGCTCCAGACCAGCAAACTGCTAAAACTTTTGCTTTTATAGAGGTGGTCACACTTGATGATGATCAATTAATTAAATAAATGCATTTGATAAGCAGCACCTGTCTGCTCCTTAGCATCTTAATTCATATGGAAGCTCCTGCCGCGCATGCGCATTCAGCCGGAGAGGAGGAAGAGAGCTCCCCGCCCGGCGCTGGAAAAAAGGTAAGATTTAACCCCTTCCTCGCCCGGCAGGAGGAGGACCCTGAGGGTGGGGGCACCCTCAGGGCACTATAGTGCCAGGAAAACGAGCATATGTTCCTGGCACTATAGTGGTCCTTTAATATGTCATATTTTGCTGTTCATCTGAGGTGGTATTTACCTAATTTTAAGACCTTCGCAGGAACAGGTGATTGTTATTATGTTCTGGTATGTTAAACCATAAAATTCAAAGAGGATGTACTTTCTTTTTCCCATGACTGCATAATATATTTTTCTTTATAAAAAACAATAAGGACCTGCTCTCATGCAAAAAATATAAATAAGCACATCCAGCATGCTCAGTTTTTCATATTTCCATTTCACATTTAATTTATTTAGGCATCATTAGCAATGCGTGCTGTGTTATAACCTCTTTGTAAAACAGATTATGCCAATGCGCAGTTTAAGATTTTAATGAACCCATGCTCCCTTCAGGGCTCATCAGTACATATGTGGGCAAGTATATGTAGTTCTGTAAACATATCACACGCGCATATCGTTAGACACCACAATTAAGTTCTGTCTATACATTACACAACTGTTGTCTTTGTACTACACATAGATTACTATTTTGTGACAATGTTGCATTTAGTTAGCTGCAACAGTATGCTTGCCTAGTTGTTCTTGTATATAATTCTCGCAATGTATAAACTTTAATGAGCAAAGGCCTCAGTGCTGTGTGCTTCAGTAAGTGTCTATTATCTGTAATTACCTGATGTAGAAATGGTTGGCACTTTGTACGATAAAAGCTACTGCTAAGTTCAATTGTTACATCAACAGGCAGTTTGTATTTATATCTGTATAATTCCCAAGTGAATTTGGACAAAAAAATCAATGACTGCATCTTCATTTATTTGCCTGTTTGTGTGGTCGTTACCCACTACATGCTATAATAATGCATGGTAAGTACTATTATGTTTGCCAATGTGTGTATCCATTGATTTATTCATAGATAGCTATGCTGTTATCCATACATTAGAAGGAGGTAGTTTTATCCGCAATCACCATCTTGGAAGAATTATTCAAATAGGAATGCTACGTCACTATCACTCACGGTCTATTGTGGCTTCAAAATGGCTTTGACACATGTTGGAAAAAATATCTAGGTATACTCTACTATTTATCCAGTTCCAAGATCCCCAAGTAGAATTCCATCTGTCATCTTTAATAGAGACTCTGTAACACTTACAGGAGGCTCTTAGGGATAAAGGAACAGCTTCATCTGATATCGATCAAGTATGTTGCTCCAGAGGGTTCTCAGCCTTTTATTGATTTTATGGAAGCAGTATCTACCCCTTGAATGACTTGCTGCAATTTTACATAAGGTTGTTTTGAATATTTGTCAGATGTACATTTCTATCACATGTAAGCAGCCATTTGGGTTTTGTACAGCAATATGTTATGGGTCGATTTGCACTACTTCCACCTTTCTGCATTTCCTTTTACATTTAGTTTTTTTAAATAAGAAACAAAGTATTTATGACACTAAATGTAAAGCTATTAATGTACTTGGCAAATCTGTTATGTGGTGTGATGCACCACTTAACGAGTTACTCCAACCAAAAACTGTATTTTATGTTTCTCAGAAAATACAGTGTTTACATGAGAAAGGCTGTAGGGAGCTACAGTTCTCACCTGAACAACCTCATTAAGCTGAAGTTGTTCAGGTGACTATAGTGTCCCTTTAAACCAGTTATAGCATGCTGGGGCATTTAATGCATTTATATATTATAATGTCACTCCTCCTCAATGGTGAGGGGACTACTTGGGTGGGATAGAGGGGGCATGCCGCTATTTGTCATTTGCATGCTGTGTGTGCTGGTGAAAGACATCCAATATGCAAAAAATAAACATTAGCCAGAAATCTTGTTCATGACTGTTTACGTCAATGCTCTAACATGGCATGTGCAGCTTTTTAAAAGGAAACGTGGCACATACAGACTACAAACACCATGACCACTTCAAAAAGCTGAAGTTGACATGTTGCTTGGAGTAACCCATTAATAATATTGGAATTGTGTGTGTGTGTGTGTGTATATAAACAAAAAAAAATGTATTTAAACATTTTTAATTGTCTAAGTATTTGCATTATTTCTTGTCTCTCTTAGCCAATTTAAAGGGACACTATAGACACAAGAACCACTACAACTTAATGTATTGGTTCTGGTGTATGTAACCTGTCACTTCATGCTGAGTAGTGCCTGAAAAAAAGAGGGATTTCCTGTGTTCAGTTGGAATACATGTTTGTATTCCTAATGCTATACTGTCCCTTTAATATATTTTATTACTGAAATTATATTGATGTTTTCAAACAAATAGTGGAGTTTAATTGATTTTAAATCTTGCTCAGATAAGCAGATTTCAAATTTTAAAAAGGCAAGAAACAGAAATTGTGTTACAGAGTTTACCATGCACTTCTGTTATTAAAGGAACACTATAGTCACCAAAGCAACTTTAGCTTAATTAAGCAGTTTCTCTGCATAGCTCATGCCACTGAAGTTTCAATGCTATATTCCCTTCAAGGAGTTAAATAACTTTGTTTCTGCTATGCAGCTAAACCACACCTCCCCTGGCTGTGACTGACACAGCCTGCATGAAAAAACATCTGGTTTCATTTTCAATCAGATGTAACTTACCTGAAAAGATTTTATCTCCTGCTCCATAAATTGAATTTTACATACAGGAGGCACTGCAGGGTCAAGCAAGCTATTAACAGAGCAGGCGATAAGAAATTCTAAATTAAACAGAATTTGCAATAAAGGAAGTGTAAACATTAGATGAATCTTTACAGGAAATGTTTAAGAAGGCTGTGTAAGTCACATACAGGGAGGTGTAAGTATGGCTGCATAAACAAAGTGATTTAACTCCTAAATGGCAGAGAATTAAGCATTGAGACTGCAGGAGCATGATCTATACACGAAAACTGCTTCATTAAGCTAAAGGTGTTTTGGTGACTATAGTGTACCTTTAAATAGCAATGAACACTGTTTTAGACATGTTTTATTTATTTCTAAAATATTTTAACAGGAAGGATACATTGAATTTTCAAGTATCTCCTGGGCCAACAAACACTGCATTGTTAAAATAGGGTTCAATATAATATTACAAAAATACAATATACATAACACAGAACAGGTATGAAATATAGTCAACCATGATTACAGGTGCATTCTGTATTAAGATATGTTGCCATAGAAGATTTGACTATGCATATAAAATTGTTATATTACACGATATATATATGTAGATATATATATATATATATGTCCCAGGTCCCAGCACTCGATGCTCCCGGTCTTTTAATGCTCCGGTGCTGTCTCCAACCAAATTGTATACGATAACAGTAGAGAGGCTCAGGAGTCTTTCAAAGTAAATTTCATGTTGCTTTATTGAGCAATTACAAATTCACACAACGTTCCAGTCGACGTTTCAGTCTGTAAAATACTTTTTTTCAAGACAATTGTGTATGTGAGATGGATACCTTATATACAAAAAATGCAGTGATCCTATTTGAGGGTGAACAGGTGAAAGGTAACATTTGTACCAAACATTGTTACCTTTCACCTGTTCACCTATATAAAACAAAAAACATGAAATTGAAAAATAATATATTTTTTAGACTATTTCTTTAAATTTGAATAGACTGACAATTATGCGTTCTTCTATTCCTTGATTTTTATTTAACCTATCAATCTCACTGAAAATTTTTCATATATCAAGTCAAACCAATCTTAATGAGAACATTTAATGCATGTTTTTATTACAGTCGTGTTTCATTTTTCTATTAAAAATATTGAATTTACAATATTTGCAAAGAAGCTGTACTGGTTCCATCACTTACCTTCAGCAGTATCCCTCTGTATGTGAACTGGAAGGCCTAGCAGTTCTGAAAATGTCTTTACTATCTTGTAGAATCCAGTGAACATGAAGACAAAAGTACAGATGCCTCCGGAGAGATTTCCTCCCAACCCTATAATGCTCCAATGTACTGCCTGCCAGATGAGTCGAAGGAAAGCACAGATGGGAAGAAGTTGCTAAAGCCCGATGAGCACAATGAGTTGGGGCCTTTACCTGATAACTGGGAAATGGCATATACAGAGAAAGGAGAAGTCTACTTCATTGAGTAAGTTGGCCCATTACTATAAATTGTTTGTGCTTTATGTGGATTTTTATTTATTAAAACGGATCCAGTAATATGTATTTGCTAGGCAAATGTATAATTACCCGAGTATCAGTAAGGTCTGAATAGATGTTTAAATATAGGATGGCTTTCTCAATTGTCCTACCTTCTTTCTTTTATTGATTCCTGTATAAAGGCAACTTCCGCTTTGATTTTTTTATCATGATCTTTTCTGTTGAACACTCAATTCACACTGGTATAGGATAAATATATATACAAAAAAAGATAAGTAGCTTGGCACTCACCCTTTCTCCTGCTGTGTAGTTTAATGCCCTGGTGCAATCCCGCGTTAGCAGATATAAATACCTTGAAAAGAGATGCACTCACCGGTCTTTTATAAACAAAATACTATTTTAATCCAAATGCCAGTTTACATTCAGCTTGATCGACATTTCGACCTGTTCGGGTCTTAATTGGGAATGTCTTGAGCAAGACCCGAACAGGTCGAAACGTCGATCAAGCTCAATATAAACTGACATTTGGATTAAAATAGTATTTTATTTATAAAAGACCGGAGAGTGCATCTCTTTTCAAAGTATGTATATATATATATACACACACTAAATCTCTCCTCTTTCATCCCCTAACTTGTCAACAACCTGTTCTATTGGTCCTCTCTATAATATGTGATTGTGATTTGGTTGCTCTTATATGACATGTAGATATTGCCTCCTATAAACTAACCTTGGCCCTTCCTTTTTTCACGTATATTTTTTTTTCTCATCTATCTTACTTTGTATATATTTTTTTATTTATTGTCTTGTACCTTTTTTTATGTTTATATGTCTTAATATTGAATTTTCAGAATCATCCCTGCTAGATAACATAAATATAAAATATCACCATAAATATGTGTTCGATTTAAACAGCAGGTCAGGGTTACATTTAAGTGAAATATAAATGTTATCCAATATATTAGTCTGAGATGAGTGCATAGAATCATGGAATATACTTCAAAGAAAAATGCTAGTCCATAGTGATCTGTTGGGAAGGTTCATATCTCAAAGCAATCTTCTCCTCTTTAAAAAATAATCTGTTCTTACAAAGTGAAACCTCTAGCCTGTCATACAAAGTTAAATATTTTATATATCAAGGTTACTGTGATCATAAACTTGACTATTTCAGTTTTATTACAGTGACATCCAAACAGGATGTTTCATCCATTTATAAGATTTAATATGTAAAATGAAAATCAACAATTTAACAATAAAACAATGCGCTAAAATGTGGTAATCCATCAATTTGTCTTCCTTAAAGGAACAATCAAAGCACCAAAACCACTACAGTTCTACTTAGTGAAAAAAAAACTATTTCTCATCACGACTCATGTATATAATCATGCAGTGCATGTGTTTTATATAAGCCAGAGTTAAACAAGCTAGTGGTGGAAATCACCAGTTTCATCACCACCACCAATGTCTATGATGGCAAACTAGACTCTGCTGATATCTCCCTTAGTTGCAGCGTGTTTTGGGCTAGAAGGCCTATAATATATACGATTGGGAATGGCAACAAGCCCATTGGTTTCACCAATATCTTGCTTTGACCATAAAACACAGACGGTATGACGCTGAAACTACCTGTGATACAAGGAGTTGCAATGTCAATAGCAGAAGTTATTGTGGAGCTGGTGGTCTTCATTTTGGAAAAGGAATCAGATAACTGTCTCCTTGTACATGATGGATGCTACTTTCCACTTGGACTCCATATCTTTTCCTTTCATTTCCGGTAGTTTTTTAAAAGCTGGAACGGTATGAGTCTTAGTGGTAGTGCTAGTTGTACTAACCCTGTTGCTGTTGGTGCTATTAATCTTTATCTGGGAAACCCATGCTTTTTGGGCCAGGCTGCTTTTATAGACTTTGAGTCACCAACATAAACTGGCAGAGAAAAAAAAGTCACTTTCTCTGTGCTGAATAAGACATAACGGACATTCTATCCCCCCTATACTGGGGCTGAATATAATCCAATGGTAATATAGCTGGTGAAAGCAGCAGTGGCAGGGAAGGAGATTTAAGCAGTACTCATAGCTGAGGAAGAGTTCTTAAAGTAACACTATAGGGTCAGGAACACAAACATGTATTCCTGACCCTATAGTGTTTATTTTTTTTTTTTTTTGGTTTCAAAGCTGTTTATTAGTTGCAGCAATAAGATACCATGTACTGGGCACGCAGGTCCATATAAGATATGAGTTATCAACACATAACTGCGGCATTCAAACAAAATATAACGGACACGCAGGTCCTTGCGAAATTCCAGTGATCAACAATTAAACAATGTTATATTAGTAATCAGAAGCTTAGGGTAACTGTGTACTTCGAGCTGGTTTAGTCAATATGTTGCTAAGATTGCTATCATGAATTGGGATAATGATAGGTCGTGGACTGAGTTCGGCTTATTGGAGGTTTTTCATATCAACTGTCTGAGGCATTGGATTGTGCTTCGTGGGAGGTACAAGGGTGTTTAAAGGGCGTCCATGAGCATGTAATAGGTTATGCTCGGATATGCTGTCTTGTTAGTCGAGTGTGTCCTATTGTGTCCAGCAGGGCTATTAGAGGTTATCTCCTTTTTAGCTAATTAGGTAATAAGTGCATGTCCGATTTCTTCGGGGCGGTTTAGTATTGAGGTCTGTTTGTCCGGGGAGATCATCTTATGTCAGTAGTGCGGCCGTCCCTATACCGTTCCCTAGGTAAGTCGACATCTGTAATGAGTCGGCTATATGGTTATCTTAGCTATCTCTTTATCTCCTGCAAGCCACAGCCCCAGTAAGATGTCGGTCGTTGAGCCCATTTTGAAGGTCAGTAACCGTTTGGACCCTATAGTGTTAACACCACAATCTAGCTCCCCTGCCTCCCACCCCATCCCCCTATTGTTCTCCCTAAATATAGTAAAATCTTTATTTTATTCCAGTTGGCTGCTGCTGGCAGTGGTGTTCTGAGCCAATCACAATGCTTTCCTGTAGCTGAGCTTGTAAAGGAGGAAGATCAGGGGCAGAGCCAGCACAAACCCTAGCCAATCAGCATCTCCTCATAGAGATACATTGAATTAATAGATCTCTATGGGGAAAGTTCAGCGTCTCCGTGCAGAACGTGGAGATGCTGAACAGTGCTGCATGCTGTGCAGCACTGACCCAGGAAGCACCTCTAGTAGCCATATGAGCAGTGGCCACTGGAAGTATCCCTAGGCTGTAATGTAAACACTGCCGTTCTCTGAAAAGACAGTGTTAATGACAAAAAGCCTGCAGGGACTGATTGTACTCACCGGAACAACTATATTAAGCTGTAGTTGTTCTGGTGACTACAGTGTCCTTTTAAACTGTGAATAAAATCAATAATTAGTGTCTGTGCTCTAATTATCAATCATATTTTTTTTCCGTCAATCATATTTTGTTTCCACCGCTTGATTTTACAGATGATACAGTCAATATAATTGGACAGACCTCCATCATTGAATAGTACACTGCTTATTTGCCCCCCTCTCCTTCCCTTCAGAAAAAATGAGTGTCTTATTCATTATCTCACCCTTTTTCTGCAACATAAGTCAGAATCAGGAATCAAACAAAATGGCCTGTTCATTGTTGGTCTAGTTTGTTTTGGAATTTGTCCAAATGGTTATTCACACAAATCGCCAATCAACCAAAATTTGATATTTGCCCATATCACGATTTGGACGAAACCAAATGCACAAGTCTTAATTGCAGCTTGTTAGTTTCTAGATGTTTAAGGCAGCCAAAAAAGCTATGGAATGTAATTGGAATATTAGTGTAACATCTTTGTGTATTCCATTGGGATTTTTACACCCTATGAAACCTCCCATGAAAGATATTCACACTGGGACCATGACTCCTGCAATCTTTGTAAATATGTTGATTAAATATTCTTTAAGATCTGCTGCTGGACTATCTTTTTTTTATTCCCCTGATTCTAAAGTTGTTCTTTCTAGTTCTTTCTTTTACTCTGGCTAATTCATCAAATCTATTACATAAGAGTTTATAAAAGCTTAAATGCAAAAGAAGAATTTTCCTCTTTAATATCTTAAATTCTTTCAATAATCCTTGTTTTATTTGATCTTGGTGAGATTTAAACGTTTTTTTTTCATGTTATATTTCTTACGTGATTCAGGGCAATTTAATCTTCCTGAAACATTGTTTATATGAGGAGCAGTACCAACACTACAGTATTTGCCTGGTGTGCCAGAACAAATGAGTCTGCAGCTTCATGGGTTACTGTGGAGAGGAAAAGGTCTTTCCTGACGGACCCAGTACCCTTAATACAGGATTGTCATCAGTCTGCATTTAGGGTGGGTACAGATCACTGTCAGCTCTCCCATATATCTGATTCCATCTAGTGAATGAGAGTTCTTCCACATGGTTCTCTGATTCTTGAATGACTGGACTGGAACACTGGCAGTGATCTGTAGCCACTAGAGGTGATAACCACGCAGTTTGGTCTTCATGGATCGTATATCATCTTTATATTAACCTAATTGGTTCTTAATGTCCTTACTACAAATGGTCTTAGCAGGGGCGTACCTAGAGCTGTGATTGGCACCCTCCCCTTTTAAAATGTAAAGAAACACCTGCAATCTTTTTTTATGTTTTCAATAATATATATATATATATATATATATATATATAATATATATCTCAAACAACATTAAGAATGAAAATCTGCTGACCCCCTGCCCGCTCTCTAAAAACAACCCTGCCCCCCACAAAACCCCCGTGCAGCCCCCACAAAACCCCTGCCACCCCCTACAATCTCTGCTCCCATCTCCAAACCCCTGCCATCCCCCCACAACACCCATGTCACCCCTTCCACCCCACCACAAAACCACTGCCACCCCCTATAAATCCATACTCCCCCTAAAAACCCCTGCCACCCCCTACAAATCCCTTCCACCCCTCTCTAAAACCCCTGCCACCCCCTACAAATCCTTCACCCCTCTACAAACCCCTGCCACCCTTAAAATTCATATTCCCCCCCACCAAACCCCTGCCACCCCCTATAAATCCATACTCCTCCCCCACAAAACTACTCCAACCCTACAAACCCCTTGCACCCTCCCCACAAAACCCCTGCCAACCCCTATAAATCCATGCTTCCCACACAAACCCCCTTTCCAGCCCTTATAAAAACCCTGCTCCCCCCCACAATCCCCTTAAAAAATCCCTGTTCTCCCCACAAACCCCTTGTCCAGCCCATACAAATCTCTGTCCCCCCCCACAAACCACCTGCCACCCACTATAAATCTCTGCTCCCCCCACAGCCCCTAAAAAATCACTGCTCCCCCCTAAAAACACCTATAAATCCATGCTCCCTCTACAATCCCCCTGTCCAGCCCCTAAAAAACCCTTCTAACCCCCACAATCACTCTGTCCAGTCCATTACTCCTACGTCCATTAAAAAAAACAAAAAAACATTAGAAGACTCACAGTTGATGACAGCCATGATTCCTCTTTGCTGCTCCCTGATACTGAGGCATTGCTGCCCATTGCGCCACCCACAAGGCTCAGAGCGAAACACCGTGAGTGTGAAGGAGGAGAAGGGCGAAGTATGTCCGCACGGCGCAGCGTTGCGCGGCTCTGCGCTTCTTTTCCTTCACATGAATATGCTGTGATGCTCAACCGCAGCTGAATGACACCCTCCAAGTGAATGGCATCCGGGGCGAACCGGCCACCCAGCCCCCCGGTTAGTACGCCGCTGGGTCTTCAGATACCAAAATCCCCCAATTCACATAACAAAGTAGATATGACAATCAGAACAAAGCCAGAACAGTTATATTAACTATTATTATCTGACTCTTGTCACATATTTTGACTTCACATACGTGATAGACATATCTTTACGAAATGGGGTTAGAACAACTGCTAAGAAATACCAGCACAGCAGAAATGTATTATTACACCAGTTACATGTTAGTTATGTCACTCATGTGATTTATTATTGCTGTGTGGCTTTTTTGTATCAGCTGAATTACCTATGTGATAAATAACCCATGTGTTTATTACTTCCTCATGACAGGTGCAATGTCGCCATATGGGCAGGATGAACTGTCTACTACCTTTTACCAACCCACCAATAATAAAACACTGACACTCTTAGGTATGGGTCAATATGTCCACAGCTTTAATTTTATTATAATCATTATAATAATAATAATAACAATAACATATGAAAAAGTTTTAAAGTCATTGCCCACCCCCAAAATCCTCAGCCATCCAACATTATCCCTTCCCCACATATCATCAAGGCATAACAAGGCAATGACCCATGATATAACATAGTATAACAACCACGTAAATATAACACAAACATGATCCAACATTTTCCACACGATCCTGAGTAGTGGTATACCTTGATACCCTTACACCAGCTGGGTTCTGAGCTACCAATGAGCTTGAAACCCACCAACATCTTACCAACAGGTAACCAACCATATTAACCAGCCAACTAACTACTCTTGCTCTTCTCTTACTTAAGCAGGCCCGTTACCCCCTTAACCTTCCTTATACCAGCTAAACGCTGTGACCAAATGGGAAAACCGTAACCCATGCATAAAGGGAGGGACCAACTCAGCCTGGTA